>OZ010614.1:47327450-47429950 GCA_963932145.1 Acanthosepion lycidas
ATGTAAAAGACAATAAAAAACTAAAAGTAACTAATAATAACAAAACAAAATGTCCTTAGCAACTGGAAGAATTTACAGAACGCTATTTTCATACTGTTAACTGAAAATTACGTCAAGTACTCTCATGTGTGGAGATATTGTTTTTATTGTTGTGTTGACAGATTCAACCATTTTCTATTGATTTCTTGATAGTACTATATACGTTTGCTTGGGAAAGTAGGGTTAGGATTAACTCTGAGAAATCTTTCATACATAAATATATATATATATATATATATATATATATTAGGTTGGTGCAAAAATAATTTCGTTTTCTAACATATGTTACTATGTGAGAAAACGAAATTATTTTTGCACCAACCTAATATATACTCACACGTACATAATTATTTTGCTTTTTAATCTTTGCAGAAACACAGGTTTGTAAACAACTGATCTTCAGGGCCGTCATTTGGGATATTTCTGTTTATTGTACACTTAAGTAGGCATTCCAGTCAAACATTACCAGCACAAAAAAAAAAAGAAGGAAAATTCTAATTCGAAAATGAAGTAAACACCTGTTATTTTGTTATTAATTTAAAATGTACGAATTCCTTTCACAACCGGGTGTCTGACTGAGAGATACTATTAAACAAGCAACTCATGGCTGTTGTGAGGTTCATACCCATTATGTGACACTCACACATGACTCATGGATCAATGGTTAGCATGTTGGTCTTGCAGTTATTCTTCAGTAATGACATTGATTCTCATTGGGTGACCAGCCCTTGTGGCTCTATGTTTTGAGAGGATCTTCTTCTATACACTATGTCTGTTCAATACATGAGCTATCATGACTCTCCACAACTTCCTATCTTTTTTAGTTACCAAGCAATATTTGATTTTTTTTAATTTTTTTTTTTTTATTGTTCCTCTACTTCCTGTTCTGCCACCCATTCACACGAGCTTGTTAGGTAGGTTATTTCAATATGCCTTGTGAGTGTCCAATTCCCTAAGCCCTCTCTCCTCATTATTTGTCCCAGAAATTTCAATCATCTCATTTTGATTGGAGAGGATGTTGATCTTTCACCTACCATGATGGATGGGTGTTCTCGTAAGTCGTCTCCTTTCCTCGAACATCTAGAGGGACTCGAGTGTAGCATTGAAACTCAGACCAGACCCCATGTTCATTCTCAGAGTGCAGCTTCTTCCAGTCAAACACTTGCGGCTTAAAAAATAACTCTTTGGTCAGGTTACCTATGAAATAAAACCATGAGATGATTGTTGCTGTAAGTGAATTTTTATTTGGTCGTAACCTTCTGCTGTAGACAAGTGAAGCAGGAGTGAGGGGGCAGCAGTCTAATTGGTATGCAAGTGGTCCTTTTGTCTTTCTCCGTGCCATTCTATTTTTTTTTTCCTCTAAGGGCCACTGTCTTATAGTGAACATTGTTCTTTGTCAAGTATTAGGTTGGTGCAAAAATAATGTCGTTTTTTCACATAGGTTACTATGTGAGAAAACGACATTATTTTTGCACCAACCTAATAATTCAAGAACTCATGGTTCGACTTCACTCAACAAACTTCTTTGTCAAGATCATTTGAATTGCTTCTTAGGTGGTCCACTCCATCAAGCTGATTCACTTTTTCAAGACAGATAATTCTCACAGCGAATTCTGTGACGCATTATAGGTGGGTCCTTAGCAAGATATTAGCTGATATCACTGCACAAGCTTAACTCTGGCTTCAGGTGGAACTCATATATGCAATCTATTTCTAAAGATGCTGAGAAAATGGTCAGTTCATGGTACTGTTCCTGCAAGTATTTAACTCCCCAACCCCCATTATGCTTTATTTTTGCAAGAACCAGACCAGACCAAAAATGGACTCTTGCTGTCATGTCTGAGCTGGAGTTAACCTTGTCTTCACTTGCCAGTCCTGCGTAGCAAAATGTTGCAAACCTCCTGCTATGTTTTCGCTAATTCCATGGCATATTTTTGACGAACTACATTCCTTGGTTCCCTCAGCCCTGGCCTTTGCAACTGGGACTTGCCATGCCACATAAATGAGGATGAATCTTTGTCTTCCATTAGTAAAGAGTATGTTCCATTTGGACAGTTCCTTCCCAGGAACTGCTGCTTTGTGAGACAAGACTCCCAGCAGGATGTTCTCCCGATCATTACAATCTTGACCTCTAGAAATCGAAGGTTAAATTTATTTTTTTACTAATGCTCACCCGATACAAAGCCCAGGAGCCACTCAAGATAGAGGGTTACTCTTGGCGCTATGCAGGAAAGATAGTAGCTAACTCTAGACATGATGAGGCCAAGATTTAATTAGCTAATAAAATTTCATAGTTCCGGCAGAGACATTAGTAATATGAGGTTGAGGTCGTCTTTAGAAAAAACTGGAAACCCAATCCTAAAGAGGAAACAAAGGATAAACCTTAATCTGGTTCAAAAGACAAGAGAGGAGAGCATTGCTTTATGAATGTCACATTCTTACATGTATATAAAACCATGCAGTGAACCTCTACCTTGAGTAGCTCTTGGGCCTTGTGTTGGATAAAAAACAATTATAATTGTCTTTTTTTGTTTCCATTTTCTTTGAAATTTTCTTAGTGTTCACAAGTTCCAACAATTGCATTCTCAGTATCCTTCTGTAGAACAACATATTTGCTGTTTTTCATCTATTAAAAAGTTTTTCCAGCATTTGCTAAATTTAAAAAAAAAAAGAAAAAAGTATTACCAAGCTGATATCTACTATTGAAGGAAATTTTATCTTTACTGGGAGCACGAAACATGAATTTTTTTTTTGCCATTATAGACTAAAATACTTTTTCTATGTTATGTGTCCCTTCAGGATGTTGGTGATCATGGCTCTCCACTATTTCCTGCCCTTTGTAAGTCTTAATAAATTTTGTCTTTTTGTTATTTCTCCAAATGTTTGTCCACCTTCCATTTACTCAAGCTTGCTAGGTATTGTTTTCCTTTGTCCCTCTTGCCTTCAATCTGTCCTGTGAGTATCAGATTTTCCAAGTCTTGTTTCCTCATTATATGCCCAAGAAATTTCAAGGATTTCCTTTTGATGTTACATACTTAAGTACTTTTAGTTTCTATTTTCTCACATGTTCAGTCTGTGATATTCTCAGCATGCTTCTGTAGAAGTACATTTCCATAGCTTCAAGTCTCTTCTTTATCTGTAAGGAGATTGTCCAGCATTCACTGCCATATCAGGAGGACTGATATTACGTAACAGTTCAGTACTCTTTTCTTTGTTTCTGTTGCTTCAAGTCTCTTCTTCATCTGTGAGGAGATCAACCAGCATTCACTGCCATATAGGAGGACTGATATTACGTAACAGTTCAGTACTCTTTTCTTGGTTTCTGTTGCTTCAAGTCTCTTCATTTGTGAGGAGATTGTCCAGCATTCACTGCCATATAGGAGGACTGATATTATGTAACAGTTCAGTACTCTTTTCTTTGTTTCTCTTGCTTCAAGTCTCTTCTTCATCTGCGACAAGATTGTCCAGCATTCCCTGCCATATAGGAGGACTGATATTATGTAACAGTTCAGTACTCTTTTCTTTGTTTCTGTTGCTTCAAGTCTCTTCTTCATCTGTGAGGAGATTGTCCATCATTCACTGCCATATAGGAGGACTGATATTACGTAACAGTTCAGTACTCTTTTCTTGGTTTCTGTTGCTTCAAGTCTCTTCTTCATCTGTGAGGAGATTGTCCAGCATTCACTGCCATATAGGAGGACTGATATTACGTAACAGTTAAGTACTCTTTTCTTTGTTTCTCTTGCTTCAAGTCTCTTCTTCATATGTGAGGAGATTGTCCAGCATTCACTTCCATATTGGAGGATTGACATCACATAACAGTTCAGTACTCTTTTCTTTGTTTCTCATGAAATTTTCCTGTTTCTTAATATTTTGCTTAGCTTTTGAAACCCATCTTTCTCTATCCCAATGTGCCTTCAGATTTCAGAGTCACACTTTCCATCTTCTGTTAAAAGACTTCCCAGATATTTAAATTGTTGTACTTTTTTGGTTTTGTTATCCCCAATTTGTAATTTGCATGTTGGGCTGTCCCTTTTGCTGACAACCATGGATTCTGTCTTCTTGCAATTTACGTTTCTAGAATTAAGAAGTGTAAATGTATTTCTTATGAGAGAAATATAGTGTAACTAAAGATGAAAGGGATTGTCAATGGTCAGGATTCAGCATTAATGGTTGATTATATGTATAATGCAACTCTAATAATGATGATTTTTACTCAGAGAATTCATCTGTAAGTTAGGGAGAAAGATTTTGTCAGGAAGGAAATCAAGTATTACTGATAGAATATGGCTATTATATATAGATTGATCAAAATTTTTTTACAGTTTATCAATCTTTTGCAGGTTATTTAAAGCCAGAAAATATTTTTAGATTGTAAAAATTTTTTCGAGATAATAATGATTTACTAATACAAGTCTTACTGAATAACCCATACTCGTAGTGGTTTCATACCTTTCCAATGGTATTTTGCACATAAATGAATTTGAAACTTGAACCTGGCTCTCCAATTTCCAATTCCAAGCCCTTAACCATTACCCCACCACCTAGGTACTAACCAGGCTTAATGTTGCTTAACTGTTAATCATATGAGTACAAGTGATTCAGTTATTATATTTATAATGTAAATGCATTGCTGATGATTTTACTATAGGAATGCATTGAAAATCAGGAAGAAAGGGATTGTCAGTGGTCAGGAATTAATGCAAGCATTACTGATAGATTAGGGCTATTATATGAATAATGTAATTGCATTGCTGATGATTTTACTATAGGAATACATTGAAAATCAGGAAGAAAGGGATTGTCAGTGGTCAGGAATGAATGCAAGCATTACTGATAGAATAGGGCTATTATATGTGTAATGTAAATGCATTGCTGATGATTTTACTATAAGAATGCATTGAAAATCAGGAAGAAAGGGATTGTCAGTGGTCAGGGATTAATACAAATATTACCAAGAGGATAGTGCTATTATATGTACAACTAGCATAATACCTGTCAAAAATTACATATTTAAGTATTGATTGTTGCTTATACCTCAGACCAGACTATTTGTTTGCTGTGTCTAGTAACACTGTAGCATTTTTTGTCTAGGGCTATGACCAAATGGCCACTCTCTGGTACTTCTAAATCGGACCAGTGTGTTTGCATGGTCGTCATTGTGATTTGAAGGTTGGGAACACTAGAATCAAGCAGACGTAGAAGTTTAAATATCTGGGAAGTGACAAAGAGATCCGTAGGTGTATTGGGCTGGCCAAAGACACAATCCAAAAGCTTGGCAGAGTACTACAAGACAGGAGGATTTCTTGGTTAACAAAAAAATGAATACTGAACTGTTACTTGACATATGTCCGTCTTTACAGCAACGAATGTTGCAGGATTTCCTCAAAGATGAAGAAGAGACTCGAGGTGACAGAAATGCGGTTCTACAGAAGGATGCTAAGGATATCATGGACCCAGCATGTGAGCAGTGATGAGATCTTAGAGAGGTTGCAAACTGTTCACTCTCCTTGTCAATTCACTATTGCTTTATGTTCACTCTCTCTACTCTATACTATACGGATTACGATTCTCTTCTGATCAGTATTTACATTATGCGGACCATTTTCCTCATCTTTGTCGCCATATTTGTCACAACGTTTTGGCCGTTGTACGCTCCGGCCTTCTTCAGGTGGTTGGAATTTCGAACTGAACCCTTTATTTCGATCCCTGGTGTCGACTGTTCTAGTTCCACGTGCCATGTTTGATGGATGTCAGTTATCAGTTATCTCCTGCTAATTTTCCCTCTGAAAGTTCTCCACTGCTTTAACCGGGTATTGAACTCACACTCTTTTGGGTCCTGTCACTGGATCTAACCAACGCCTTTATCCACTGTGCCATGTGTCCTCACCCAAAGAGTGTGAGTTCAATACTCGGTTAAGGCAGTGGAGAACTTTCAGAGGGACATTAACAGGATAACTGACATCCATCAAACATGTCACATGGAACTAGAACAGTCTACACCAGGGATCGAAATAAAGGGTTCGGTTCGACATTCCAACCACCTGAAGAAGGCCGGAGCGTACAACGACCGAAACGTTGTGACAAATATGGCGAAAAAATGAGGAAAATGGCCCGCATAATGTAAATACTGTACGTAATACCTCATCTCAGAAATATAGACAGACTCTCTTCTGATCATTATACTATTTGGCAATTACTACTTGGACAAGTGTTACTAGTGAGGATATTATTGGAACGCATTACTATTAGTATCCGTGTCTCCGAATTCTTGAATATAATGAGCATTTTTGGAATCGATAACAAGCTTTTGCCTGACATAGCAAAAGTGACAAGTGAAGCCGTCCAACATCACAAAACTTATCAATTCGAATTTCAAGTTAAAACATCTCTTGGATTTACAGAGAATGGTCAGGAAATAAAAAATATCCAGTGAGTGAGACATTGATGGGTGGAAATCATTTGAGGATGAAAGAGATTGCAGGAGAAAGTAACAATTGTTCATTCTGTTAGAGTTTTGATTGCATCATAGACAAATTTTAAAACGTTTTAAAATTTTTAATTGATTTATGATTGCATCAGAGACAGTTTTCATAAGTAAAATCTTTCTTACTTTCAATTGATTTTTGATAGAATTGGAGACAGTTTTTCAAGAGTCAAAATTGTGTTCCTTCTGTCAATTTTTTAATAGCAGCCACTACATTTTTTCATGTAAAAATTGTTCACTTTATTCGATTTTTAACAGCACCAGGAATGTTATTCCTCCCATAAAAATAATCCAACTTGTTTCTTTTCTGATAGCATCTAAGCTGATTTTGTCACTTATAAAAATTGTTCCTTCTGTTCAATTTTTGATAACATCAGTATCATCTTTTGTGCAAGAAAAATCGTATTCCTTCTGCTCAAATCGAAATTCATAGTTCCGTATTTAGGAGTTGCATACACACGTACATACAAACAGTATCCCAGAAGGCATTACCCTATGGTTAACGAATTTTCATAAATTTAATTGAAAACTTTCATGCCATTTTTAGAAAAAAAAAACAGTTCTCCATTGAGACCATTGTTGAAGAATTTTAAAATTGTCTGGTTCCCTGTTTCGGGATAGCATTTCTTGTTTGTTTTGATTTAGAAGTTTGATTTGTCTACTTCCAGAAAAAAGAGGTGGAACTTTGGACAGGTCATTGTTGAGTTGGAGTGTAGGTCTGTCTTTTGGGTTAGGCTGCCTCAGGAGAAAGAAAAAAAATATTATTTCATCTTGAATGTTCAACTAAAGAATTAAACATCTAATTTAGATTTTTTTTTTTATCAATAAAATCTGGAGGTACGTTGGTACACTAATATTCCATGGTTATAATTTATTACATTGGAATCGTAATCACAATCCAATTCGTCAGACCTACAAATTCAAAAAGAAATCGGAAAATATAACTCCGGGTATAAAAAACAAAATCTTAGTGAGAGTGTATGTGTGGGAGTGGGAAACAAGTGTGATAGCATTAGGTTGGTGCAAAAATAATGACGTAATAATGTCGTTTTTTGACGTATTTTTTAACGTCAAAAAACGACATTATTACGACATTATTTTTGCACCAACCTAATAGCTCAGATTGAGGAAGCGGAAAGCCGAGTTCGAATTCCAGTAGAATTCATTATATTCACTTGCATGCTAATACCCTTGGGAAAGGTATGAATCCAGCTCTTCTCGCTGCTCTCAGCTACAAGTAAATAGCTTTTGGTCCTGAAGCCTTGGTTAGTGGCTACTCTAGGAGAATGAAAAACATGAATACAAACCAGCCTGATTCATGTAAAGATAGAGGATGATGGAAGGAGTCATATATATATATATATATATATATATATATATATATGACTAGGAAACTGACGGCTCGACATCAGCATATGAGATTTGATGGTGAAGGTTTTCGTGCAGGACCATCCACACTTTTTGAAGGGCTAAATACAGAGACCTGGTGCATTACGTGCCACAACATCCCCAAACAACCCTCAGCAGGTTTTGAATTCAGAGTTGTCCTTCTCCTAGACCAATTGACATCCAAGGCTATAGAACCAAGTCTGTCCTGCTATTTACCTATAGCTGGAGGGAGAAGAAGAGGATTCAAAACTTTCCCAAGATTATCAGCACGTATGTGAATGTAATGGATTCGACTGGAACTCGGCTCTGCGATTCCTCAATCCAAGCTGCTATCCATTACTCCACCGTGCCTTTTATATCTATCTATCTATATATATATATATAATCTCAAACACTAATATTCCGTGGTTATAATTTATTACATTGGAATCTTAATCACAATACAATTCATCAGACCTACAAATTCAAAAAGAATTCTGAAAATATAACTCCGGGTATAAAAAACAAAATTTTAGTCAGAGTGTATATGTGGGAGTGGTAAACAAGTTTGAAAGTGAAATGTATGAAAGCTCTAGAGAGAGGTGTAATAGAAGAAAGAAGAACAGGAAGGCCTAAAGGTGAAGGTGGGGATTAAAATTGAAGAGAGAGAAGTTTTAAAGAGGGGAGTTAAATAATGCTTTAAATGAGTGAGATACAGATAAATATGAATTATTTTTCGATGCATAATTCGCTACCGATTCACTGACCTAAAATTAAAAAGCAGACACCGGAAACATGTGGATACATTTGTGGTGAGACTATGCACAATAAAAAACGATATGATCTAAACTGAAAATCCAGAAGATGAGAGAGAGAGAGAGAGAAAAATATTCTTACTTTGTCCTGGACACTGAGTTCTACTTGGATTCTATCTTCTTGGGAATATATATATATATATATATATATATATTTACCACTAATATTATCAATATATATATATATATATATATATATATATATATATATATATATATATATATATATATATAATAAAATAGACAATCAGAAAATAGTACTTAGTCCTTGTTAACACGTTTCATTATTGGACTTTATCGAGGCAAGTGATAATATACAAAAGCGAAATGTGTATTTACATGAAATTCAAAAATTTTAAAAGACGCTCCTCTGTAAGGACTCTTTTTGGATATTAGTAACTTTTTCTTTTTTCTTTTTTTGACTAAGTCTGTGTTGTTTTACATGTAAATAAAACTTTTATTTACCAGTCCTTGCCTTGATAAAGTCCAAGTATAAGTACTATTTTTCGATTGTCTATTTTATTCAATTTGTCTTCTCTACATATTTATTCTGAGAACTTTCACAAACACCCATATGTCCCTATAACCACTGATGATGGTTCATTTGAGCTGAAAGCTTTGATCAAGGAACAGCACGATAAAAATATATCCAAATGTTGTACAGTTTTGTCTTTATTTTCTCCTGAAACTAAAGCCCCTATACGAAGCTTAGAACGGCTCATGATTAAACATAATAGACATTCGTTGTCTGTTATATTTAACAATATATGTTTGAATAATTATCTGCTGCCCCAATATGCTAAATATTATCATAGCTGGCCACTCGTATTCGAGGATGAACGTCTACTAGGGTGGCTAGTCAATCCCTATTGCAGATATTTGCTCAGGCACATTTGTTTGTTCAACACCCACAGATCCTACCTATGCTGAACAGACCTTAGTTACAGTTTCTGGAGAAGAGCGTGTTATCTAACGTGATCAACAATTTTAATAAGACCAGTATGCTCAAACCCTCGGACACTAAATATATATTACAAGTGTTTTCAGTTAATATGTCATGAGCTAAGTATATAGTTCAATTAATATAGTGTTATGTCTTAGTAGTTTTTTTTAGGATTGATTCTATGCGTGATTATTTCTTTGTGTGTGTGTATATATATATATATATATATATATATATATATATATATATATATATATATATATATATGTGTGTGTTTATTTTGACAGTATATTTTCATTGACAGGTTTCGTTAAATAATTTAAACAAGTTCTGTCTACTTATTCTCTATAGGGTCCTTTTTTCTGCAGTTATTAAAATATATATATATATATATATATATATATATATATATATATATGAAAAATATAAAGATTAGTATCTGTGTAGGTGAATTTTGATCTGAAATTCTTTCTGTATAATGTCCAAACAGTGTATTTAATATTTACTGTTAGATCAAGAGCATTAACAAAGAAAGAGATTATGGTGAAAAATAAATGCTCTTTTTTCATCATTTGATGTAGACTTTAAGTGACAGAGATGCGGCTCTTCAGAAGGATACTGAGAATACTATGGGCAGGGCATGTAAACAGTAAGGATGTTTTTACGAAAATAGGAATCCTAATGAGGAAAGAGAGCTTGGGAAATTTGACACTCACTAGACATGCTGAAAGGAAGAGGCAGCGAGTAACCTAACTAATGAGTTTGTTTAAATAGAAGGCAGACATTACTGAGAGCTATGAAGGATGGGAAGTTGTGGAGAACCATAACTGCACACATTTTGAAGCGACGTGACACATAGAAGTATAAGAGGATATAACTCTATGAAACAAACTATTTTGCTTGCTTTAATTAAACTATAACGGTTTACTTTAAGGGATATGAAGAATGGGAAATTGTGGAGAGCCATGATTGACAACTTTTTGAAGCAGAAGATAAAAACTGTAAAATCTATAAAAAAGGGAGTTGAATTAAATTATTTTGTATTCTTTAATTTTTCTTTTTTTTTTAAATCAAGTTTGATCAAGCAAGGCAATAAAGCCACTCAGACACAAGGGACTACAATGCCGAGAAGAATTCGAAAAAGAAACATTGCAAAGGAGCAAGAACAAAAAGAGTAATCAGGAGGAGAGTAGATAGCGATTGATATTGCATTTAAATTTTTGAAGTTAAAAGTTGGCTGGTAGGCATGGAACTGGACGGGAGTTCTGCAAGTGTTTTAACCTAGAAATGAATAACCAAAACGAAGGATGGAAATGAAATGGTAATCTTTATAGCATCAACAAAATACAACACTCACCAGCGTCGTGAAGTAGGTAAACCACTGCTAGTGGCTGACTACTTAGACAGCATATTACCCCCCCCCCACTTAAAATAGTATTTATGGAGACTGGGACATAACTATTAGTGCTCATAGGTATGGTATGTAACAACAAGCAAGAAGTGCGAGAAAAGAAACTGTCAACATAGAACTTATGGTTGCATCTAGCCAGCTGAACTCTAAAATGATGAGATCTCAATGCCAATCAAATCAGTCAGTTATGTGCCATGCATGATATGCGCATAGACGATCATGTATCTTTTGATACATGACTAACGAGGCAGATTTTTCCCATAGAAGATTAAAATTTCTTTTTGCAGTATATCAACTAACATCCAAGGCTCTAAAACCCGGTATGTCTTTCTATTTACCCATAGCTAGTGTGGAGAAGTATACCTTTCCCAAACTGCACTTAAATTCAAAAAGTTTAGGTACTGTAATGAAGAGCTCATCCCAAAAATTACCATGAAAGTATTTATAGAAAAGTTACAGTGGGGCAAACTTATGGTGGTGGGAAAGTGACTGAAGCTGAGCTGCCAGATCAGGACCAATAATATTGCTGATTCTTCTTTGGATTTTATCAAGAATCTTTTGATAAATAGCATGGGTGAATGGTAATGGGCTGCTTTAAGAGCTTTAAAGAATGGGAAGTTGTGGAGAGCCATGATTGTTAACGTTTTGAAGGGATGTGACACATAGAAGAATAAGGGTTGCATTAAGATAGAATCCCATTCATGCTAAACATTCCAAAGGTTGCTCGCAGATGTTTCCAAGACTTCCTGTTCTTCAAGGTGCAAGTGTTATTCGCTATTGTCTGGTTGTAGACAATGGTGAGCACTTCAGATTCAATTTCTCCAGGGGGCCACATTTCAGTTGGGGATAGAAAAGGCAGAAGGGGACACGGGCCAAGTATGTTCTGTCGGATGTGTGAGAGAAAACACCATCTGAACTTTGACAAGTCCTTGCGTAAATGGCCACTTCAGTTTTTGGGAAAATATTGATCTTCTCTTATCAGTTTGCTGAAGTACAACAGGTTATACTTGCTGGCTAGCCTGTAACCACACGCTTCTTCTAGCATGACTGAACGGCCATCTGTCAATTTTCAGGGATTTCAGAAAAAAAAAAAAAAAGAATGAAATAAAAGATTTAAAAAATGAATAACATTAACTTTTAGATTGAATTTTTTTTTTTAATCATTTCATCTGAAGCAAGGCCATAAAGCTACTAAGATGCAAGGGGTCATTGAGTGTGAAAGAATATGAGGAGAAAAAAAATAAGAAAAACGTTATTAAGGATAAAGAACAAGAAATGACCAGGGATTAAGATTAATGACAAAAGATAGCAATTGATATTAATATTAAAATATTAAGATAAAACAATCTATGTTGAGAATCTCATGCATCCATCACGTACGGAAATTGATATGAGCAGACTGAAATAGATAGATAGATATGAACAGAGATAGATAGATAGATAGATAGATAGATAGATATGAACAGAGATAGATAGATGTGAACAGAGATAGATAGATAGATGTGAACAGAGATAGATAGATGTGAACAGAGATAGATAGATGTGAACAGAGATAGATAGATAGATGTGAACAGAGATAGATAGATAGATGTGAACAGAGATAGATAGATAGATGTGAACAGAGATAGATAGATGTGAACAGAGATAGATAGATAGATGTGAACAGAGATAGATAGATAGATGTGAACAGAGATAGATAGATAGATGTGAACAGAGATAGATAAATAGATAGATACGAACAGAGATAGATAAAAAAATATGAAGAGAGATAGATAAATATGAAGATAGATAAATAAATATGAATAGAGATAGATCGATAGATACATATGAATAGAGATAGATCGATAGATACATATGAATAGAGATAGATCAATAGATACATATGAATAGAGATAGATCAATAGATACATATGAATAGAGATAGATCGATAGATAAATATGAATAGAGATAGATCGATAAATAAATATCAACAGTGATAGATAGATGTGAACAGAGATAGATAAATAGATACATATGAACAGAGATAGATTAATACGAACAGATAGATCAAAAAAAATATGAAGAGAGATAGATAAATAAATATGAAGATAGATAAATAAATATGAATAGAGATAGATAGATATGAACAGAGATAGATAGATGGATAGATAGATAGATATGAACAGAGATAGATAGATGGATAGATAGATAGATATGAACAGAGATAGATAGATATGAACATAAATAAATATGAACAGAGATAGATATGGACAGACTCACATAGGTAGATAGATTTGAACAGACTGAGATAGATTGATAGATATGAGTAGACTGAAATAGGTAGATTGATAGTTTGTTTTGTTTTGTTTTATGGCATATCAAAAGCTCAATGGGTCATTTAATGCCGACAACTTTTTTTTCCCCCGGTAATATTTTTGCTTTGTCAAAAATCCGTTTCTGGTAATATTTTGTTCCCCAAAAATGTATAGCTGGTAATATTATTTTTTTCGAAAACGTATTGCTGGTAATATTTTTTTTCTTAAAAAATTTATTTCTGGTAATAATTTTTTATAAAGTATTTCTTGTTTTAAAATCTATTTTTACGCTTTTATAATGCTTTTTACCTCGGTTTCGGCGTTAACTATTTTCCCATAGCTGAGACCCCCTAACAGGTGCGAGCACCCCAGGTCAGGATGGACCCGGGAACACCAGCAATTAAGAAGAGGTTCCACACTTCTCAAAGACTTCTGATCAGAGGCCTTGCTGTTGGACGTAGTTTATCGTCATACCCAGGACAGGTAGATTGATAGATACGACCAGATTGAGATAGGAACATGGTATTGAGCTGACAGACTGAGATAGATATTTTTAGAAGTAGTTGTTACTTTAAACATTATTTTAGTGCTTACCTGTGTTTAAAATAGAGACTTATTTTTAATTTTAAAGTCTGCAATACACACACACACACACACATATATATATATATATATATATATATATATATATATATACACAAAGAAATAATCACGCATAGAATCAATTCTAAAAAAAACTACTAAGACATAACACTAAATTAATTGAACTATAAACTTAGTTCATGACATTTTAACTGAAAAACACTTGTAAAAATAGAATACGTGGATTTACCCCATCACAAAAAAATTTCAAATGAAAAATTCTCACTTAAAATTTTGAAAACTTAGCGTTGCGACTTTGCACGTTCCGATATTGTGCACAACCGTCAATAATAGCACATTCTCAAAAAAAAAAACATCTTTCGGTCGACATACAATTATTTCGTCTCCAAGTTTTTGATTTTATAAGAAAAAAAATACGCCTGAGGATGAATAAAGGATTATTCAAAAGTACTTGCATTTTAAAAAAATATAAACTGAAAACAACCGACAACAGTTTTATGGATGAGGATCACATCCTTCTATGGATTCACAGTATTTTAATGAATACATTATTCTACTAGCGATGGGATATCGCCAATAATAGCATTAATATTGCTGATTTATTCTATGCGGGTTTAATTCTTTGTATATAAATGTACTAGCAGTTCAGCCCGGCGTTGTCCGGGGATGTAACAGTAAGAGATAGATCAAGTATCGACCATCATAAAGACTGAAAAATAAAATTGACAAAGATTATTGTTTAAGGTTGAAGGACACGCATGTCTTAATTATTATTATTTTTTTATTTTTTTACGAATTGGTCAAACCCAAACTCAAACAAAAACATTGTTTTCAATCGTTATGAGTCTATCGATTGAATAGAATTTTATTATAAACAATTGTCTTAAAAGCATTCTGAATGTAAAAATAAAGAAAAAAAAAGTGTGCAAGACAATAAGAAACACTACCTGCCAAAAAAAAAAAGTGAAGTTTTGTTGAAATCGGTTGAAAAATGTAGGAAATCCGATCCCATATATAAACGAACACACATACACACACAAACAACCTGGGTTTTATAATAAGTGTAACTCGATATGAGTTGTCCCCCTTTCATTCTCGCGATGCCTCTTAATCGTGTTTTCAAATTGATTTCGTGCAAAAACAATTGTGTTTTTCCAATTTTTGGCCCTCTCAGAACCACCGCAAGGTAATTTTACGTAGTCCTGTGAAGTTGTTGAATCGGTTGGAAAATGTAGGAAATCCGATCCAATATATAAACGTACAGACACACACACACACACACAACCTGGGTTTTATAAGTATGATGCTGCCTAATGTTTATATATATATATATATATATATATATATATATATATATATACACACACACACATTGATTAAAATCAAAATGGGACATCTATTTCAAACTCGGATATACACTAAAATAATGTTTGAAGGAATAAAAATGTATTAAAAAAATTCATTAATAATAGATAGATAAATAAATATGAACAGAGATAGATAGATAGATAAATATGAACAGACTTAGATAGATGTCAAAATGATGCAAAAATGAAAATAACACTGACATCTCAGACACACACTCAAACAGCTTTTTCTCAAGAACTGCCATTTTGTGGAATCACTGTCTTCGTCGTTGTTTCCTTGATCACTTCTTCGGTTCTGCCAGGAAAATGGAAAATTCTTATTAGCTCAAAACCCCAGGGGTCCATCCCTCCTTCGAGAGAAGGGCTGGGGTCATTACCTGGCATCTAAGGTGTCCCCGAGGAGGCTTGAGCAATTTTTCGACTGAACTGCCAGTAGACCCACTTTAAATCTTGACTTTGTGTCCCATTCGGTTGTGACGTGGGCGCACTGAAAGAAACCTTGAATCTTGACCTGTTACTACTCTCCCGGTGTTCATTTCTTCTCTTGCGTTCTGACCGTGACTCTAGCTTGAGTTGCTCTCGAGCCTTTTATTGGATGAAGTTGAATTTGAAATCACCTGCAGGATATTTTCCGGTACTGAACAAATTCTTCTCAGACGCACACTCAAACAGTTTTTTCCATATTTGTGATATTTCCTTGGTTTGAATATCAACAGATTTCGGTTTTGAAGTCTTGAAGAAACTGAATTCTCTTAATTTGTTTGAGCTTGAATATCTTAGAGAAAAGAAATTTTTGATTCGTCTTTCGCCGGTTTTTTCTTGATTGTTTAACCCTAGTGGTCACAAAAGTCTTGCGTTGACAAAATTCCTCGGATGAAATGATTTTATTAATTTTTTTTTTTCGTTATGTGCTTATTTTCAGTTTGTTTTTGCTGCTTGTTTACACCTACAAGTAGTAGTAGACGTAATAGTTTTGTCTGCAGAGATATTGACATACAGAGATATATTGATAGATTTGAACAGTATGAGATGATAGATATAAACAGAGTGAGATATGAACAAAATGATATATAGATACAGGATGTGATTGAAACTATATGTCAAAATTACTCATTTTGACAGATATACAGAGTGCGATGGGTAAATTGTCGTCCAAATGACGCAAAAAAATGAAAATAACACATCTCATTTTACAGGGTGCGATCGGTAAATTGTCGTCTAAATGAAACAAAAAAAAATGAAAATGACACTGACACCTCATTTTAACAGATATACAGGGTGCGATGGATAAATTGTCGTCCAAATGACGCAAAAAAAAAATGAAAATAAAACTGACATCTCATTTTAACAGATATACATGGTGCGATGGGTAAATTGTCGTCTAAATGAAGCAAAAAATGGAAAATGACACTGACATCTCATTTTGACAGATATACAGGGTGCGATGGGTAAATTGTCGTTCAAATGACGCAAAAAAAAATGAAAATAACACTGACATCTCATTTTAACAGATATACAACGTGCGATGGATAAAATGTCATTTAAAAGATGCAAAAATGAGAGTAACACTGACATCTCATTTTGACATATACATCGTGCGATGGATAAATTGTCGTCTAAGTGATGCAAAAATGAAAATAACACTGACATCTCATTTTAACAGATATATTTACTTAAATTACACAAAAATATCTTGAAATACTAAAGGGTAAATTTATTCCATAAAATTGCCATTGGTTTCAACCACGACCACCAGAGGACTTCGGAATCTCCTGCTACTCTCCCAGACAGTTTCCTTGTTTAAGTTGGTGAATGCTGCCATAATCCTTACCTTCAGTTCATTTTTGGTGTTACAACAACTTTTGTTGGTCTCTCACTCAACTGTGTCCCACACATAATAAACAATGGGGTTGCAGTCTAGGGAGAGAGGTGGCTAGATTTAAAGGGTGATATGGTTTCAGAAATTGCCTGTCAGCGATGACTGGGTTCTCCTGCTTGTGTGGCATGGTGCAGAGTCCTGTTGATAGACATAGAGTCTTCCAACAGCCATCCTCTTGACCCAGGGCAGCATTATCTCCTCAAGAAACTTGTTGTAGGCTGCCATGTTGAGTCTGGGGCCTTGTGGGAAGATCAATAGAGGCATGAGGTCACCATAACTAGTGATCACCCCAAACACCTTTGTAATCACGAACAGACTCTGCACAAACCACAGATAGACACCGAAACACTCAGAAATGTCTGTGTTAAAGGTTCCAGTGCAAATGCCAAGCAGTAAATTTCAAATTTCTGGTAAAGTGAATTGCATAATGATGCCCAATTTTCACAGACGGTGCCCAACTGACCCTACTATACAGTTGGAAAAAATCAATAACAAATTACACATATCTGAGAAATGAAAAATATAAAATGGTGACAATTTACCCCTCGTGCCCTGTAGATAGATAGATAGATATGAACAGACTGAGATCAATAGAGATATAAACAGACTAAGATAGACAAATAGATATGCACAGAGTGAGATAGATATGAACAGACAACAGTAGACAGATATGAACAGATTGAGATAGATCAATATATCAGAACTGACTGCAATAGATAGATAGATAGATATGGAGGGACTGAGATCGATAGCGAGGTATGAACAGATTAAGATAGAAAAATAGACAGATAGATATGAACAGACAACAGTAGACAGATATGAACAGATTCTGATAAATAGATCAATATATCAGAACTGACTGTGATAGATAGATATGGAGGGACTGAGATCGATAACGAGGTATGAACAGACTAAGATAGAAAAATAGATAGACAAATAGATATGAACAGAGTGAGATAGATAGATATGAACAGACAACAGTAGACAGATATGAACAGATTGAGATAGATAGATAGATAGATAGATATGAACAGACTGAGATAAATAGACCAGAATAGACTGAGATAAATAGATAGAGCTGAAAAGACTGAGATAGGAATGAATAAAAAATACTTGCTGTTCTCCAGTTTATATGTAAAACCATACAGATGCATGCTGGGATTTCTTCCTAGCCAATAACATAGGCCACTTCTTGGTTTCATCTGACTTAGTCCCAGTCAGTCTTGTCTTGAAGTCAGAACACTGCATTCATTCTTCTGAATTCGCTCTTGCGTGTCAACACCAATTCTTTGTCTTGCATATATTGTTTGCTTACTTTTTGACTCTTTCATTTCTTTTCTTGTTTATAACAAACTGTCAATTCTGTTTGTTGGGCAATTCTACCATTTACTTTAAACCGTGGCCACTTACTTATAAATAGACATGAACAGACTGAGATAGATAGACAGATACGATGGATGTCTGAAATCCTCACAGGCTGACCAAGATATAAATGTATGTAAACACAGCAGTTGGCTGACTAAAAGACATGCAATTATACCCAAGAATACAACAGCTAGCCAACCAACTGTTGTATTCTTTAGTATAATAATAGATTAGAAAGTAGTTATGTATAGTTTCTCATGTATGCACAAAGGACATGGGTCTTTTAATGATCTACATATTCTAGCTTTTCTTATTAATTTCTATTTCACAGTAGGTGTTTTATTAGTTTCTTTTAAGTGCCAGAAATATTTCAGTAGGGATGTTTGATTTCAGTATTTATTTTTCCTAAATGAAGTTTGATGTTGATTGAACTCCTTTTTTTTCGGAACTCATGGCTTGTGCAACCTATATAGATTTCTATGTTTTCAGGATTCTCAATAGACGAGATATTGCATTGGTATACTAATGATTTCGTGTGATATTTATTTTGTAGAGGACACTTATGAGGATTTCTACAGTTACATAATTTTTGTTTATCTTCATCTCTTTTTATTTTTATATTGTCTAAATTTCTTTAGTTTTGGTCTAAGTGTTTATTGAAGATATTAGCATTAATAATAGATTAGAAATCTGCCGAGAAGGTGAAATGTTGCCTGGACCTGGATGTAAACGTACATGTGTCACTACATCAACATAAACATCACTTTAATCTGATGCAGTCATAAGATTGTATCACGCAAAAATCTTTTCCACTTTGTCGTTAATTTTTGTACACAAGGATAGACCGCAGGGCTTAAGTAACTTCCAGGTGAGGGATTCCTTGTTCCTTTCTCTGCTATCATGAAGCGGAAAGACTATATTGAATCAGCTGCTAGAAAAACAGGTTCAATGTGTCGTGCTAGACAATTTTACTCTCCAGAATCTATCTTACATATCTATAAGTCTACCATTCACCTTATCTTAGAATATTGCTGCCGCGTATGGTCCAGTGTTCTTGCTATTAATCAAGAGATTCTTGATGAAATCCAAAGAAGAATATGAAATGTTCTCAGTCTTGATCCAGCATCTCACGTTCAGTCACTTTCACACAGCCATAATGTGGCTTCCCTGTGCCTTTTCTGTAACATACTTTCATCTTAACTGCTGGGATGAACTCTTTGCTATTTTAACTAGACTTTATGAATTTAAGCGCAGATTGGTGGCAAGGTCTCATTGATATCAAGTTGAGTTAGCTAGATGTAACTGTAAGTTCTATGATAACATATTTTTTCTTGCACTTTTCGCTTGTGGAACTGTCTTCTGGATTCATGATTTTTGGCTGACAAATTCAAAAATTTAAATACAATGTCAATCATTATCTACTGTCTTCATGATTGCTCTTCTATTGTCCTCACTCCTTATTAATGTTTCTCTTTTTTCTTATTCATTCCCACCCACTCATTCCTTGTGTCTTAGTGGCTTTATTGCCTTGGTTGGAGTAAATTTAAATATAATGTCAATCATTATCTACTGTCTTCCTGATTACACTTCTATTGTTCTCACTCCTTATTAATGTTTCTCATTTTTCTTATTCATTCCCACCCACTCATTCCTTGTGTCTTAGTGGCTTTATTGCCTTGGTTGGAGTAAATTTAAATACAATGTCAATCGTTATCTGCTGTCTTCATGATTGCTCTTCTATTGTTCTTGCTTCTTCATAATATTTTTGTTTTCTAATTCCTCCACACCTCGTAAGCCCTTGTGTCTCAGTGGCTTTTCTGCCCTGCTTGGGGTGAATAAAAAAATATACAGTGATTTCTCCAGCTGAAAACCAGAGAAAGACTGTTGCATTGCAGCTCCGAGCAGACACCAGGTTCGTTGACAGGGCACAACTTCTTCCACTCTCGGCCTAATTGTTACCAACAAGTGAAAATACAATTTCTAGCAGTAAACCAATTTTTCTTCTTACAATTTACTGATATAAGTTAGCAAAGTAGAGGTGAGATGTAGATGACAGGGGAGGAGCACAGTCCAGCGGCTGTCTACCCTGTCGATTCTGTGGAGTCTGCTTCATCCATTCTGTGTGCCTTTTTGCTGGATGGTCACTTTTATAGATGGTAATTTTCTTTGTCTAGTTATGTGAACAGTTGTATATCAGGTACTCCCCACAATTGAAAAATATAACACCAACATCTGAAGACAATTTGGAATAACAGAAGATGCCTTCCAAAAGTTAAGCAAAGTATGAAGAAACCAAATTTTGTGAGAAAAACAAGAAAAGAGGATTAGACTGTTATATAATATTAATTCTCTCATATGGCAGTGAATGCTGGACAATCTCCTCACAGATGAAGAAGAGATTTGAAGCAACAGAAACAAAGAAAAGAGTACTGAACTGTTACGTAATATCAGTCCTCCTATATATCAGTGAATGCTGGACAATCTCCTCACAGATGAAGAAGAGACTGGAAGCAACAGAAACAAAGAAAAGAGTACTGAACTGTTACGTAATATCAGTCCTCCTATATGGCAGTGAGTGCTGGACAATCTCCTCACAGATGAAGAAGAGATTTGAAGCAACAGAAACAAAGAAAAGAGTACTGAACTGTTACGTAATATCAGTCCTCCTATATGGCAGTGAATGCTGGACAATCTCCTCACAGATGAAGAAGAGATTTGAAGCAACAGAAACAAAGAAAAGAGTACTGAACTGTTACGTAATATCAGTCCTCCTATATATCAGTGAATGCTGGACAATCTCCTCACAGATGAAGAAGAGACTGGAAGCAACAGAAACAAAGAAAAGAGTACTGAACTGTTACGTAATGTCAGTCCTCCTATATATCAGTGAATGCTGGACAATCTCCTCACAGATGAAGAAGAGATTTGAAGCAACAGAAACAAAGAAAAGAGTACTGAACTGTTACATAATATCAGTCCTCCTATATGGCAGGGAATGCTGGACAATCTCTTCACAGATGAAGAAGAGACTTGAAGCAACAGAAACAAAGAAAAGAGTACTGAACTGTTACATAATATCAGTCCTCCTATATGACAGTGAATGTTGGACAATCTCCTCACAGATCCCTACAATCTTAACTTCAACAAGTTAAATGTCAGTTATTACTTATCCTTGATATCCTCATTAATTAACCCTCTATCTTCAGTGGCTCTCGGGCCTTGAAGTAGGGGGTGGGTTAGTGAAAAAAACATCATTGCAGAACTTGAAGTTCTTGGGTTATTTTAATTTTTCTTCTTTTGATCTTGTCAATGCCCCACCCACTTTTTGGTGACGTATCCCAGGATTTTTTTTTTAAGCATTTCACCCCAAGCAAGTCAGGCAGCCACTGGCATGCAAAGGGTTACAGAAGATTTTGAGCAAGATCAGATAGGAGTGATAGAGGAAAGGATGAGGAGAAGGATAGTGGATAGATCAAGGCAACAGGAGATGTCGATTGACGTTACATTTGAATAGTTGGAGATTATAGCTCTCAGGGAAACTGGAATAGGGAAGGGAGTTCCACAGGTGAGAGGTGCGAGACATGAAGCTATTGGAATAGAAGAGACCGCTATATTTAATAGTTTCAACAGTGAAAGGGTGAGAGCGGGATGCCAGCCTCGTAGGGTGCTTGAACTCATGAAGTCTGGGAACCAGTGAATGCAGCTCCTCGGTGCAATTGCCATGAAAGTATTTGTAAAAAAGACAGAGAGAGGCGACGGTGCATCTGCGAGAGAGCGACTGTAGACGAGATGCCAGAACAGGGCCAATTATATTGCATATCCACCTCTGGATCTTATCAAGAACCCCGAAGCAAACAGAACAGGCTTCAGATCATATATGTCAGCAATACTCCATGCAAGGGCAAATTGTTGATTTGTAGATCTTGAGGATCGATTCCGGGGAGAAAAATTTCCTGGCGCGGCACAGGGAGCCAACTTTCCTTGCGGTGGACAAAGCAATTGACTCAATGTATTTGTTCCATCTCAGGTCAGCAGTCAATGTGAGACCGAGCAGCCGCAGAGAGGTGCTCTTGAGAATGACAGAAGTTTGATTTTCATGTGTTTGAATTTCTACGATAAAGAGATATTATTTTACATTCAGACTAATATCCTCATCTTTGTTGTTATTATTACAACATTTCAGCAGATGTGCCCTTCCGCCTTCTTCAGGTGTCTGTCCATCCAGGTCACCTTCAGGGAATTTTGAACCAAACTCTTTATTTAATCTATGGGGGTAGATTGTTCTTGTTCTGCTGCCTATATTTAAGGATTTTTTTTAAAAAATCACTTCGCCCCCCTCCCCAAGCAAGACAATAAAGCCACTAAGACGCAAGAGATTACTGTGTTAGAATGAATAAGAAAAGAAAAACATTAAAGAACAAGAACAATACAAGAACAGGAATAAAGAAGAAAACAGATAACGACTGATGTTGTTTTAAATTTTTGAACATCAAACTTGAGCGGAAAACAAGAAGCCAGAAGAGTTTTCTATGAGTTAAAAATGCTAGAGAAGAAACTTACATCTAGTCATTTCAACTGTAAAATGATGAGACCTACCTTCCAATCTAGTAGAACTTAGGATTGTTTTGTTATTTCATTTTTCCTTCTTTTGTCTTGTCAATGTTTTTTTTAGGAGTTGTGGTGGGGATTGATCCCAGACAAAATCACTTTGATATTCATTTGTCTTTTCCGCATGAAATTCTGGGATAAGGAGCAAACACTATTTACATTCAGATTAATATCCTCATCTTTGTTGTTATTATCACACTGTTATGGCTGTTGTGCCTCCACCTCCAGTCTGTTGATCCAAGAAACCTTCAGGCTTACCTGGTACCTATTTTGGACTTAACTCTTTATTTAATTTGTGATGGCAGATTCTTCTACAAGAACTGTTGATATGAGGCATAATCTGAGCATGAACTGAAATAGCAGAGAAAATTACTGAAGAAGACCGGAGGGACACAATGGTCGAAACGTTATGACTAACAACAGTTCAGATTGTGGTGATTGTTTTGTGTTCCAGGAAAACCAATTAGTGCCAAATTCTTGAATTCTTTTTTTTTCTTTTCTTTTTTTCAGTATCTCTCGTGATTCAGGCTCTTCATCTCGTTCACCATCACCTCAGCACAAATGCAAAAGAAAACTACGGTAGGTGAATTCCCTGCAGATTTATCTTTTTTTTTTTTTTTTTTTTGTAATTTTTGTAATCTTTCTTTTCAGACAAGCCCCTTAATCAGACAAGAATTTTTTTTTTTTTTTTTTTTGTACAGTCAATAAGATCATGAGTAAAATGTAGACTTAACCTCAGGATTATCTCCCCTGGAATTTAATTTTTCAAAGTACCTAAGATGAGGTCAAATAAGTCTATATACAGGACATTTTTTTTTTTATATTCTTGAAGCTAGTGTATACATGCCGAATGGACTGTTCACTGACATGGGTCCCTCTGCTGATCTGTTTAATTGTTCATGATTGGACATAACAGTTTTCTTTTTTCAATCAATTCAACCCAAGCAAGGAAATAAAGCTACTAAGACAGGAGAGGTTACTGAGTGTAAAAGAATAAGAAAAAGAAAACATAATTAAGAATCAAGAACAATAAAAGAACAAGAATTAAGAAGACAGTAGGTAAGGAAATTTTTGAAAATTAAAGTTGCCTGGAAGCATGTCCTTGTACAAGGTGAATGTTATTGTTAAAAAAACAAAAACAAAACGATATTTGCAAGGAAAATTAATAGTAATAAGGCAAAGAAATAGTAATATGGTAAAAAGTTCACAAAGTAAGAATTGGGGTTGACACACAAGAGCAAGTTTGGATAAGTGAACGTTTCATCCTGACTTCAAGGCAAGACAGAGCGGGACTGAGTCATATGAAACTGAGAACCTGCTTATTTTATTGGCTAGGAAGAAATTCTAGCATGCATTTGTTTGCTTCTGCTTATAAATTGGGAAGAGGGAGTATTTTGCAGACATTCTTAAACAGATTGGGACCAACAATATCTATCTCAGTTTGTTCACATCTATCTATCTATCTATGTCTGTTCAGATCTATCTATCTATGTCTGTTCAGATCTATCTATCTATGTCTGTTCAGATCTATCTATCTCCGTCTGTTCAGATCTATCTATGTCTGTTCAGATCTATCTATGTCTGTTCAGATCTATCTATCTCCGTCTGTTCAGATCTATCTATCTATCTATCTCCGTCTGTTCAGATCTATCTATCTCCGTCTGTTCAGATCTATCTATCTATCTATCTCCGTCTGTTCAGATCTATCTATCTATCTATCTCCGTCTATTCAGATCTATCTCAGTCTATTCAGATCTATCTATCTATCTCCGTCTGTTCAGATCTATCTCAGTCTATTCAGATCTATCTATCTTTCTCAGTCTATTCAGATCGATCTATCTATCTCGGTCTATTCAGATCGATCTATCTCAGTCTATTCAGATCTATCTATCTATATATCTGTCTATCTCAGTTTATTCAGATCTATATATCTATATATCCCAGTCTGTTCAGATCTATCTATCTATCTCAGTCTGTTCAGATCTTTCTATCTATCTCAGTCTGTTCAGATCTTTCTATCTATCTCACTCTGTTCAGATCTTTCTATCTATCTCAGTCTGTTCAGATCTTTCTATCTATCTCAGTCTTTTCATATCTTAATCTCTATCAATATTGGAACCAATAATGTTAATCACTCAGCCAATTTCCAATATTATGTACATCTTTGTTGTTGTTATCAAAATGTTTTGCTTGTAATGCTCTCCGGCCTTCATCAGGTAGTTCTCGATCTGTATAACTTTCAGGGATTGGCAAACTGAACATTTTATTTAATGTATGGGAGTAGACTGCCTCCATTCCTCTGACCATGTCTAGGGATATCTCATTTCATTCTTATTTCGTACTGCTCAGTTATTACTTGCCCCATTTCTACTAAGGTTAAGTATATACTGCCTAGCCCAGGGATTGAACTCACAATTTTTCATCAAATTATGAAGTGAAGGTGACAGCATACTTTCTGTACTACAATGTCTATAGTTTCTTTGACTGGAACATTAATGAATAAGTTTTCTACATTTAGAAAGGCTAGGATGTCAATATTTGTAAAATATATATTATAAATTTACTTATTTAAAAATATAGTTCCATCGCTACACAGGAATTACCATGTTTCGAAAACAGAAACTAAAAACTTCAAATTCAATTATAGAATTAAATTCAAGTCCCTAGTTCTGTTTCGTTTTCAAGCGAATTTTGGAATAACTTATTTTGAAATTTTACTGAGTTTTATAAGCACATACATTCATAATATTTGTTTCTATGGAAATGGGGAAATCCACTCATTTTAACCAGGGGCGGTAGGGTATACTTTTTCACTGACAACTATTGTATCAAAAATTATGAGTTACTTTCGAAAAGAGGTGAAGTCAAGGTAGGGTAGGGATGGCTTTTCAAAAGAATGACGACATCCATTCAACGCATGTCGTCTGGTATTTTCAATGACAAGAAGGTTTTTGGCACTTTTGTTTCACTATTAAATTTGGACTTGTATACATAAAGACTTTTTCTAAAAGGGTTGTTTATATATGAATACGTCATATTGAACTACAATTTTAAAATATTTTTCTTAATTTTAATTATTAATAGATTATACATCTTTTAAAACAAATAAATGTAATAGAAGTACTTAAATTATTTAAAAATTATTATTTAAATATCAAATATAAAAATGTGTATTTCATTTATCAGTTAGTATTTTTTAATTTTTTTTTATTTAAACATTACTTAAGGAAAATTGTTGACCATGTCAGCAGAGAATAGCTATTTCATTTCTTTGATTAAGCAAATTTTTATTTTTTATAAACCTAGTAATATATAGTTTCTCATATATGCACAAAGGACATGGGTCATTTAATGACTTACATATTCTAGCTTTTCTTATTAATTTCCATTTCATAGTAGGTGTTTTATTAGTTTCTTTTAAGTGCCAGAAATATTTCAATAGGGATGTTTGATTTCAGTATTTATTTTTCCTAAATGAAGTTTGATGTTGGTTGAACCTCTTTTTTTTTTGGAACTCATGGCTTGTGCAACCTATATAGATTTTTATGTTTTCAGGATTCTCAGTAGATGAGATATTGCATTGGTATACTAATGATTTTGTGTGACATTTATTTTGTAGAGAACAGTTATGAGGGTTTCTACAGTTACATAATTTTTGTTTATCTTCATCTCTTTTTATTTTTATATTGTCTAAAAAAGTTTTTTCTAAATTTTCAGTACAACTGTAACTTAATTTTAGTGTATTTTTATTGAAAATAGTACTTAGTTTATTTTCTCTAGGAAAGTGCTTAACTATTAATTCGGGGAATTTTTGTCCTAATTTGTTCTTTACCATTTGGTTGTATGGGGGTGTATACCAAATTATTTTTCTATTTCTGTTTTTTTTTATACTTTCCATTTTCCTTTTTTATATAAATTAGTTTTGGGCTTTTGTAGCCACTATCTTTTAGAGCTTTATTATAGAAATTAATATGTTCATAGAAAATATTCTCATTTGCTGAATTTGTACTTATTCTTTTTTTGATAAAGGTATATGCTTAATTATAGATGGAGGATGATTAGATTTTGGGTGTATACATAAAGGACTAGTATTGTTTTTTTTATAATTTATGTATACATTTTTCATTAAATCTAATGTTATATCAAGGAAGTTCACCTTTTTCAATTTAGTACTTACAGTAATTTTTAATTTCAGATATTTAAATTATCTATATAATATCTTTTTAATTTTATTGATTTTAAAGTTCGTAGAGTACTTTATAACTGTAAATCCATCGTCTCTGTCCAATCCAGTGTTAGTTATATTAATTTCATGATATGCCGTGAGATTGTATAATATAATACATCATATAGTAATTAATCAAGTCTAGAAGAATCCTCAGTAGAATACAGAAAGCATTGGATGGCCATTTCATCCTATTTGGGACTCATCTGCAGTGAGCATCTGCTACCAAGAATCAAATCCAGACCATTTTGATACAAAACATTGTATTGAAACAGTACAGGTTCGATTCTCGGTAGTGGAAAAGTTTTAGACCACCACTTGTTAAGCCCTATCTATGGAAACAATTCTAAATCCAATGTCAGCATATGTTCAAAAAGATTTAGACTAAAACTTGTTAAGCCGTAGCTATGGAAACTCTTTTAATTCCAAAGTAAGCATATGCTGAAAAATTCCGAAACATGTCATCCAATCCTAAACTCGTTTTTTTTTTTTTTTTTAGACGTGTACAGACACTTCAGAATAAATTTAATTACTTCCCATTTATCCATATTAGTGATTTTTTTTTAAACCTAATTCTTACTAAAGTGCATGAAATATCAGAAAATTTTGGGAGGTGAATCATTTTTCTATTTATAATCCTTAATTAACAATTTTTTAACAAGCTAGAATTTTTCTTTTTACCAGAAACAAATTTGCAAATATGTTGACAGGAAATGTTTTGCTCATACCTTGGGGCAGTAATGTCCACAGCTACATACGCATATTGTCCCATAGAACTACATACGTATATACTTCCATATAGTGAAATATGCATATACAAAAAGGTACATATGCATATACTCCCATATTGTGACATATGCATATACACCCATAGAGCTACATACGCATCTACTCCCATATAATGACATAATTGCATATACTCCCAGAGGTACATACTCTCATATAGTGACATAGGCATATACTCCCATAAAGCTACATGCGCATATACTCCCATAGAGTGACATATGCATATACTCCCATAGAGGTACATACAGATACACTCCCATATAGTGACATGCATATACTCCCATATAATGACATATGCAAATACTCCCATAGAGGTACATATGTATATACTCCCATATAGTGACATATGCATATACTCCTATAGAGGTACATACATATATACTCCCATATAGCGACATATGCATATACTCCCATATAGAGACATATGCATATACACCCATAGAGGTACATACTCCCATATAGTGACATATGCATATACTCCCATACAGCGACATACACATATACTCCCATATAATGACATATTTGCATATACTCCCATAGAGGTACATACTCCCATATAGTGACATATGCATATACTTCCATAAAGCTACATATGCTTATACTCCCATATAGTGGCATATGCATATACTCCCATAGAGGTACATACTCCCATATAGTGACATATGCATATACTCCCATATAATGACATGTGCAAATACTCCCATAGAGGTACATATGTGTATACTCCCATATAGTGACATATGCATATACTCCCATATAGAGACATATGTATATACACCCATAGAGCTACATACGCATATACTCCCATATAATGACATATTTGCATATACTCCCATATAGTGACATATGCATATATTTCCATAAAGCTACATATGCTTATACTCCCATATAGTGGCATATGCATATACTCCCATAGAGGTACATACTCCCATATAGTGACATATGCATATACTCCCATATAATGACATGTGCAAATACTCCCATAGAGGTACATATGTGTATACTCCCATATAGTGACATATGCATATACTCCTATAGAGGTACATACATATATACTCCCATATAGCGACATATGCATATACTCCCATATAGCGACATACGCATATACTCCCATAGATGTACATACTGCCATATAGTGACATATGCATATACTCCCATAGAGCTACATACGCATATACTCCCATATGCTTATCTGCATTTGGGATGAAATGTCTTATCCACTGAATTTTTCTGGGAATTTTACTCTATTGTTGACATGGAAAAAAAAAAAATATTTGCCGCATTATTGGCTGTGACATCAAAACTTCAGTCACATTCCTGTCACTATAATGTAGCTACCATTTGCCTGTTCTATAAATACTCTCTTCTTCTGGTGAACTTTGCTCTAACTAAGACTTTCCAAATTTCTGGCAGAGTCAAATGGCGACAATTTACCCATCGCACCCTGTATGCACAAAATCTGTGTATCATCTACCATGTATTCAGCTGTGAAGGCAGAATAACATGTCTCCTTCTTATTACTTCAAAGCTCCCTAGAAAATTAAATTTCAGCATTAAATGGCCCATAAAGTGTTGATATGCCATTAAACAAAAAAATGAATCAATCATATCTGTTCATGTGCTTCTGCGGTGTATTTAAACATTTTTAATAAAATCACTGTGAACCTGGTGTCTCGGCTTCAGTCACTTTCTCATCACCACAATGTATCTTCCATATGCCTTTCTTTATAAATACTTCAATGGTAATTTTTTATGGACATAGGGGTAACATCTGAGAGAAACATCTCCATGAGAATTATTGAGAAATTGTCCAAATGAAAGGACATGGAGATTGAGATTAACAGGATGTGGCAAATGAAGTCTGCAGCTGTACCAATAGTAATCGGAGCACTGGGCCACGTGAGAAAAGGAATGGACAATTTTACTAACAATGTGCCAGGTAACATGAACATGGAGGTTGCCCATAAGGTCGCCCTACGAGGAAATTCTCACATATTTAGAAAAGTGCAATCATTTAAAAGATAATTCTCCTATAGGGCCTAAGGACCGTAGTTTGGACCCACCTCTACAGGATACAAAGCAGGACACATAACATACAATAATAATAATATGACTGCTACAACCTAATAATATTATTAGGTTGGTGCAAAAATAATGACGTAATAATGTTGTTTTTTGACGTATTTTTTAACGTCAAAAAACGACATTATTACGTCATTATTTTTGCACCAACCTAATAAGAAGAAGAAGAACAAGAAAAGTGCTATCAGTTAAATGAAAATTCTCCTATAGGTCCTTAGGACCATAGATTGAACCCGCCTCTATAGGATACAAAGCAAGAAACAAAACATACACAAATAATAATGATAATAATAGATTTTATAAAAGCGCAGTCCAAGATTGCCAGTTAAGTCTCATTATTTTACAGTCGAAATGGCTTAATGTAACTGTAAGTTCTAAGCTAAGAGTTGCTTTTCTCACACTTCTCACTTGTGGAACTTTCTTCTGGCTTATTGCTTGCCAGTCAATTTAGATCTTTAAAAATTTAAATGCAATGTCAATCATTATTTTGTGTCTACTTAATTCCTGTTCTTTTATTGTCCTCACTCTTTAATAATGTTTTTCTTGTATTCTAAAGTAGCCCCATATATCCTAATGACTTTGTTGCTTTGCCTTGGGTGAAATGTTAAAAAAAAAAAAAAATTTGATAAAATCCATAGAAAAATCATCCATATTATTGGCTCTGACATCAATGGCTTCAGTCACATTCCCCCCCCTCACTATAATGTGGCTTCTATTTGCCTTTTCTGTAAATACATTCAATTTAATTGTTTGGAGGAGATCTTTACTGTGGTAGCTAGATTTCATGAAGTTAAGCATATTATTATATTACATTTTATATATATATATATATATATATATATATATATGTAATGAAAAACAAACCACTTTAAGGTACCATTACGATAATTTATTTCACCTAAATCCTTTTTTAAGGATTCAGGATCATCAGGTAAAACTTCCAACAACGAATTGAGAAAAAAAATGGGATTAGAAATTGGTGGGTAGTGTAATTTTTGTAATTTAATAGAGGGGGTTGAGAGTGGTAGTTAAACAGACAATATAAAGTATAGGGAGGGATTAATTTTATACCTCTCTTAAGTATGTTTTATATTGGAGTGGGAGGAGTAACAGAACCTTGACCTCTTTAGATCTGTCCTAACATTGAGCTCTCAGGATTTCATCCTCTTTGGATTTACCAATTCGGTTTACCAAGTTCCTTATAACTTAAATATATATATATATATATATATATATACACACACACACACACACGTAATATTCTATATAATTATATTATAATATTACATTATATATATATATATATATATATATATATATATATATATACACACAGACATAATATTCTATATAATTATATTACATTATATATATATACATACATTACAATATTCTATATAATTATATTATTATATTACATTATATAATTATATATATACAGTGTATCACAAAAGTGAGTACACCCCTCACATTTCTTCAAATATTTAAGTATATCTCTTCATGGGACAACACTGACAAAATGACACTTTGACACAATGAAAAGTAGCCTGTCTGCAGCATATATAACAGAGTTAATTTATTTTTCCCTCAAAATATAGCCATTAAAAGCTAAATCCCTGGCAACAAAAGTGAGTACACCCCTTAGGAAAAGTTGTCAATATTAACATACAACATGTCAACTGTCAATATTTTGTGTGTCCACCATCATTATCCAAAACTGTCTTTACTCTCCTGGGCATGGAGTTTACCAGAGCTTCACAGGTAGTCACTGGAATGCTCTTCCACTCCTCAATGACGACGTCGCTGAGCTGGCGGATATTTGAGACTCTGCGCACCTCCACCTTCTGCTTGAGGATGCCCCAAAGATGTTCTATTGGGTTCAAGTCTGGAGACATGCTTGGCCAGTCCATCACCTTTACCCTCAGCCTCTTCAGTAAAGCAGTGGTTGTCTTGGATGTGTGTTTGGGGTCATCGTCATGCTGGAACACTGCTCTGCGACCCAGTTTCTGGAGGGAGCGGATCATGCTCTGCTGCAGTATTTCACAGTACATGTTGGAGTTCATGTTTCCCTCAATGAAATGTAACTCTCCAATAACTGCAGCACTCATGCAGCCCCAGACTATGACATTCCTACCACCATGCTTGACTGTAGGCATGACACACTTATCCTTGTACTCCTCACCTGGTCGCCACCACACATGCTTAAGGCCATCAGAACCAAACAAATTAAATTTCGTCTCATCAGACCATAAGGGATGGTTCCAGTAATCTATGGGCTTTGTTGACATGTCTTCAGCAAACTGTTTGCGGGCTTTCTTGTGTATTGCCATCAGACGAGGCTTCCTCATGGGGTGACAGCCATGCACACCAATTTGATGTAGTGTGTTGCGTATGGTCTGAACACTAACAGGCTGAATCCCAATCTCTTTAATCTCTGCAGCAATGCTAACAGCACTCCTATGCCGATCTTTCAAAGAAAGCATTTGGATGTGATGCTCAGCATGTGCGCTCAGCTTCTTTGGACGACCTACCCGAGGCTGTTCTGAGTGTGCCCATAGCTCAGTTTCAGGGTGTTGGCAATTTTCTTGTAGCCTTGGCCATCTTTATGTAGTGCAACAATACGTTTTTTAAGATCCTCAGAGAGCTCTTTGTCATGTGGTGCCATTTTGGAACTTTCAGTGAGCGGTAAGAGAGAGTGTTAGAGCTGCACTACAAATTTGTTTACACCTGCTCCCCATGAACACATGGGCATAGTTACACTAATGAGTCACATGACATTTTGGAGGGAAAATGATAAGCAGTACTCAATTTAGATATTTAGGGGTGTACTTTCTTAGGGGTGTACTCACTTTTTAGGGGTGTACTCACTTTTTAGGGGTGTAGTTTCTTAGAGGTGTACTCACTTTTGTTGCCAGGGATTTAGCTTTTAATGGCTATATTTTGAGTTATTTTGAGGGGAAAAGAAATTAACTCTGTTATATATGCTGCAGACAGACTACTTTTCATTGTGTCAAAAGGTAATTGTTCCAATTATTTTGTCCAACCCCTGTACAAAGTACTAACATTTGTACTGGGTCATGTTTCATTGGAAAAATACGAAAAAAAAGTAAATAATAATGGAATTATTCGTTTTGTTTTATTAATTTTCACAAGGCTATATATATATATATAATATATATACAGACACACACATATATATACACACACACACACACACATATATATATATATATATATATATATATATATATATATTGAGTTCGCACCAAACAAGGCAATAAAACTACTAAGGAAAAGAAAAACAATTTAAGGAGATTTAAGAACAAGAATTAAAAAGACAGAAGATAACGATTGACATTGCATTTAAATTTTTAAAGATCAAAATTGGCTGGAAAGCGCCCAGCAGGAATAGAATTCAACAAGCGAGAAGCGACAGAAAAGAAGTTGCTTAGCAAAGAACGTGTGGGGGATTCACTCGCATCATAGCACCAGATATTAGCCTTGTATTTACGGAGATAAAAGCATACTTGACTGAAAATAAAACCTACACAAATAACAGGGAAAGTATGGTAAATTGTATGTTAATTACATGCGGTTTATTTATATTTTTTTGCGTATTGGTGTGTGTTATGCTAGGTCAAAAAAGTTTTATGGTGCATGTGGGTAAAAGGGAGTATTTACTCCGTAGTATTACAAGACATATCGCTGAGAGAAGTTGGACACGTGTTGCAATTAACAAGTTTCATGGCGAAGAGATTGTATTTAACGTCTTTGAACAGGGTGTCCGTATTTCCGGCTTGAGCAGTTTTTTTTTTTGTTTTTTTTTTTTGCACGCAGGGAGTATTTTCATTATTTTAATTTTTATTTAATTTTACTTAATTTATTTTAGACTTTTTTATGTTATTGTATTATTGTATTTTATTTATAATTTTCATTATTATTATTTTATTTTTATTTATTTATAATAACTTACGGTTACATCTCGCTATTTCAACTGTAAATTGATGAGACCTTACCGCTAATCTTGTACTGCAGTTAAATAAATAAGATTTATACAAAGAATTTCCATGAAAGTATTTATAGAAAAGGCACAGAAAAGTTATATTACAGCTGTGGGAAAGTGACTGAGCCGGTCAGGACTAATAACATCGCGGATTATTCTTTATTCTACGTAGTATTACAAGACATATCGCTGAGAGAAGTTATAGTTCTGAAAGTTTTTGTGTAGTGATGTAAAATGTTTTTATTGCAATATATATATATATATACACACACACACAGACATATATTTGTTCTGAAAATATAATTTTTCATGAAGTTAACAGTCGTACATACACAGTTGTGAAGACCATGAATTTAAATGTTTATAAAGACTTTTCAAAAAAATGTCAGACTATATTAAAAATATAAATGTCAGTCTATATTAGAAATTATGGACACTCTACAGTTACTTAAAATAACAATTAAAACAAAGCAATTAATCAACAGTCCAGAAATTTATTATTAAAATGCTTCTGATTAATTCTGTTTAATAACAATAAAACGCTGTAGTAAACAATAGTAAACTAATTACCGATACTGTTCAAACTGCAAGCCACCTGCTTCAATGTTTTGCTCTATTATAAGTAACTGTAGTGCATAGTGAATTTATTGCGATCCTGTGTGTGCATATACATACATATATATATATATATATACACACACACACACACATAGTTCTTTATATATATATATATATATATATATATATATATATATATCAGAGTTCTTATATATATATATATATATATATATATATATATATATATAAATAGTTCTTAAGAGTTCTTATATATATATATATATATATATAAATAGTTCTTAAGAGTTCTTGTGTATATATATATATATATATATATATATATATATATATATAGTAAAATTCCCAGAACAATTGTCATTCTTATACCAATTTGTTTTATCCACAGAAGTGTTCTGGAAATTTTACTATACTGTTGACATGGAAAAAAAATAATTCTTAGTAAAAAGGAAGTTAACATTAGTCAAAAAGAGGCTAATGCAGAAGTGCCTCTCTCTTTTAAAATATATATATATATATATATATATATATATATATATATATAAACTGTTATTTAACTCCTCTCTTTAAAATTTTAATCCCCACCTTCACCTTTAAGCCTTTCTTGTTCTTCTTTCTTCCATTACACCCTCTCTCTAGAACTTTCATACATTTCTCTCTCACACTTGTTTCCCATTCACACACATACACTCTCACTACAATTTTGTTTTTTATACCCGGAGTTATATTTTCCGATTTCTTTTTGAATTTGTAGGTCTGAGGAATTGGATTGTGATTATGATTACAATATAATAAATTATAACCATGGAATGTTAGTGTTTGAGCACTTTTTATTATATATATATATATATATATATATATATATATATATATATATATAAACATATGGATACCCTGAAATTATACAGGTTATCAATAAAGTCACTGTACAGTTACAACAACAATTACGACAAAACAGTCAACAGTCTAGAAATTTATTGTTAAAATGGTTGTGGTTAATTCTGGTTAATAATAATAAAATGCTAAGGTAAACAATAGTAAATTAATTACTGATACTGTTTGAACGACAAGCCACCTGCTTCAATGTTTTGCTTTTTTTATTGTTAGTAACTCTATAGTGACTTTATTATCACTCTGTATATATATATATATCTATCTATATATATATATATATATATTTGCCCTGATCACGTCCATCAGATGATGGAATACATCAGTTAAGAAAAGATATATAGTTTATGCCTCTCGCCAGGTTCACACTCCTTCTCCATCTTTTAAACAGGGGTAGAGATTTATCCCTTGTTTCCCGATAACTCAAATCTATACTTCTAACATCTCTGTTTAAACTATTCATTTTTTATTTCTGATTAGGAGCAGATAGGTTCACCTGTGGTCAGGTTCTTGTTCCTCCCTGTTTTTTGTTTTCTTTTTAGGCTTGTGTTTCCAGCTCCTTCTCCTAACTACTACTCTGTCAGTCCCAGTACTCCACAGCATCTTTGTGGCATTATTGCCTTGCTTGGCGTAAAAATGATTGAAAAATATCTCCTGATATCATTAAATATATCTAGGCATGTGCGGTTGATAAATATGTTTGAGAGAGGGTGAGTCTATCAATATATTTATAAGCCATATATATATATATATATATATATATATATATATATGAATAAAACTTTAAGGGAAATATGTACTTAATGTGTATATTCAAAAGATAATTCATATATTGATTTGGCCAAATGTAAAAAAAAAGTTTTGTTGCCCAATTAGTGTACTCCATTAACAAGCGTTCTCCCGGCTTTTGGACAGATGCACAACAGTTCCATGATACTATTTCGTCAATCCAATACATAGAAACACATAACATGTGTGTGTATATATATATATATATATATATATATATATATATATATATATGTATGAGGAAGTGCAGAAAAGTTATCAGAGCAACTACAACGGAATTCAAAAATCAATTCCAATGTTTGTTTATTTAGTCAGGTTCTGAGTCATGTATCTTGAGAATTTTTCAGTACCGTCTCCTCTGTATTTGCTACTCTAATTTGCATAATTTTTTTTTTTTTCTGTGTTTTAAAATTAAACGCTAATAAGCCATCAGTTTAAATGATTCTCATGAAACGGACTTTCAGATTTAACAAATGATATCCTGGAGGCAGAAAATAGTGCCAAGGTATTAGATCATTTTTTTTTTTAATTTATTTTGTTTTTTGTTTTATTATTACTATTTATTTTTTTATTTATTTGTTTTTCATTAGTTTAATATTCCAAATTGCCTTTCAATATTTTTTTAATTATTCGTAAAATAAAATAAATTCTATTTATGAAAACATGTGTCTGTATGATAAATTTAAGGTAGGATTTTATTTAATGCACTTTACAAGGGCTTACGGCCATAAATTACCTTATGAGATAATCAGAAAGCAGAAAGTGTTTGTTTACTGTACACACACACACGCACACATGTATTTATATACACACACACACACACACACTAAACGATAACATACACTTAACACACACATCCTATTCCCAGCAACCAATAAAACTGTTAAAAATGGCCAAGGACGGAATTCTTAATCAGGAATCTGCCCTCCTCCATCTTAAAAACAAATTCAAAGACGCCCTTTGACCAAAACAAGTACTGACCAAAATTAACGATAACAAAACAAACGAAAACTACAGATAAAGGATTTTTTTTATCCTGATGATGGCCATGCTGGCTGAAACTACTCAAGGAACCTAATTGAAGTAATAAAACAAAAAAAAATATTAATATACAACCTAGTTTGTCTGAAAATTTAAAAAAGAAAAAATATTACCAGCAATAAAAATTTTGACTGCATAAAATAACCCATTGAGGTGTTGATATGCCATAAAACAAACCAAACCAAACAAACAATCTTCTTGATTTACACATGCCTCTTCAGCTGCTATAGACCACATAGATTACTTATTCTGACTATACTACTCTGATCGCAATAGAAAACTCTTTGAGTCTGCTTGTAGACATATCCTCAAGGAGGCTATGATCTTGTTCAGTGATAGAATGAGGCTTTGTATAGCCTCTCACGAGTTCGGTTCTTGTGACTACTCGCAGCTCTGTAAGAATGTTATTGATTATTTGATTTGTTCTTTAATGCTGATCAATATTTTGCAGGTTATTTAAAGCCAGGAAATTTTGTTAAGATTGTAAGAATTTCTTTTTGGAGATAATATTGATTTACTTATCCAAACCCTACTAATTAACCCATAGATGGGGGAAGAAGAGGTGGATTCATACCTTTCCTAAGGGTATTTGCACATAATTGAATATAACGAACCCAAATGGAATTGGAACTCAGCTCTCTGATTTCCAGTTCAATGCCATTATCCATTATGCCATTCACATATCCAAGCTTACAGCAGCTCAGCTGGTATTCTCAAGCAGTTACCCATCTAGGTGCTGACTAGACTTGATGTTGCTTAACTTCAGTGATCATACGGGAGCCAGTGTTCCAACATGATATGGCCGTAAGCCCTTTAGATCACATATCCATGGTTTTCAGTAATTGGTATTCTCAAGTGGTCACCCATTTAGGTACAAGCCAGGTTCAGCATTGCTTAACTTTCATGATTGTATGAGAATTAGTGTTTTAACATGATATGGCTATAAGCTCTTTAGACCTCCTGCATATACAGCAATTGGTATTCCCAATCAGTCACCCATCTAGGTACTGCCCAGGTTTAATGTTGCTTAAATTCAGTGATTGTATGAGAAACAGTGCTTCAACATGATATGGCCATAAAAGCCTGAAAATCAGGAAGGAATGGATTGTCTATGGTCAGGAATTAATGCAAGTGTGACTAATAGAATAATGCTATTAGATTGAGGATTAGAATTTATCTTGGAATTCTTTCTTGTTTGGGTTACTAATTTTTTTCAGCACCCCACCTCCTCTTTTTCAGCACCCCACCTCCTCTTTTTCCCCATATCTCAGTCCCTGACGAAAGCTTTAATAAAAGGAGTGAAACGTTAGATTGTTGAATGTTTCCTATTTTTTCTTTATCTGATCATACATATACATATATATATATATATATATATATATATATATATATATATACATTATGAAATGGACTAAGTCCAACAATTACTGTCAGAGGAAGTGTCTGGTTAGCAAGGTTGAATTACTGCTAGCCAGACGCTTCCTCTGTAGCTAAATAGTATAGCACATCAGGTTAGGACGTTTCCGTGTAGAATACAGGTTTGATTCCTGTTGGAGGACACATATTTTCTATGAAATTTGAAATTTCTCAGACATTCAGGCCAGTAAATGTTGTTAATACTTTTATTATAAACAGAGCATTTATTTAAATATTTGGATCTATAAAAATAATGTATGAACAATATATATATATATATATAAAAAAATTTCTCAGAGTTAACCTGTAGAAAAATTCCTATGTATAAATGTAAAAGACAATAGGAAAACTGTATTATTAGCCCATGCATTTCAATCACATTAAGAAATCAAAAGAAAATGGTTGAGACCATCAACACAACAATAAAACAAAATTTCTACACGTGAAGGTACTTGGCTTAATTTTCAGTTGACAATACAATAGCGTTTTCTAAATTCTTTTAGTTGCTAAGGACATTGTGTTTGTTGTTAATAGTTACTTTGTTTTCAATAAATTCATTTCGTTTTTGCCTTGAAAATGTCCACATTAGACAACCTGAAAGGAAAGCATTGTCTGTGGTCAGGAATTAATGAAAACATTACTGCCAGAACAAAGCTATTATATATATATATATATATATATATATATATATATATATATATATAAGGTAAATGCATTTTCCTACAAAAAAGGATTGAAAATTAAAAAGAAAATATTTGTCATTTGTCAGGATTTTATGTGAGCACTACGAATAAAATAGGGCTATTATTTGCACAATATAAATAAATTTTCCAATGATTTTACTATCAAATTACACTGGAATCTAGAAGGAAAGGGATTGTCGGTGGTCAGGAATGAATGCAAATACAACTAATAGAATAGTGCTGTTAGTTGTAATCATGTAAAATCTGACTAAACAATTTTGAAAGCCTTTCTGGCTACAAATCTTTTTCAGCAACCCACACCCCTCGTATATTCAGAAAAAGCATATTCATACATATTGAAGCATGTTTTCACCTAAGTGATATATAAATAAAAGACATAATATGAAAACATAAAATATTACTTTTCTCGATATGTTTATATAATTTTATGCAAATATAACATATTTCGGTCATCCATATTACATCCTGGTATTTAAGTAAAGCTGAAAAAGAGGCTGGACTCGCAGTGTTTGGCTGGAATACAAAAAACAACATTGCAGCCTTTCATTGCTTGACCTGTGTTGTTACCAATACATTGGCTATGTTCCAGCTGACCATTTAGCTGTGAAATAGAAGCAGTAGCAAGAGACAAGCGTCCCACTTGCTTCCTGTTGAATGCAAATAGGTAGAGTGACAGGTTCAGCAAAGCTGCTGTTCACACAAGTAGCTAAAGGTTTGAGCTGCTTCACACAATCTTACCTTGACTGGTCTATGTTTTGGCTGTCTTTTCAAACTTGCCCTTTCTTCACTGGTATTGTGAAGAGGTCAAATGGCGCTTTATCTATAATTAGAATTGGTCCTCAGAGATCAACCCGACTTGTTTCTATAAACAGTAGAAAAAAGTGACAGAATTTTATTTCTGTTTTTTATTGTTATGATTCTATCAAAGCAGCCCCTCTAGGGTGGCAACTTCATGTACTACCCTGCACATCCTCTAACCCTTGCTTGAGCCCCACCCCACGACATTCTGCTAGTAAACAGTCAGAGTGAAAGATATAATAAAAATGGTTCCTCTCTTTGATTGCTGTCTATCAACCTCTCCTAGTTATTTTATCATCCTGATTTTCCATTGTACCCATGAACTAGACCATGTGTGCCATTCAGGAAAATTTTAAAAACTAATTCTCACCAATTATTTCTTTTTATGTGCCGTGTCCTTTCAGATCATGGCTCTCCACTTCTCCCTATCCCTTGTGGCTCTAAATAAGTTTCATGCCTCTGCCAACTCCCCCAGACCACGTTCGGCAATTCACTTGCTTAACCCCACCAGGTTTGTCATGCTGCTTTCCCTTGTCTCTTTTTCCCCTCTATTCGACCTGTGAGTATCTGATTCTCCAAGCCCTCCTTTTTCATTACGTGTCCGAGAAATTTCATCTGACATTTCCTTATGCTAAGTATAAGCATCCTCCTTTGTTTGTATCCTCTCCAAGACTTCATCTTTGCTCACATGCTCGCTCCATGACATTCTTAGCACCCTTCTGTAGAAACACATCTCTGCTGCCTCGAGTCTCTTCTTCACGTTTGAGGGGACCATCCAACATTCACTGGCATATAGGAGGTCAAATGTCACGTAGCAGCTTAGTACTCTTTTCTTTGCCACCAAAGAAATCCTGCTGTTTCACAGAGATCAGACTGACTTGTTTCTATAAACAGTAGAAAACAGTGACAGAATTTTTTTTTTGTTTTGTTTTTATGATTCTGTTAAAGCAGCCCCTCTAGGGTGGCAACTTTGTGCACTACCATGCACATCTTCTATCCCTTCCTTGACCCCACCCCACCATGTGTCAAGAGAGGACACTCAGAGTAAAAGAGATAGATATAAAAATGGTTCCTCTCTTTTATTGATGTCTGGCAACATCTCTTTGTGGGTTCTTAGTATGTTTTTTTCTATCCTTGATTCTCCAAGGTATTCAGGAATTAAACCATATGTGTCTTTGAGAAACATTTTCAGTGCTGGAATTGGTTAGCTGACAGGTGAGATTTAGGAACAAGTCATCAGCCTTTATATATACATTTATTATTGCTAAACCTTACACGCACACACACACACACATATATATATAAAGACATTTTTATGTTTAAAATTCTTTTTATAGATACAAGTATTTTAAGTAAATGCTCTGTTTATAATAAACAGTATTAAATAACACTTACCGGCCTGAATGTCCAAGAAATTTTCATAGAAAATATTCGTTCTTTGATAGGATTCGAACCTGTATCCTATACAGAACTGTCATCTAGCCTGACGTGCCTTACCACTTGGCCACAAAGGATCGTTTGGTTGGCAAGGTCGAATTTACTGCTTATAAACTTCAACTTTCCATGAATCTCTTACGTACATTCATAACTGCTCATGTGTGACATCATTTGTTTACATTTGATACGCGGTAAAGCACATCAAGCTATATGACGGTTCCGTATAGGATGCAGGTTCAATTCCTGTCAAAAGATGAATATTTTCTATGAAAATTTCTCGGACATTCAGGCCGGTAAATGTTATTTAATACTGTATAAAAAGAATGTTAAACATGAAAATGTCTTTAAATAATTGTCAGACTTTGTATATATATATATATATATATAAAATAATGGCCTCTCCCGTTGGTTTCGACATATGAGGATCTGGCAGCTTAATTGATTCAGTTATGAAATTTTGTGCGATAATCTTAAGTGGTGCTTAAAACCCACTAGTAATTTACGAAGGAGGCCACATATGGAGCAAGAGTGAGGATTGTGAAAAGAGATTGCTGTTAGATTGGCTGACCTTTTAGATCTTGCTCTTGCTTCTTGAAGATAATTCAGACAAGCAGATTGAAAACTGCTGAGACTGTTAAAACACGTTGATCTCCATTCTACTTGCTCCAAGGATCCTGGTTGCTCAAGGGTGTTATGTGGTATATTGACAGCTGACAAGTTGCTTTTCAGCTTGTCTTTGTGTCTTAGCCATGGGCCTGCTACATTCCTGTAGCCTTGATCTAACATATACCTATGTTTATAGTGCAACTTAAAGTTTCATGGTTTCCCAAGTTGTCAGGCACATATGGAAAATGAACCGCTTATTACAGTTGCTCTTTTAAAAATACTGGGTCTCATGGGAGGAACGCTAAATAATACGCAGATTCAAACCTCAAAGTTAATATAAACCCACTATATTACTTGGGTGTAAATTCAAAATATCTATATTGCATGGAGGGAGGTACTGGGAAAAACAAAGCAACAAAAAAAATTCAATTCATAATTTTCTTTCCTGCCATGGGACCCAGTATTTTTTAAAAGCAATTGTATTAATTGGTTCATTTGGCATTTGTGCCTGACAACTTAGGAAACCATAAAACTTTAAGTTGCACTGCAAATGTAGGTATGTGTGTATTTATTAATATATACTTCATAGCTATGTTTAAGTATATTGAGCACTGTTTTGTTTGCATCATAAATCAAATTAAATAAATATCAGCATAGGACACTATCACATACATATACAGTTGATAATATCTAGTTCTTTAGTTTATATTCACAGTTATATATATCTATATTATTTACATTATTTGGGCTATTGTCCTCATCTTTGTCACCATATTTATTACAACATTTCAGCCGTTGTACGCTTTGGCCTTCTTCTGGTGGTTGGAATGTCAATCTGAACCCTTTATTTCGCCCACTGGAGTAGACTGTTCTAGCTCCACGTGCCATGTTTAATGGATGTCACTTATCAGATATCTCTTGTTAATTCCCCTCTCCAAGTTCTCCACTGCCTTAACCGGGTATCGAACTCACACTGTTTGGGTCCTGTAACTGGATCTAACCAACGCCTTTATCCACTGTGCCGTGTGTCCTTCCTGTGTATGAATTTTGGGGTTATATAAACCTAATGTCTTCAGCAACCAGTTTTTACCAGAGTTCATATAGCAATTTTATTATTGCTTTTCTCTGGCACTCCTTATTACTGGTTCCCATATTGTATTCATTTCTATGCTTGGTCTGCTCAGGAGATTTTTGTAGCCTAGCATATATGCTGATTCCTTAAGTTTATGAATTTTCCAATGCTGTTCTTTGTCTATGATCTCAACCTGATCCCATAGATGGTTGTGATCTCCCTTTTCTTTCCATGTATAGTCAGCCACACCTGATTTTTCCACTTCCCCTCCTGTTATATATAGCTATATCGATATATATATATATATATATATATATATATATATAATCGATTTCATCCCAAGCAAGTCATTAAAGCAACTAAGATACAAGGAGTTACTGGGTGTGAAAGAATTAGAAAGCAGAAACATTACTAATGAGTGAAAAGAGAAAAGAGAAATCAGGAGTACAGTAGATAACGTTTGACATTGCATTGCAACTTCTGACACAGTTGTTATATGTTGGGGGCTGAAATAGGTAAATTTAAAGGGGTGATCTCTTGTCGGGGTGGGGGCTAATTCTAATTATAGACATGGAGCTAGACAGTTTTTCTTGTCAGAATCTGTTTTACATATTTATAAGTCTACCATTTGCCCTTGCTTTGAATTTTGCTGCCACATCTGGTCTGGTACCAGATGTGGCAGCAAAATTTCTTGATAAAATCCAAAGAAGAGTCTGCAATGTTATTGGTCCTGACCGGCCATCTCAGTTTTACTCACTTTCCCCCTACTGTAATGTAGCTTCTGCATGCCTTTTCTATACATATTTTCATGGGAATTGTTCTGATGGACTCTCCTGTTTGGTATCTAGACTTTATGAATTAAATGCAATGTCAATGATCATCTGTGTTCTTTTAATTTTTTTTCTCATATTCTCTAACACTGAGTAACCCGTTACATGTTGGTTGCTTAACTAATTTGCTTGGGATGTGATTGTCTCACAAGATGGTATCGGTAACCCAAACCATATGTTAATACTGTGTTGATGACCAAAAAAAGAAGAGAGTTTGAGAAAGATAACAGAAAGATAAAAGCAACAAGTGATGGAAGTTGTGGAGAGCCATGATCACCAGCGTACTGAAGGCACATGGCACATAGGAGAGAAATCCAACAGAACTGACACTGAGCCACATTTACACAAAGCACCCAGAATTGAATCAAATTAATATGATTGTCCTACAAGAAGGGATGGGAAGTTGTGGAGAGCCATAATCAGCAACATGCTGAAGGCACATGGTACGTAGAAGAAGAAGCCAAAAGAACTAACACAGAACCCACATTCACACAAAATGCTCAGAATTTAATCAAATTAATGTGATCATCCTGCAAGAAGGGATAGGAAGCTGTGGTGAGCCATGATTGCCAATTTACAGGAGGTACATGGCACATAGAAGTAGAATCCAAATGAACCAACATGGACCAACATTTACACAAAGTGCCCAGCATTGAAACAAATTAATGTTATTGACTTGCAAGAAGGGATAGGAAGTTGTGGAGGGCCATGATCGCCAACCTGCTGAAGGCACATAGCACATAGTAGAATAATTTCAATGAACCAACACTGACCCACATTGACACAAAGCACTCAGAATTGAAACAAATTAATGTGATTGTTCCGCAAGACCATCTAGGCAATCCCAGTCAAATGTCAATATTGTGTTGACAACCAAAAAAAAGAGGAGGGCTTGGGTAAGATAACAGAAAGATATAATTTATTAAGAGCAACAAGAAGCTGTGGAGAGCCGTGGTCACCAATGTACTGATGGCACATAGAATATGGATACAAAAGAACTAATACTGACCCACATTCACACAAAGTGCTCAGAACTGAATTAAATTAATGTGATTGTCTTGCAAGAAGGGATGTGAAGCTGTGGAGAGCGATGATCACCAACATACTGAAGGCACATGGCACGCAGAAGGAAAATCAAAAAGAACCAACATTGACCCACATTCACACAAAGCATTCAGCTTTGGAACAAATTAATGTAATTGTCTCACAAGAATGTCTTAGTAAGCCCACATATATGCCAAAACTGTGCTGATGACCAAAAAAAGAAAAGGGTTTGGGAGAGATAATAAAAAGATAAAATTTATTAAGAGCAACAAGGGATGTGAAGTTGTGGAGAGCAATGATCGCCAATGTACTGAATGTATACTGCACACACAATACCGACCCACATTCACACAAAGCACTCAGAATTGAATCAAATTAATGTAGATTGTCCCACAAGACCGTCTCGGTAACCCCACCCATGTATTAATACAGCGTTACCAATCAAAAATCGAAAGAAAGGAAAACAGATTGTCCTACTCGGCCTCCATTTGGTGCTGTATACATTTCCTTCTGCTTCAGACGTTTTCAGTGGCCATATTGTCTTCTTCAAGTTCCTCAGTATTTCCTTTTCTTTCTTTTGCATAAATTTGCATGTAGCAAAATATAGTGACAAAATAAAAAAGCATTCACAGTTTGACAAGTATGGAATTTTCTATAGAAAATTACCAGCGAAAAAAATCATGGTATTTTCTGGGGAATTCTTTATGGCTTATGGAACAGTTGAAGTCGAGATTTTGATTTGACTGTCCAATAATGGGAAGAGAATATTTCTCGTCACCAGTTCTCCATTCTAGGCATCATTATATCCATGATAAAGTAACGCCTTAATACAACGGACAGAATGGAATATCTGAAAAAAAAGAATGACAAACATGCATTATTCTCAAAGAGATTTTTATATTGATATATGTACATACTTCTCACTAAATTATCCTGCAGTCTGTTCATATCACCTTATTTGAAAAATCTATCTTGGTCTATTCATGGCTATCTGTCTGTCCATACAGATAGTCTATTTCTATATATCTTAGTATGTTTATATCTATCTATCAAAATTTGTATTTCTTTGTACATTGTGCTGAAGACTTTTCTATCTCAGTCTATTCATATCTATCTGTTTTTCCATAGAGATAGATAGTCTATTTCTATATATCTCAGTCTGTTTATATCTATCTGTTCTAACATTTTCTTTCTTTCTATATTGTCTTGAATACTTTTCTATCTATCTATCTATCTATCTATCAGCCTATTTATTTGTATAGTGGAGTTACCCCCACTTACTTTCCTAAAAAATATACTGCTAGGATATGCTCCTTAAATCTATAAATAGGAAACAATATTCTGTCATTCTCTCTTTCCTACTATACACATTGATTCATATCTACCTCAGTCTGTTCATATCTATCTATGTTTATTCTATAAACCTATCTATTTGTATAGTGGAGTTACCTCCACTTACTTTCCTAAAAAATATGCTGCTAGGGTATTCTCCTTAAACTTATAAATAGGAAACCACATTCTGTCATTCTCACTTCAAACATTGATTCATATCTATCTCAACTTGTACATATCAGTCTGTTCATATCCATATATATAGATCTCTCTCTCTCTCTCTCTCTCTATATATATATATATATATATTATGTATGTATATATATATATATATATTATTTATGTATGTATGTATGTATATATATATAATATATATATTATGTATGTATGTATATATATATAATATATATATTATGTATGTATATATATATATAATATATATATTATGTATATATATATATATATAATATATTATGTATATAAATATATCATATATATTATGTATGTATGTATATATATATATATATATATATATATATATAATATATTATGTATGTATGTATGTATATATATATATATATATATATATATATATATATCTTATATTTTATGTATGTATATATATGTATATATATATATCTTATATTTTATGTATGTATATATATATATATATATATATATATATCATATATTTTATGTATGTATGTATATATATATATATATATATATATATATATATATATATATATATATATAATGTATATTATGTATACATATATATATATATATATATATATCATATGTATCCTTAAAAAAAAACTAAAAAAACTAAAAAAACAAACTGAAATTCAATGCAAAGCGATCTGTATATTAAACACCCACTTAAATAAACAAATAAATAAATAGATAATCAGATAGACAATAATAAAAGACAATTCTCCAGACACATAACGACTGTAGGCGCGCCATAAAAATATCCTTCACTGGGAAGCAACTAAAGGATGACCGTCAACATTAGCCTTGAAATGTATACCCTACCCAACCTTAGCAAAACCTCTCAGAGGATGATGAATCTACTGATAAGAATTAACTCCCTGACCACTCAAAGAAGGAAAATAGTATAGCCACTCCCACAATAACAAATTCTGTAAAAATACACGTAAACCGAGAGATAGCTTATTCCTAAAATTTCGCTTGAAGATGAAACGTGACTAAACACCTCAATCCAACTTAATTTTATTAATTATTTGGATGATTTCGACTCCCGTTTTTGAAACATGAGAACTCTTATGTAACGAAGGAATCATATTTTTAAACAAAAAATATTATTATAATATATATATATCATATATATATTATGTATGTATATATATATATATATATATCATATATCATATAAAGAAATATAGTTTTAAGATGTGCTATATTTATGGGATAAATTGCTCAATATCAGAAATAGAGCGTATGTAAATAAAAATATAAAAGTGAACATTGAGTTCAACACTCGGAGGCGACAGGCTGTTTCATGCTAGACGTAATCATCAGGCCACGTGACGATTGCACCTAGCATGAAACAGCCTGTTGCCTGCGCATGTTGACCTCAATGTTCACTTTCATATCATACGTATATAATACAGCCTCTATTTGCGGTAGCTATTTCCAGATAGCATTTGCTCATTGCAGGCATTATTATATCCATGATGCAGTAACTCCTTAATACAACAGACAGAATGAATGAACTGAAAGAACAGTATGAAAAACACGTATCATTCTCAAAGAGATTTTTCAATACTGCACCGTCATTTGAAATTTAAATACAAATCTAAAAATAGAAAAACATTTGAATCTAAAGAACACATGGTTTCAATAAATGGTTGGGAAAAATTATTAAAACAAGTCTTTCAAAATGTACGTGAGTCAGCTGAAAAGTTCATAGGCTGACCAAGATATTCTTATGGAATTTTTTTTTTTTTTTTTTACAATCATGTTCACCCTGTACATAAACTTTAGGACACTCGAGTCAGAAGTTTATATGGATAAGAGAGGAAGGTAATTTTTTTTTTTTTTCTTTTTAAGCATTTCACCCCAAGCAAGGCGGGAAGCCACTAGTACACAAGGGGTTACAGAGGATTGGAGCGAGAACAGATAGTAATGATAGAGGAGAGGATGAGGAGAAGGATACTGGATAGATCAAGGCAACTGGAGATGTCGATTGGCATTACATTTGAATAGTTGGAGATTAAAGTTAACAGGGAAACAGGAGTAGAGAAGGGAGTTCCACAGGCGAGAGGTGCGAGATATGAAGCTATTGGAGTAGAAGAGGCGACTACATTTAACAGTTTCAACAGTGAAAGGGTGAGAGTGGGATGCCAGCCTCACAGGGTGTTTGAAATCACAAAGTCTGGGAACCAGCGATTGCAGCTCATTGGAGCAATTACAATTAAAGTATTTGTAAAAAAAGACAGAGAGAGGCGACTGCAGATGAGATGCCAGATCAGGGCCAATTATATTGCATATCTGTCTCTGGATGTTATCAAGAACCCCGAGGCAAACAGAAGGGGCTCCAGACCATATATGGCAGCAATACTCCATGAAAATGCTAACTCACTTGAACAGGTTAAGATTGTAGCAATCAGGGAAACATTCTTTTGGGAATTTGTTCTATAGAGCAGCGGAAGAAGCTGTTTGAATGGAACTTACTTCTCACCAATGTAATACAGAGGAAATGCGGATGTAAGTGTTATGGTGGGTCCTAGATGTGAAGGTTATATCTGGCATGTAGTTTGTCTGATCACTTTCCGTGGAAATAGCAATAAAACATTGAGATGTTTGCGGCATCCAGCCTGTGAGAGAGAGTTTAGAGGGTGGAAAATAATTTGGCACCTACAAGGATCCGGAGACACTTTTGAACTCTCTCAAGACTGGAAAGCATGGACCGGTTAGCACCCACCTAATGTAACGAAATGAGGTATATTTTTCAGCATAGTACCCCTTGTGGTTTACACACTTCTTGCATTGGTATTGCAGTGCTTATATTTTATTGGTGAAGAAGCTTTTATTCTGTTGATCAAAACAGTCATCAATAACAGATATGAAGTCATCATCATCACTGTGATACTAGTACCCAGCCAATTATTTTTTTTTCGTGTTGGGGAACAGATGATAGTCAAAGGGAGACATTCAGTAGAATAGGGAGGGTGATCAACCCGTTCAAAACCACACTCACACACAACAGCCATTGTATGCTGGAACATTATCCCCCGGAACAAGATCTCTTTCGTTAATTTGTTCTTGTTAACCTTTCATAACTGCCTCAGCAAGTTGGCATAGTACTCTCACTTGGTAGTGTGGCCCTTTTGAAGATAGTCAATAAGCACAATGCTTTTTGCATCCCCAAATCTGCACATCAAATTTTTTGTGTTGTCAATGAATACTGGTTGTCACTTTCGTAATGCTCATTGTAGTAGAGACTTTGTAATTGCAGATACAACTATAGTATGCCGTTGAACAATACTGGTGTCAAATGCCTTCAAATAACACTCATACTTGCTCAAATAATACTCACTCGACAAGTGACCATATTGATCCAAATAGAGAATAGTGTAGAGAAGAGAATAGAGAATAGCAGTCTGTATAGTAATAAAGGATAGAAGAAAAATAGCAATCAATTAGACATCATGCTACCTTCCATATATGCATTTCCTCTATGGTCATGTGGTCTACTTAATTCAATAATAGGATCCCCTCTGTTTGCTCACTGGCTATCTATGTTCAAACTCAAGTGTCAGCAGCAACACTTTATTCCTATATAGCAATATACTAGAACCCAGCCAGTTATTTTTTTTTCATGTTGGGGAACAGATGATAGTCAGATAGATAATGAACCAATGGAGATAGATAATGAATAGACAGGGAGAGATAGATAGATAATGAACAAATCGAGATAGATAGATAGATAATGAACAAATCGAGATAGATAGATAGATAGATAATGAACCAATATTGATAGATAGATAATGAACCAATATAGATAGATAGATAATGAACCAATATAGATAGATAGATAGATAATGAACCAATGTAGATAGATAGATAATGAACCAATGTAGATAGATAGATAATGAACCAATGTAGATAGATAGATAGAAAATGAACCAATGGAGATAGATAGATAGATTGGTAGGTAGATTATGAACAGATGGAGATGGATAGATAATGAAAAGACTGAGATAGAAAATGAACAGATTCAGAGTAGCAACAAATTGATGATTGAGGTATTTTGACACCAAAAATAAAACTTAACCCCGTACAATATGGCTTCACTTGATCAAGGGATCAAGTAGCTTTCAGTGAAATGATCATTTATTTCTCTGGGGAGCAGAACTGTTACAGCAGTGCCCATTACCCAGCTGTCAATTCTGATTGGTCTCATTTTGTGCCTTTCATAATAATGCCGTCTTTTACATTTCCAATTTACTACGAAGTAGATAAACTACCTGCATCCCAACAACAATTAAGCAAAAGCCTCGGGAAAGGAGGAACTTTTCCTGTGTTTATATTACCAAATTGGGAACCTATCCCTGAACAATAGCTCAAAGCTAATCTTATTAGATTGTTAATATATCAAGTTCGATTATCACTCAGTGCCCTGTGTCCTATTCTCTCCTTTGGAAGCAAAATGATTAGCAAATGGGTAACACAAACCAATATGCCTAAGACTTGCAACAATAAGGTGATTGCAGCAGGCCTACAGTCTTCAGCAGTCAGACGAGTTCTGGGTCTGACAACAAACTACATCTGTCAGCAAGTTGTCTGATTGGAGGTTTTGAGGAGCATGGAACCACATCTAAACTGCTGTTGCTCCCAGGTCCAACCTGACCTGGGGTGGTAGAACCTGTTATGGTCCCAGTTATGGGAAAAAAAGGGCCCCCCCCAAAAAAAAACATGACACTATCAAAGTATAAAAATATATTTAATAGTAAATCTACCAGCAAAAAAAGATTACTAGCAATACATTTTTATAAAAAAAATTACTGATGCTTCCAAGAAAATTAAAATGTATCGTTAAATGATCCATAAGGAGTGAATATGCCTTTAAAAAAATCAACTAATAAGTCATTCAACATTCAGGAGGTTGAAACAATTTCCAACTGGCATAAGATTGCAACATGCCTACCACCTGAACAGTAAGGAGATTGAAACATACCTACAACTGGTAACAATGAGATTGCAACATGCTGATAGCTTTCAGCAGTCAGGAGATGGAAACAAGCCTACAGCTGGCATAACCAAGAGATTGCAACATGCTGATAGCCTTCAACAGTCAGGAGATTGAAACAAGCCTACAATTGGCATAAAAAAAAGATTGCAACATGTTGATAGCTTTCAGCATTCAGGAGATTAAAACAAGCCTACAGCTGGCATAAGAAAGAGATTGCAACATGCTGGTACCCTTAAGCATTCAAGAGATGGATACAAGCCTACAGCTGGCATAACAAAGAGATTGCAACATGTTGATAGCTTTCAGCATTCAGGAGATGGATACAAGCCTACAGCTGGCATAAGAAAGAGATTGCAACATGCTGGTACCCTTAAGCATTCAGGAGATGGATACAAGCCTACAGCTGGCATAACAAAGAGATTGCAACATGCTGATAGTCTTCAACAGTCAGGAGATTGAAACAAGCCTACAGCTGGCATAATAAAGAGATTGCAACATGTTGATAGCTTTCAGCAGTCAGGAGATTGAAACAAGCCTATAGCTGGTATAATAAAGAGATTGCAACATGCTGATAGCCTTCAGCATTCAGGAGATGGAAACATGCCTACAGCTGGCATAATAAAGAGATTGCAACATGCTGGTAGCCTTCAGCAGTCAGGAGATTGAAACAAGTCTCCAGCTAGCATAACAAAGAGATTGCAATATGCTGATTGCCTTCAGCATTCAGGAGATTGAAACAAGCCTACAGCTGGCATAATAAAGAGATTGCAACATGCCTACAGTTGGCAACATTTTTTTAGAGGTTCTTTATAAAATCCAAAGAATGTAACTGGTCCTAACCTGGCAGCTAGACTTCAGTCACTTTCCACCAGCATAATCTAGCTTTCCTGTGCCTTTTCTATAAGTACTTTCATGGCAATTGTTTGGATGATCTCTTCCCTATAAATTTAAGCACAGTACTAGATTGGTGGCAGTGTGCCATCATTTTACACTTGAAATGGTTAGAATCATAAGTTCTATTGCTATGCTATCACACTTTTTGCTTGTAAAACTCAATAAGTTTTCTTGCTTTCCAGTCAGCTTTAATCTTTATAAATTTAAATGCGATGTCTATCATCATCTTCTTTCTTCTTTCCCACCACCATAATGTAGCTTCCTTGTGTCTTTACTATAAGTATTTTCATAGTAATTGTTCTTTGGCATGTAAACTTTATGACTTTACGTATACTACTAGATTGGCAGTTAGGTCTCATCATCAATACAATTAAAATGGTCAGATGTAAGTTCTATGGTAACAGTTTCTTCTCTCACACTTCTCTTCCAGCTTGTGGAACACTCTTCCAGTCTCTTCCTTTCCAGTCAACTCTGAGCTCCATAAACTGAAATACAATGTCAATTGTTATCTTCTGTCTTCTTAATTCTTGTTCTTTTATTTTTTTCTCTTGTTAATAATATAATTTTTTCATTTTCTCTAACACTCAGTTACCTCCTTGCATCTTAGTGGCTTTATTGCCCTTGCTTGGGGTGAAATGATTTTAAAAAGTGCTTTGTTTAAGGTATTGTCCAATTTATTATTTTATTAAAAAAATGTGTCAGTGTTTGTCTTTTTGTGGTTGGTCTCCTGTTTTTCAGCTATGAACTCATAAATTTGGATTGCATTAGATATATTTGCAAGGGTAGCTTTAGGTTGAAAGCACAACTGACTTAAACATTTTTCAGACATAATCATTCTGTTGGTGTCTGATACTTAATTTTTGAACATTGTGTATAGTTTTCTAAAAAAACAAGTTTAAAAAAATATTCTAGCATGTTTCTTTTTCAATTTAACAATTCTTCTAAGAGAATAATGGTCTGGTGCACCTGCTATATATTTAGAGTTTCTTGATAAATTACAAAGAAGAATCTGCAATGTTATTGGTCCTGACCTGGCATCTCAGGTTCAGTCACTTTCTTGCCAACATAATGTAACTTCCTTGTGCCTTTGCTATAAATATTTTCATAGTAATTGTTCTGATAATCATTACTCTTTGGTACATAGACTTTATACATACTACTAGATAGGCAGTTAGGTCTCATCATCAATACAGTTAAAATGGCTATATGTAACTCTAAGTTCTATACTAACAGTTTCTTCTCTCACACTTTCTACTTGTGGAACTTTTCCAGGTTCTTGCTTTCCAGTCAACTTTGATCTTCAAATTTTAAATGCAATGTCAATTGTTATCTTCTGTCTTCTTAATTCCTGTTCTTTTATAGTTTTTAATTTTATTTTCTTATTCTTATATTCTCTTATGTGTCTTAGTGGCTTTATTGCCTTGATTGGGGTAAAATGATTAAAAAAGAAATACCTATACATTTGAATGATATACATATCATGCAGGTAAGTACACATCAAACGGACATGGATTTTGAAGAAAAAAAAAATGAATTCATCATTTCTGTATGGAACAGAGAAACATTTACTAGCGACACTGACACACCCACACATTGCAGACATTAGCAAACATGTTTTGACTTTTCCCAAACAATAGCTAAAAGCAAATGACTATCATTCAGCTTGTACCATTTTTTCGCCTAGAGCACAAAATCTCTGCATGAGCGTCAGCCATCTTGTTTTGTTTCAATGAACCGATAGCTTGTTTTCTGACGCAGCTTTTCTTGCTTTTCTACCAACAGCAGTTCTCTTTCACCACTACAGTTTCACTGAATATTGTGCAGACGTCAAAATTAATTTAATATTCTTTCAAAGAATATCAGGACGAAAGTGTTTTTTATTTTTTATATAATACCAAACAGTCATGTTTTCATACTCACCCGGGAGGAGAAATACATTGTGAGACAAGGCAGGGCTTGCTATTAGCTGCAAGATATATTCTACACTTTTACTATTCCCGAGTGAGAATTTACCATTATCGCTTGTGTCATATGCTAAAAGCGTCATGCTGAAATGTAGAAATCGTGTCTAAGTTCTTTGCATTCAGTCGACCCGGGGAATATAGTCTTTCAAATTTTTTTTTTTTTTGCATTTTGTTTTGTGTCTGTTCAATATAAATAAGACAAAAGGGGAAAAAAATGACAGCTAGATTGCGAAATCATGCTTCAAAAAATACATTTATTCATAATGAAAGTGAATAAGCCCAATATATAGGAACACCTTTGTAGGAGAAACTATGATTTGATCCGGCTTGTTTTTGACAACACATTCACAGAGAGCATAACTTTGAATTCCAGGCTTACAGCCATATTACGTTCAAACACAGGAACCCATATGGTCACCAAAGTTAAGCAACATCAAGCCTGGTCAGTACCTAGATGGGTGACCACCTGAGAAGTGTGATGTAATGGATAATGGCTCAAAATAGTTAATTAGAGATCTGAGTTTAAATTCCAGTTAGGTTCATTATATTCACTTATGTGCAAATAACTCTTTGAAAGGTATGAATCTACTTATTCTCCCCACAGCTATGGGTTAATTAGTAAGACTTGTATCACCAAAAATTTCTTAGAGTAAGCAACATAGTCTGATCAGTACATAGATGGGTGACCACTTGGGAATGTCAAATGCTGAAAGTTTGAGTTTGTGGGTGGTGTAATGGACAATGGCTTGAAATTGTTAATCAGAGAGCTTAGTTCTACTTCCCATTGGCTTCATTATACAGTGTAAGCCGGATATAAGAGAGATTTTCTCTGGTCCCAAATTAGAGCCATACTTACCTAAACAAAATAGACCAAACCCGGATATAAGAGAAACCCGGATATAACAGACTTCTTCTCTGGTCCCGACAACTCTCTTATATCCGGGTTACACTCTATTTACTTATGCACAAATACCATTGGGAAAGGTATAGATCCACCTCTCTATTCCCCTCCAGTTATGGGTTAATTAGTTAGACTTGTATCACTAAACCATTATTGTTTCAAAAAAAAAAAAGAAAGAAATTTTAGAATCTAAAAATATTTTCTGGCTTTAAATAACCTAAATTGGTTGATAAGCCATAAAAAAGAATCTCAAAGAAATTGTATTTAGTCATTCACTGCTTTCCTCTGTACCTTTTCCCTTCACTATGTCCTGTGAGTGTCGATTTCTCCAAACTATCTTTCCTTATTGCATGTTCCAGATATATCAACTGCTTATTTTTTTTTTAATTTAAACACAAGTCTCTTTTTCATTCTCATTTTCCTTGAAACTTACAATTTACTTAAATTTTACATTCATATTATCTCATCATCCTTCTGTAGAACCGCATGTTTCCCCCCCCCCATTGTCCATGAGGTCATTGTCCAAAGTTTACTGCCATATAGAAGGATTGATATTGTATAGCAGTTCAGCACTCTTTGTTGCTAACAAAATGTTTTCCTGTTTCTTCATGCTTTGCTCAAGTTTTGGAAGGCATCTTTGACTATTGCGATGCATTTTTGTATTTCCGTATCCCATTTTCCATTGTTCTCCTAAAAGCATGTGTCTGACTTAGCACTTTCCAGCTTACGTTCTCCTTTTTCGCTTCCTCATCTTATCGCAAGTCACAGGCCATCTACATATACATCTTTTATTGTTGTTTAAAATTTCAGCTGACATCAAGTGCTTCCCCTCATATTTCTTCCGAGATAGATTCGGCTTCAAGTGCATCTATCCAAAATGCACACATGCATACTCTCACAGCCCAATTTCTGTTGAGGGCAATTATCCCTTTGGTGATGCACTTTATGCTAATTCATTCAGGTCTCGTGGAGTGCTGGCTTCAATATGACGCACTTTGAATGCCACTTAATGGCATCGTACTGTAAGGAAAAGAAGAAGCAGGAATTGACACATTTATACTTAGTGGACCGAAGTTGTTTAGACTCTTTTATGCATTCAGTCCTTTCAGGGCTTGCGTCAACCTGACTATACGTCGTCATGTTTTTAAATAATCATGAGAATTTGGGTTTATTTTAAACTTTTTTTTTTTTTAATCATTTTCACCCAAAACAAGGCAATAATGCCACTAAGACGCAAGGGATTAGTGGGAGTGAAAGAGAAGAAGAAGAATCACAAGGAGAAAGGACAATAAAAGAACAGGGTTCAGAAAAATAGACGATCATGGTTCGGTATTTCATTTTTGATGTACCTATGCCCCAGATAGGCTTTGGAATCCACACGCTCCAGTAAAAGGAAGTTTGGTTTGGTTTGTTTTATGGCATATCAACCTCAAATGGTTATTTAATGCCAACAAAATTTTTATTACTGGTAATATCTTTTTTTTACCAAAATGTCTTGCTGGTAATATTTTTTTCTTTTTTACCAAAGTATTTCTGGTAGTAAAACCTATCTATACACTTACATAGTGTTTTGACCCCATTTTGAAGGTTAACTATTTACCTATAGTTTGGACCCTAACAGGTACTACCACCTGGGAACACCTGCAATTAAGAGGTGGTTCCATGCTCCTCAAAACCTCCTGATCAGAGGCCCTCCTGTTGAACGTAGTTTATTGTCTTATCCCGGACGTGGATGTAGTTATGCCCAGGACGAGTAAAAGGAAGAAATGTAACTTCTATAGGAAGTAAGTCTCAAAAGGAGAGATGTTGTGATAAGAACCAGTTGCCCTCCTGATCCATTCATGATAAGTAGTCCTGGGAAAGTAAAGAAGATATTAGTTTGGTGCAAAAATAATGTCGTTTTCTCACATAGTAACATATGTGAGAAAACGACATTATTTTTGCACCAACTTAATAATTCTATTGCAGTGACTTGTTTAGCTGATCCATTCATGATAAGTAGTCCTGGGAAAGTAAAGAAGATAATTCTATTGCAGTGACTTGTTTAGCTGAGTATTAAATACTACTATGATGACTGATTCAGTCAAGTTAAGAGTTGTGTCATTCCAGAAACCACATAGCAAGAATGTTGCATTTAAATTTTTGAAGGTTGTAGGGAAGTAAGAAATTGGAAGAGAGTCTCCAGGCAAGAAGAGAAGTGCAAGAAAAGAAACTATTAGAATAGAATAGTTCAACGGTAAAATGGTGAGACCTAACTGCCAATCTAGTAGTATGCTTAAATTCATGCAGTTGAGATTACCAAAGAGGAATGCTCATCAGAACAATTGAAATGAAAATATTTAAAGAAAAGATAGACGGAAACCATTTCACCATGGTGGGAAAGGGACTGAAGATGCGATGCCAGAATACGACTGATGATATCATAAACCCTCCTTGGAATTTTGACAAGACTTTTCGAAATATATATATATATATTTATTAAAATGGAAATATTCAATAATGGTAACTTAAATTCCTATTTCTATAGAAGATTTTTAAAAGTGTGTTCTGTTGAGGATTTTTCAATCAGTTTTCAAAATTGAAAACTGATTGTAAATTAAAGACAGTCTGTAATTGGTTCTTAAATATTTAAATATTTTATTTAAATTTATTTAAGTTTTTATTTAAATATAATTGACTGATACAGTATTTGTACAGTGTTTTTCACGTACAGGAAATATGTTTTATTCAATGGCATCTAGTGGACGTTAGGTGGAAGTCCTTTGAAGACAAGATTGGGTGACCACACAGGAATAGATATATAAGATTGGATTATGTCCAAAAATATACAATTTTTTAAAAAGGAAAAATAATTTTGATATACTTCATAGAAAAAATGTAGAACATAATAGACAATCATTAGTTAAGTCAGTGATTCTCAACTTTCATACCATGGCACACTACCTGTGAAATATTATCACATGCTCTCGAAAATCTAGTTGAGCTTCTAAGGGAAAAGTGAGTTTTAAAAAGCAGCAGTTCCTACTGCTATTAAGCATTACTCTTCAAGTAAATTTAATGGAGTTCTCTGAGCCACTGGCATAATTTGTACAGAGAAAAATGTTAAAATTCCCTTCCTTTCTACCATGCCACGATAGCCTAGAGGTAAGATATCTGGCTCATATCAAATTAGTTGGGTTTCTGTTATAGTGGAAAACACCTATTCTATAGTTAATAGACTCTCTCACCTATAATAAGTAGGAGTAGTAAGAGTAACAAGTCGGTTGCTCAGTTGGGTCAGTCAGTCGATGTCGGACGACAGTGAGTCGGATACTAAAGTATCAATGACCACAACTAGATTTCTCTGCGTCATTACCTATTATATCAAGTTCCTAACGTTTTGTACGGCCAACCTATTTTAGGACCAACTTAGTACAAATACAAGCCTCCACTGTGAAACCACTTCATAACAGTTTTGATTCCACCTTGAAGTAATCGAACATCTGAGGAACTGTGTGATACAATCTGTCTGTGGATGACTATATATATATATATATATATATATTTTAATAAAAGATAGAACGGTAAGATATATAATCCAGTGTTCTTATTAATATTTTTATTTCTACAAAGCAGTGCTCAATGTAAATTTACAGAGCATAAATATTATAAATTAACTGATTTAAAAATATAGTTCCATCACAACACAGGAATTACCATGTTTCAAAAATAGAAGTTTTTAGTTTCTGTTTTTGAAACATGTTAATTCATGTGTAGCAATAGAACCATATTTTTAAATCAGTTAATTTATAATATATATATGGGCATGTGGCTGAGTCGTTAGAACTTTCGCTTTCTGATGATGAGACCTGGGTTCAAATCTCACTATGGTCAAAGCGACTTCCTGATGATATCGGACTGGATCGAGGTTGATCCTAGCATGCGACACCTTTGTAAAGTGCCTGAAAATCATACCACGGCTTGACCTAAGCCTTGTGAGTGAAATTGGGTAGACAGAACTCTTGAGTTCTGCTGAGAGCTGTGCTAGCATGAAGCCACAGTCCATTGTGGCTGAGGGCTTGAGTGTGCTGGCCTTGTTCAAATTGTTGATCATGCTAGATAACACGCTCTCTCCCAGAAACTGGAACTAAGGTCTGCTCAGCATAGTTCAGTATAAACCACAGGTGGGCTCTGTGGGTGCTGAGTAAACATGAATGTCCTTGAGCGAGTGTCTGCACTAGGGATTGGCTAGCTGCCCTAGTAGACGGGGATCCTTGAATACAAGTGGCCAGCTATTATATTATATATATATATCTCAAATAACAACTTAAAAGAGACTGTTTGACCAACACAAGGAATGTTAAAAGATTCATGTTAAAAAGATAAAGAAATAAAAAACAAATGAAAACTACAGACAAAAGTTCATTTTCCCCAAATATATATATATATATATATATATATATATATATATATATATATATATATATATAATGTTTAGAAGCAAAATAATACCAATGTTATTATTTTAATAGCTGAATAGAAACATTGAAATAAAGCGTCTGTATTTTTTTAAAATCTATAGTTTCATTTTGTAACTTTTAAATGTATACCATTTAAAAATTTTGCTAAGTGTGCTACAATATTTTCATTTGCTCCAAAGTGTGCCATTGCATAAAAGTTTGAGCAACACTGAGTTTGAATCTCTCAGCTTCTGAGCTCCACAGCTAAAGAATCTTACTTTTAAAAAAATTTTATTTACTGTTACTTTTGAATCTATCCAATTCAGAATGTTCTTAAATCTATTCAGACCAAAATTATTAGAATGACCAGAATATGATTTTCGAAGCCGTTTTCTGTCCACAGTGTTTTAGAGAATTGAGCAAAATGGCAAGGAATATTGTTCTGCTATCAGACAACCATTCCAGCAGGATGGATATTCTGTATGATTGGAAGCAATCAACAATGTGTAATATTCAAGTATTCTGCTAGAGTTAAGATATTTTCACACTTAATTAAACATGAAAACTCCTTTGTTGCGAAAGGGCTCATATTAAAATGCATCCATTCCCATTTTAACATTTAAAGGCAGACAATCAGGACAATATTATATATTGAATCGTGCAAGTAGCTTTCAGGAAGACTGCTGATTATTTTGGAAAAAGAGTTTTTTTTTTTTTCTTTGCAACATTGAATAGAGCAATAAAACATCAATAATAATGAAAAGCGTATTGACCCACTCTACAGGTATAAAAAGCAACAACAATAAGTCAGGGTAAAAATAGTAATGAATTAATTGTAATACTGAATAGTCCAATGATCCAGAGTATTTGGAAAAAAAGCATCGATAATAAAATGGAGTAAAAGTAGTAAGGTTTGAAAAACCTTTGTAATTATGATAGTAATAATAATAAAAGTAATGTAGAATGTATGACTCAGTGTGTGGGGATAAAAAACAATAATAATAAGATGGAATGAAACTAGAAATAAAATAATAATAATAATGAAGACTGTATAGCGCCAGAGGGTTGGGATAAAAAGCAACAATAATAAGATGGAATAAAACTAGTAATAAAATGATAGTAATAATGAAGAGTGTATAGAGCCAGAGTGTTGGGATAAAAAGAAACAATAATAAGATGGAATCAAACTAGTAATAAAATAATAGTAATAATGAAGAGTGTATAGAGCCAGAGGGTTGGGATAAAAAGCAACAATTATAAGATGGAATAAAACTAGTAATAAAATAATAGTAATAATGAAGAGTGTATAGAGCCAGAGTGTTGGGATAAAAAGAAACAATAATAAGATGGAATCAAACTAGTAATAAAATAATAGTAATAATGAAGAGTGTATAGAGCCAGAGGGTTGGGATAAAAAGCAACAATTATAAGATGGAATAAAACTAGTAATAAAATAATAGTAATAATGAAGAGTGTATAGAGCCAGAGTGTTGGGATAAGAAGCAACAATAATAAGATGGAATCAAACTAGTAATAAAATAATAGTAATAATGAAGAATGTATAGAGCCAGAGGGTTGGGATAAAAAGCAATAATAATAAGATGGAATCAAACTAGTAATAAAATAATAGTAATAATGAAGAATGTATAGAGCCAGAGGGTTGGGATAAAAAGCAATAATAATAAGATGGAATCAAACTAGTAATAAAATAATAGTAATAATGAAGAGTGTATAGAGCCAGAGTGTTGGGATAAAAAGAAACAATAATAAGATGGAATAAAACTAGTAATAAAATAATAGTAATAATGAAGAATGTATAGAGCCAGAAGGTTGGGATAAAAAACAAACAATAATAAGATGGAATAAACAATAGTAATAATTAAGAATAAAGATACCTAAGCAAATTTTTATGAAATCAAGACAAATTACTGAACTGTTCTGTTGTATTAGTCCTCTTATATGGCACGCTATGCTGAACAATCTTCGCACAGATGTAGTAGGTACATGAGGCAATCTCCTTCTAAAGAGGAGGTGCCGAGACTGCCTGGACCTGAAACATGAGCAACAAAAATGTTGCAGAGAAAATTGTACATAAAGAAGAACTCTTATACACAGTTAAAATTTCTCGTGTACATATTGAGGAAAGTGGGCTTGGAAAATTTGCCACTCAAAAGACATATGGAAGACAATAGAATACAGCATATAACTTAGCTAGCAAACTTGTATAAATATATGGCAAGGCGATATGGCAGAAAGAAAAAATTTACTAAGTGCTACAAAGAACAGTGTGAGCCATGTTTGCCAAGATCCTGAAGGGACACGGGACAGAGAAAAACATCACAAGGCGTGCAGATGCAAAAATAAAGCAAAAAAAAAAACTGTTTAAAGATTAATGATAATGACAGTATTTCAGCCAAGAATATTGGATATCTTAAATGATTATACATTAATCTGGAATTGCCTGAAACAAATCTGTTTTTTTTTTTAGATTTATTTTGTTTCATTATATAGATTTTTCCATATTCCAAATGCGTGTTTGTTGGCAGATCTGGAGATGAAAAGAAAAAGAATTAAAAATTCTGACGTTTGATAACGCCAACTGATTTCCGTTCAAATATTTACTATCTAAAATCTATCAATTTCTGAAAAACAGACCCCAATTTCTTCTCATCCAAGAAACCAATTTCATCAAGTGGGAAACGACCTTCTCTTCAATTTCCTTGCATACATCATAAAAATGAGCAGATAAATAGAGAAACAGAAGAAAACCTTCAAAATAAACAGAGCATATCAATATATGTATGGTATATATATATATATATATATGGCACATATATAAACATGTGATTTCTTATGAGTCTTTCATAAAACTATGTAAAGTCCCCTCAGCATGTGTAAAGATCGTGTTTTTGCATTTATTGAATTTTTCCATTCTTTGAACAGCCAAAATCTTTTGAACAACACAGCCATCTTCTCTGCTCTTAAGTAATTCTTGCCCATCCATTGGCGAACATCTTCTGTGAAGAATCCTGGGATGATGACAGCTCAGGGAGTGAAAAACATAACATGTCAACCCCATCTGACATGTAGGAAATATTTATGGATCATTGTTCACAATTTCATGTATGTACATATAGATATATATGTATATATACATGTATATATTTATCTATGTGTGTGTGTGTATATATATATATTTATGCATTTATGTGTGTGTGTATATATATGTGTGTATGCATATATAAATATTTATGTACAAGTATTCATATACATATGCATGTGTGAGTGTGTGTGTATATATATATATATATATATATATATATATATATATATATATATATACACACACACATACACACAATATTTATGTGCATGTATACATATGTTTGTATGTATATATATATATATATATGCACACACACACACCAACAATATTTATCTGCATGTATATATACATGTATGCAAGTTTGAGTATGTGTGTGCCTTATATATATATATGTGATTGTATACATATATGTATTCATGTATGTGTGTGCATATATATATATATATATATATAAAAGTGAACATAGAAGTCAACACTTAGAGGTGATAGTCTGTTTTATGCTAGATGCAATAGTCAGGTGGCCTGACGATTTCATTTAGCATGAAACAGACTGTCGCCTCTAAATGTTGACTTCTATGTTCACTTTTATATTTACACATGCTCTATCTCTGATATTGAGCACTTTATTCCATAAATATAGCACACCTTAAGACTATATTGCTTCATATTTATATATATATAGATATATATGCACACACACTCTCAAATGCATACATATATGTATATTTGCATATAAATATTTATGTATATACAGATATTTAGATGATATCCTGATATATACACACACACACAGACACACACATATATATATATATATATATATATATATATATATATATGAAGAAAAATATACGGAAAAAACAAAAAATCCTTATATGCAATTATGCTGTTTTAATGTCAATATGTCAACGTCGGACGTTTCAGTCTAATAAACCATCTTCAGGACATATTCATAAAATATAATTAACATTATCAATTGAACATGACAAAGACGATGGACATAAGAACAAGACTTATTCAAACAGATAACTGAAAGTTTTATATGATCAGCGTTCCATTTAAACATGGTCACGTTATCGTCACTGTGAAAACGTATTCCTAAAATTTGAGTATTTTGAATGAAAAATGAAAAGAATCTATATTAACATATAAAACAGCATAATTGCATATAAGGATTTTTGTTTGTTTTTTCCGTATATTTTTCTTCATACTGTCGGATCTATATCCATATATTTGCTTACATATATATATATATATGTATGTATATATATATATATATATATATATATATATATATATATATATATATATGATAATAGTACTAATGAAGAGTGTATTGCGCCAGAGTGTTGGGATAAAAAGCAACAATAATAAGATGGAATAAAACTAGTAATAAAATAATAGTAATAATGAAGAATGTATAGAGCCAGAGTGTTGGGATAAAAAAGCAACAATAATAAGATGGAATCAAACTAGTAATAAAATAATAGTAATAATGAAGAGTGTATAGAGCCAGAGTGTATGTATATTTATATATAGATATCATCTAAATATCTGTGGTTGCATCCCTATGCTACCACAGATACATAGATGATATCTTCTTTTTATGGACATAGGGAGAGTATGTCTCCAAGACCTTAAAAAACACCTTAACAGTTACCACTACACCACCAAATTCACAATGGATACCACTTCTATTTCATTTCTTCATGTACTGGTGCATCTAAATAATAACCATATCTGCACTATCATATGCACCAAACCCACAGACAGTCATTGCTACCTAAATTTCAATAGCTGCCACTTCACCAACCTTAAATAAAATAAAAATAAAAACAGTAATCTGCAGTTAATATTTACGCATAAAACGTATGTGTTCACAAAATGGGGATTTAAAAAAACACATAGAACAACTATTTAGTTACTTTTGCAGGAACTACGGATTTAAAACTGTCAACAAATCCATGACTAAGGCTTCCAAACAAAATAGAAATATTCTTTTAACCCCTGAAACAAAAAACAATAATTTCAAAAGTCTTGTGTCTCTTTTTATTTCAATTCCAATATTCACAAGCTTTCCAGTATTTAAAACTCAACAAAACAAGTAGAAAAATATTCAAAGAAAGGTGTCCGATCCACCTCAATCTACACACACTTTTAACATCACCCAGCATATGTGATTCACCTCCTCATCAACGTAATATCACCTACAATAAGCCCTGATGCTAAGTCTGTAGACATATCATCACTAATACGCAATTCCACACCTACTGCCATTCGCATAGTATTCAAACCATTGGCTCTGAATTGTAACATTTCAAGACTTACATATTTGCTTTTCTGCCACAAATGTAAAAAAGGGAAATTATGTTGGAGAAACTAGAACAGAATTTTGTCTTCAGTTCATTAACCATAAAAAAAACATCAGGGAGAAGAAAAAATAACCTGTCGCTGCACACTTCAACCAGCCGTTTCATAGTGTCAATGACATCAGATGCTTGCTTTAGTGTCTTCATTTCATAGCCAACAAGAAAGATGCAGATTGGAGTTGAAATATATTTTCAAAATAAAATCACACATTGAGAGATTAAACAAAGATTTGGGTTTACTCAGATAGTATAATTTCCACAGATATACTTTTAACCAACAACAACATTCCTCAGAAGAGTAACTTCTTAGGTTTTTCCTCGTATTGTTGAAAAAGAACACTGGCTTGTTTGAAAATTTCAACATTAAAATCTTTCTCTTCCTGCTTCAATTCAGTCATAAGGTTAATCTATAATTATCAATTTTATTGCCAAAATTGGTATAATTTTGTTGGCTTTTTGTTCTTCAAATTTTATTAACCAAAGCACATGTGGACCAACTTTCATTTTAATTATATCAAGCCTAGAATGGAAACCGTTCTAGAGATGGTCTATTGATAAAAAAAATAAAAAAAACTTGGTTTAATTGGACTGCCTTGTGTGTCTGAGTTGGGTGGCAGGAAGAGCATCCAGTATTGTAAGGCAGGACCAAACTGGCATTGTGCAAGATTAATCTTTGTCTTGTCTCAACAAAAAAAACATGACAATATATATATATATATATATATATATATATATATATATAAGGTCATCCTTTAAGTTCTGTTCGTATTTTGAATAAAGAAAACAAGTGACCAAATGTTACATTTAATTACAGATTCAATCAACAATGTATTTTCCCTGATTATCTATGACTTCCTTCCATCTATTAACAAGCTTACTAATTCCATTACTGTAAAATTCTTTTGGCTTTGATTCAAAGAACTCACAAATGTTGGTTTTAACCTCTTCCTGTGTTACAAAACCTGTTTCTTCCAAATGATTCTGTAAGCTACAAAACTGAAGGAGCAAGATCAGGAGAATAAGGTGGATGAGGAATTTTCTCCCAACCAAGTTCTTCGATCTTTTGTGACGTGATTCTTGCTGTGTCGGGTCGCGCATTGTCCTGATGAAACATCACCTCTTTTCGATTCACTAGAGCAGGTCTTTTTTTCCTCAAAGCTTGGTTCAAATGCTCTAATTGCTGACAGTATATTTGAGCATTAATTGTTGCATTAGGTGGTAAGAATTCAAAGTGGATTATTCCTTGGTGATTCCACCAGATTGAAAGAAGAACCTTTTGCCCACGAAGTTCCCTTCTCGGCTGTGGTTGGTGTCCTTCCCCTTTACCAAGCCACTGTCTACGATGCTTAACATTTTGATAAAAGATCCATTTTTCGTCGCCAGCCACAAGTCTATCCGAAAAAGGTGAAACAAGTTGGCGAGAATGGAGAGAAGAGCAGATGCCAACTCAGGATGTGAGTTTGTTTTCAGACAATTCATGAGGCACCCATTTTCCAAGTTTAGGAACTTTTCCAAGTTGTTGAAGATGACGATGAACAGTTGTATGGTTTGAACTGAGAACCACTGCCAATTCCTCAACTGATAAAGCAGGATTTTCTTCAAGGGCTGCTTCAAGAAGCTTTTCATCAAACTCAACTGGACATCTGTTTCAATCTTCATGGGTGAAATCTCCACCTCTGAATTTTGCAAACCATCTTCTGCAAGTTCTTTCATTCACACATTCCTCTCCATAAACTGAGAGAATGTTTCTAGCCGCTTCGGCTGGTGAGTTTCCTTTCTTGAACTCATAAAGCATTATGTACCTCAAATGATTCTTGGGTACTTCCATGTTAGCAGGGTTTTAATCAAACAAAATTTAATTTTATTGTTCTCTGAAATAAAATTTGATCAGTTTAAATGCATCTAAACATAAAAATAATGTTCAGCTCCATTTAGATATTATAAAAGTTATAATATTGTAGAATGCCGTCCTGTGTATGAGCTTCTATCATTATTTTGACTTCAAATTAATTTAGAAAGTGAAGTGACTCAAGTGTTTTCTGTTTACCCATGGGCTATTTAGCAGTATATCTCATGATGAAAAGGAATACATTCACATTTCTAGTCTGATACAACCTGTGAAGAAAGTCAATGGGGATTTGCAAGTGGAATAGATATGGGTATTTTCCCGAAGAATTATGTCCCATTAGATATCTGAAACACATGATTCGCCTTACATCCATTTTCTTTCAAGCCTTTGACTTTGTGCTTGATCAGAACAATTCAGGCTCCGACGATTGCTCTTGGCACTAAATTGTAGATATTGAAGTACATTGACCATATTCCTTGTGGGGGGAACTTAGCAAAAGTTGCATATGAGAAAGTTATTTGGCAGTTTAAATCGCTATTCAGATGGATCTATTCAGATAACTTTTGTAGAAATAGGGCTATCAATAAAATTTTAAGCTACGATATATAAGGTATAAATAAGCTGTCTTTCTCCAACGCGGATTGGATATTAATGTGTGAAGACAGGATTCTCAAAAAAAAAAAAAAAAAAAAGGCTACAATGCTCACCAAACGATACGGAGACTACATTCAAAAAAAGAATTAAAATGAAGATAGAGAGAGAAGACCATATCAACCCACAAAATGTTCTCATGCAAACCAGAAGCACTCACAAGACGGTGGACAGTTTATGTTCAAGCTGCTACTGGAAAACAAAAAAAAAATGGTCAGATTGTCAAAAAAAAAAAAAAATATTAAATAAAAAATGATTCAATACAAAGCACATTTGTTGGGTTTCTACCAAACTGACATAAATAAAAAATGACTATCAAAATATTTATTTGACAAAAATATAAAATTATTTAAGAATACACAGGACTTGAAATTGGTTCCAGCAAATGAAACAGTTACATAAACACACAAAAAAAAACAAGCACTTGTGAAAAAATGTTGCAACATTAGAATGTACTCAGGGAAAAGTTAATTTGGTAAATATACAGATTATATCAAGGAACTTCTGTTGGAATTTCTGAGATGAGGAGTTATCATTATTTACACTATTTACATTCAGAATATTATCCTCATCTTTGTTGTTGTTATCACTGAATTTCTGAGATGAGGAGTTATCATTATTTACACTATTTACATTCAGACTATTGTCCTCATCTTTGTTGTTGTTATCACTGAATTTCTGGGATGAGGAGTTATCATTATTTACACTATTTACATTCAGACTATTGTCCTCATCTTTGTTGTTGTTATCACTGAATTTCTGGGATGAGGAGTTATCATTATTTACACTATTTACATTCAGACTATTGTCCTCATCTTTGTTGTTGTTATCACTGAATTTCTGGGAGGAGGGGTTATCATTATTTACACTATTTACATTCAGACTATTCTCCTCATCTTTGTTGTTGTTATCACTGAATTTTTTATGTAGCGTTCTTTAGTAATTCTCATGTATCGTTGGAATCATATTTTTAAATAAATAATTATATATATATATATATATATATATATATATATATATAATGGGCTTGCCACTTGGATGACAACTGCTCTAGGAGAATGACAACTCTGAATTCGAAACGTGCATAGGGTCATTTGGGGACCTTGTGGCGCCTACTGCACCAGACTTCTGTATTCGGTCCTTCAAATCGTGTGGTTGGTTCTGCACAAAGCCTTCACCACTATAATCAAATCATATGTGCTGGTGTCTTGGCTGTCGGTTACTAGGAACTGATCTGCTTGACCCTCACACATCGAATTCAAAGGGAGAGTCAAGTATTTATATATATATATATATATATTGAAATACTCATCTTTTGCAACCTCAGTTTCTGCTGAGATAAACAATGTCTTGTTTCCTGACAATGCCCTCTTGGCAGAAACCGTGGTTGCAAGAAGGTCAGTGCTTCTGATAATTTACATATGAATTTGTGACTATGTTTTTGGTCAATGCCATTGTTGCCAAGAATTAAATTCATAATTTTATATATATATATATATATATATATATATATATATATATATATATATAAAGTGTGTGTATATATAGTTCAAGCTCTACTGCCACAATAAATACATTTATTATTATCATTCTCCCACCACCTTTACTAATCACTTCTACCAATTTACAATAACTACTAGCTACTTATATTATCATTGCCACCAATCCCCCTACAACATTACTACCACATCACATCTACTATTATCATATAAACCTGCTATAATTATTAACTTATACTACTCCCCTTTCCCCCAGCATATGTAATAACACCATATAAAAACCAATAAGGATTACAAACTGCAATTTCTACCAGTTATATGTACGCAGTCATCAAAAACAAGCAAATAACCAGCTTTAAAATAATGACAAATCAACCTTAAAAAATTAAAAATAATAGCTATTTTTACCTATCATAATTTTACACAGACCCCACCACACATATATACATACATGCAAGGAAATATTATTCAACGAAAGAATAGAAAAATGGTCTGATTTTTGACATGTATACATTCACGAGACATTTTTGCTACATTTCCAATCTTTGAATTTCAACGTACAAATGCGTATGTATATAGACAACAGCACACATATACATGCATATGTCAAATCCCATACTGTCCACATATGTTTATGTCTGTATGGGCCCTGGTGGACGAGCAAGTGTGTATGTGTGTCTGCGTACCTCAACAGGTGTACGGACATGCATCTATGTTTGCGTTAGCATGAGTGACATCACGACGATGATTTCCCCCCCACTTCCATAATAACACCAATACATGCAATCTATATAAATCCAAAATTTTAAAAAATTAATTAGTTTGTCTGATAATCGCAAAAGCGTGAAACCCAGGGTCACAAACTCACATCAATCCAACCAAATATATATATATATATATATATATATATATATATCCATCCTATAGTTACTCTTGTTCTAAACTCCTGAAAACTTAGGAAATATCTCTTTATCTTCATCGAGTTTCAGTCTATCTGCATAAATTCCCTTTTCAGTATTCCAGTATTCTCTCCTGTAATAATGATACAATCATGTCTCTTTAATGTCATTATCAAAATAATGACAAATAACTTTTAAATGTTTAATGTCATCCTCCCACATTTATAATGTTGTTTGATAAGCACCATAACATTTTGTTTGGTTTTATAAGCTCACATCTATTTCCCCAGCTAACTAATTGCATCTCAGCAATTAAAATTAGATCGTAAATCGATAGAAATATATGATGGCAGAAAAATCATTTAAAAGATTAGGTAATTAATATTTGATTAAGAAATGTTTGTTCATATTTCTGTGTTGACTCGTATCGACATTCAGGCATTTACAGTTATCTGCTCTTGATTCAAACATGGGGATCTTCCCAAGTAGAAGAGAAAACAAAATTTAAATAACTCATATACTGAAGGTGATTATCTCCCTTTGGTGGAGATAAGTGGCATATGTCACATGATGGCTACTTAGTGATGTCCCTGATGAAAGTAGTCAGTCAGTTTACAGTAGCCAAACAAAAAGGTTTCTTTCTTTAGTCTGCCCCCCCACCCCCAACTGGCTTGGACTGAGGCTAAATCTGCCTCCCCAGTAGCTTACAAGTCCATGGTGATATTTTCATTTAGGAATATATCTTTCCCAGATATAGGAAGAAACTCCGGCTCATAGTTGTCAATTTGGGAAAACGCAAGACTCACCATTTCCCCTTCATGGAATATGTCCTCCTCTGAGACATAGTAGATATATATATATATATATATATATATATATATATAATGAGTATATATATATGTGTGTGTATATATATATATATATATATATATATATAGCATAATGAGTAGCCACATATACTTTCTTAATATGTATATATAGAAAAGTTGCAAATTAAAAAAATAATAATGTATTTTTATGAAAGTATTTATTTATATATATATTTGATATTTCAGAAATAACTGTTTGTTTACAAGTAGCGTCCGTCGCGAGATGCAGACGTCATGTGATATGGAATATTCCTAACGTAAATCTAACTATGATAATATTTTAGATGTTGTTTAAAAAAATTAAAATTTTTTTTAACTATATTGAGGTCAATCTGAAATATCAAATATATATATATATATATATATATAAATAAATACTTTCATAAAAAAACATTATTATTTTTTTAATTTGCAACATTTCTATATATATATATATATATATATATATATATATATATATATACTCTTGTATAAATCAACTACAGGATAAAGTCTATCCTGAAGTTCCCCAATGTAAGTAAATTTTAGAGATTGAGCAATAGTTTTTAAAGGTATTATATTCATACATATATATGTATCTTGTCCTTTGAAAGACTTCTTCAGAATAATGTTATTTTCAGTAATATAATTGTATATATGTGTATATATTTAAATTGCTAGCAAGCATCAAATTACTTTCTTCGGGGTTTGTTTGACATCTAAATTTCTATCAAACATTAAAATTCATTTTTTACATAAGTTGCTAAAACTTACGAACCATCTCCTAAATATGTAAAACCCATTTACAGCCTCTTTCTCTTTACTTCCCTCTCCCTCTTCTTTCTTTTTCCTTTTTCTTTTCTCTCTTCTCTCCTCCCATTTCAATATATCACTTCTGTTAAGCTAACCGTTTAAATAGATCAAGATCTGGTCACTCCTCCTCCCTCTTAATAAGTATGATTGAGAGAAATATTAAATTAATCCCTCCCTAAACTCTACCATGTCTCTCTAACCACTCCTTATTACACTCTCTGTTAAATAACAAAAACTTACACTACCCATCAATTTTCATTTCATTTTTCGTTTCATTTTTGGAAGTGCTATCTGATGATCCGGCATCCTTAAAAAGGGCTCTGGTGAAATAAATTATTATAATGGAACCTTAAAGTGGTCTGTTTTTCTTTAAAATATATATATATATATATATATATATATATATATATATATATATATATATATATATATATATATATATGTATGTAAAGACATTTTTATGTTTTTACATTCTTTTTTCTAGATACAAATATTTAAGTAAATGCCCTGTTTATAATAAACAGTATTAGCAACATTTACTGGTGCCTAAATGTCTGAGAAATTGTCATAGAAAATATGTTTCCTCTGACAGGAATCGAACCTGTATCCTATATGGAACTGTCATATAGCCTGATATGCTTTTACTGATTTCACCACAGCGGAGTGTTTCGGTTAACAAGGTAGATTTTACTTTTTTTAAACTACAATTCTCCATGATTTTCTCTCATACATTCATATCTGCTCAATGCGTATCCAAATGTAAACAAATAACGTCACACATTATGAAATGGACAAAGTCCGACAATTATTTTAAGAAATTTTTATGTTTATACATTGTTTTTTTGCAGAATTTAAAAAAAAAATGTCTTTAAATAATTGTCGGACTTCCAAATACGGTCAGCTCATTGTGGCTGTGTTCCTAACTGATGTTTTTGAGTGTTGACTTTTTCTTTTTTATTAAAAGTCCTTCCAAACATGCCTAACAAGCAGACTCACATTACATCTCTCTGACCATAGCTCAACTAGGTCTCATTTAAAATATACATGGAGACCTACCAAACTCCATCCACAATTTGTTCATAAAACAAAAGTAATAGCTTCATCCACATGTAAAAATAAAAAATAAATATTTTTATTTACTCTGTTTGGTTTTTGATTTTTGAGTAATGTAGTAATGTTTTGTTTTGTTATCGTTATATAACAGTTTTAGCTTTTTTTACATCCAATTTTTGAATTGATTATTGTAGTCTATTCTAACGGTTATTTTGGTGGGATTGGTTTGTTAATTTGTTTATTATTATTTACTTTATTTATTTGGGTTGCTTATTTTTACTTGATTTTTGTGTACTTTTATTTTTATGTATTCTATTTCATCTATTCTGACGAGAGTGGTTTGTCAATTTGTTTATTATTGGTTTGGGTTAATTTATTTTAGATTATTTGTATTCCTTTTATTTTTCGATTTAAAAATTTGTTTTCGTGTCTGCATTTTGAGATGAACTCAGATTGTTTATATAGTAATCTATTTTGGTCTGGGAAGGTAATAAAAAAAACATTACTTTGTTACTCAAAAATCAAAAACTTAATAAAAATATACAAAAATAAAAAGTAAGTAAATAAATAAAAAACAAATAAAAATTAATCCAAATAAATAAATAAATGGACAAATTAACAAATCGTCCCTGCTAAAATAACCAGTAGAACTAATAAAAATAAGCATAAATAAGCAAAAACAAGTAAAAATAATCAATCCAAATAAATAAATAAATTAAAAGCTGTCCACACATTATAACCAATGAATATTAGTGTTTGAACCTTTTATATAATCTATCTATCTATCTATCTATCTATCTATATATATATATATATATATATATATATATATATATATAAAAAGTGAATATAGAAGTCAACACTTAGAGGTGACAGTCTGTTTCATGCTAGATGCAATCGTTCATTCATCCAGGACGATTGCATCTAGCATAAAACATACTGTTGTCTCTAAGTGTTGACTTCTATGTTCACTTTTATATTTACACATGCTCTATCTCTGATACTGAGCACTTTATCCCATAAATATAGCACATCTTAAGACTATATTTCTGCATACATATATATATATATATATATATAATACACCCACATACAAAAAAATGATGTATGCATGAGCAAAAATGAAAAAGTTACTTCCTTTACACTGGGAACAAAAGAAAAAACAAACCAGAAGCATATGAGCTTTGAACTTTGAAATCTAGACGACTGCATAAGCAGTAAAAACGAACAGGTGAAATGATTTGAATTTACAGAAACACATATACATACTCACAGACGACTTAACCCCCTGGGTCAATGACAAGATTGAAAGTACTTGGAAAAATAAAAACTATTTGAAAGAAAATTTTGGTATTTTTCTTAGGCTACCAAGAAATTTATTCATGAACTTGAAAGGACCACAAGAAATTATTTAACCAAACCTGTTTGAATGAAAATATGCTGCCTAAATATACAATACTGCCTGAGTGTGTGTGTGTGTGTATATATATATATAAAGAAATATAATCTTAAGGTGTGCTATATTTATGGGATAAAGTGCTCAATATCAGAGATAGAGCGTGTGTAAATATAAAAGTGAACATAGAAGTCAACACTTAGAGGCGACAGTCTGTTTCATGCTATATGCAATCGTCAGGCCACATATGCTGTTATTTTTCCCGGCTATTTATATATATATACGGGGCAGTGGTGCATTGTGGGTAGTCTATTATGGTGGTTATTTTACCGGAAGTCGTTTATTTATTTGGGTCAAATTATATTGCTTGTTTTTATTTTTTATTCCAGTAAAATAACCACCATAATAGAATACCCACAATGCACCACTAACCCGTATATATATAAATAGCCGAGAAAAATAACAGCATATGTGGCCTGACGATTGCATATAGCATGAAACAGACTGTCGCCTCTAAGTGTTGACTTCTATGTTCACTTTTATATATATATATATATATATATATATATATATATATACACACACACACACACACACACACACTCAGGAAGCAAAAATTAATTCTAACAAGTTTTATTAAAATCACTCAACAAAGTCCATCTGACTGTTAAAATTGTTTTATTGCATTTTTTCCAGTCCACATTTTGAGCTGCCACAAGTTGTGATGAAATTTGAGAAAAAACTGTTTAAGTTTTATAATGCATTTCTTTGAGTACTTTCAACTATGATTGGCAATTATTATCAAGTATGTTAATGGTATCAGCCATCGTGACATCTAAGGTCTTTTAGTCAGAAATACAGCATTCCTAAAGATGTCAGAATGAAGCTAAAAGAAACTTTACGTTTTTCTTTTTTTACTTCTCTATTTTACTCCCAAGTCCATGTAGGGCATCTTTGTTTAGAAGAAAATTCTTATTCAAATTTGTCGTTTTCTGTCTCATTGAGAACATCTGTTTCAACACTCCGATTTTTCTTATCCTCTATCAATTTTTTTATACACTAGATTCTCTATTTATTTTTCTTATCCATACTGCTGCATTGTAGTCAACTATCAAAATAGTGCAAGAAAAAAACATATATCTGGATACAATCAGAAAGAATATCACACATTTCATTAAGAGAAGAAGAATGAATTCCAGATTTCACAGAATGATAAAAAATTATGTGTAAAATATGAATTGTAAATTGATAACTGTGATATATAATATCATTCAGTTTTCTAACTATCGAGAAATCTTATTAAAAAAAATATGTTAATATCTTTTTAGATAACTAAATAATAAATATAAAAACAGAGCATCGACTCAAATCCACTACATTTAAGCAGTAAAATTCTGTCGGATTAATAAATAAGATAAAATTCCATACTTCTTAAGAAATTGCTTTCTGACTGGTTATCAAACTGAACAGATATGAAATTTGAAGAACCTCTAATGGAGGGATTTTGCTTGAAGCCACTAATCAGCCTTGCTTGAAATGATCATTATGACTGAGTCAGTTTAAGCATGTCGAGTCAGTCGTTCACTTTCTGACCGGCTGATCGGTTGTACTCTCTTCCTACGGATGGGAGGAACCCAAAGGAGGCTACGCCGAAGGGCGGAGTCTCCTTTGGGGAGGTAGATCGGCCCTGAACCTGTTTATACGGGTTCAATGGGCTATTTTTTGGCTGAGCCCACGGGCTCGGAATGCCCACATTAAAAAGACCTTGTGCCACATGACACCCTCGGGGACTGGGGGTGACTGAATATCGTCAGTTTAAGCATGTCAGATCTTACGATAAATAAAATCCTTGGATTTTGATTTACCTTGATAAAGTCCCTCAGAGAACGAAATGTATCAGCTAAGGTAAGTTTTCCTTTTGTCTTTTTACAGATATGGTCTATCTGAAATTTTATATATATATATATATATATATATATATATATATATATATATATATATATATATATCTCAAGTATGTGGTGCAGTTCAGTTTACATTACATGAATCATTCATACAAAAAACAGATATAGAAGTTAATGATTTAAATGGCAAGAATACATCTTCGCAAACAAATTTAATAAATTACATTAACCCCGAGCCTGTAGATGAATGTTATGATCCCTGTTTATAAATTCCAGTTGCATAAGGTTTTTTTTTTTACCTACATTCATTGTGATTCTACAAAAAAAATAAAAATAGGATCAATCAACGTGCATATAGTACATATCTAAAAGAAAAAAAACAGCAAAAAGAAAACAGTCAATTGCAGATAGCCACTGATGAGTGGATGGAGTGATTGATGGAGGGTCCATCTATGAAACTCTATAGATGGTTTGTTGAAGGTAACATCAAACAGCTAAGTTTGAAACATATATATATTTATTATAAACAGAGCATTTACTTCAATATTTGTATCTATAAAAAGAATGTATAAACATAAAAATGTCTTAAAGTAATTGTCGGACTTTGTCCATTTCATAATGTGTTTATATATATATATATATATATATATATTACATGAAACATTCATACAAAAAACAGATATAGAAGTTAATGATTTAAATGGCAAGAATACATCTTCGCAAACAAATTTAATAAAGTACATTAACCACGAACGTGTAGATGAATGTTATGATCCCTGTTTATAAATTCCAGTTGCATAAGGTTTTTTTGAGTTTTTTTACAAGCTTTTGTCTGTTCCTACAGACATCATCAGGTATGGAAATAGATTTGATTTTGTTTTTTTACTTCTCGATAATAACAGGACAACGAAAATATAAATGTAATCTGAAAAATGTTTTTAGAAATGTGTTATTGTTAATTGTAAGAAATTGTTTTGGAGCATGTAGTCGCCATGCTGTTGTTTAATTTTTAAATTAAAATTTAAGTAAATGCTCTATTTATAATAAACAGTATTAACAACATTTACCGGCCTGAATGTCCGAGAAATATTTACTTAAATATTTGTATCTATAAAAAAGAATGTATAAACATAAAAATGTCTTAAAATAATTTTAAGATTATTGCATTTTTGTACTAATATGGTAATAACATATAATTGTCAGAGTTTGTACATTTCATTATATATATATATAAATAAATTGTTGGAGGTACAGAACCGTAATATTGCAAGGAATAGTTACAAATTATTTCTTAAAGGCATTATGAAAAATAAAAAGTAAGAGATGAAAAACATACAGAACAGACCAACCGGTTAATTATATTATTATAATTTTTCATATAGACAAAAACAATTTACTCAACACAAAGATACAACTTCGTTTCGGTGCATTTAGTCTCACCTCAACTGTTGAGAACTCTTGACCCCTCTTTCGAATTAATGCTGTGAATGTTAGAATTTATATATTATTTTCATTCTCATTATATCCGGATATATATATATATATATGCAAATAAGGAAATCTCAATATAAGCACTCCTATTCAAATATTTTATATCCATCCTGAGGCCTTGTTCCAGAAATTGATCATGCTGGATTAGGCTCTCCCCTTTTCAGCATAGTTGCAATATAAAACACAAGTGAGCTCTGTTGATTGAGCCGGCTTCTATAACAAAGTTTGGCCAGTTACTCTGACAGACAGGTGTGTTTGGAGATGAGTTATAGCCAGCCATTTATTATTTACTTTTGTGAAGGCAGTATGATGTTGTTAATTGCATAATGTCTCCTGTTTAAGAAAACACATTAAGTACAATTCTATCACTACATTATCTCTTTCCGTCAGTCACTACAAGATGTGATGGAAATGTCAAATACAATTAGATGATACTGGACAGATTGAAGTTTCCTCAAACATGAGAGTATGTACATTTAACAAGAACATATTTGATGGCTTATAATGGTTGAATGAAGGTAGATATAAAACAGATTGACTGAAACATTGTGGTGACAATAAAAGCAATACAAAGAATGAGTTCAATCGTCGGAAGAACTCTTGGAATGATAATGACTCTTCTCAAAATTATAGAAGGTAGACATAGAATGGATTGACTGAAACATTGTGGTAACAACAAAAGTAACACAAAGAATGAGTTTAATAGTCTGAAGAACTCTTGGAATGATAATGACTCTTCTCAAAATTATAGAAGGTAGACATAGAATGGATTGATTGAAACATTGTGGTAAGAACAAAAGCAATACAAAGAATGAGTTCAATCATCTGAAGAACTCTTGGAATGATAATGAATCTTCTGAAAATGATAGAAGGTAGATATAGAATGAATTGACTGAAACGTTTTGGTAACAACAAAAGCAATACAAAGAATGAGTTCAATAGTCTGAAGAACTCTTGGAATGATAATGACTCTTCTCAAAATTATAGAAGATAGACATAGAATGGATTGAATGAAACATTGTGGTAACAACAAAAGCAATACAAAGGAGAAGAAGAAATATTTAAAATGATAATTTAACTAAAAGAATTTTGTTGAGAATGGTCTTAATAATGCTTGGAATGATTCTTCTGCAAAACAGAAAAATAATCTAAGCAGTTTTTAGGCTTAGGACAACCTGGATTAGTTGCTTGATTTTGTTTAGTGGCATATCACCGTCTATGGGTTATGTAATGCCAAAATCTAGATATTTGAATTTTGGTTGGTTGATTTTGCTTAGTGGCATATCAACCTCTATGGGTTATCTAATACCGATATCAAAATATTTGAATTTTGGTTGGTTGATTTTGCTTAGTGGCATATCAACCTCTATGGGTTATTTAGTGCTGAAATCTAAATATTTGAATTTTGGTTGGTTGATTTTGTTTAGTGGCATATCAACCTCTATGGGTTATTTAATACTGATATCAAAATATTTGAATTTTGATTGGTTGATTTTGTTTAGCGGCATATCAACCTCTATGGGTTATTTAATGCCGAAATCTAAATATTTGAATTTTCATTGGTTGATTTTGTTTTGTGGCATATCAACACCTCTGTGGGTTATTAATGCAGAAATCTAAATATTTTGTAGTACTTTCTTTTAACTACAGATATTTTGTACATAATTGTATACTTTCAGTTTACCTTTTCTAGATATATAGTTTGTAGCTCCTTAAATATATTGTTGTCAATTTTACAATAAAAATGTATTTTTGTATTTTTTTAGTGTTGCATTGATTGTCATTTTTCAATTAAAATTGTGTTGTTGGTCAGTTTTTTATAAAAAGGAGCTGTTGATTTTTGTTTTTGTTGGGGACAGGATTCAGTATTTGCCCATAGCTGGGACAATAACAGTGGCTACCACCCTATTTCACCATTTTATTAAAGATATATTTCTTTTTAGAGCAAGAATGAATGGACATTTCTCCTTTCAATGAAGAGGAAAACAAATTTCGACTATTTGCAGGAGAATCATGTTCTCATATTGGAAGATTAAACCTTTGTGCTTGGACAATCGCCACTTGTCCGTACAAAGCTTTGCTGCTGTACCTCTAATTTGGCAAAGCCAATGTTGTCAGAATCGTCTTTCTGTTGTTGCATTGTTTCTCCCTCACATGATAGCAACCTGGATTTTACTATGTTTAGATTGATGACTCCCATGATGGCATCAGCATGGTGCACATCAATCACTAATCATTTAGCTAGTACTGCAAGGACCTCTTTGAGTTTGGTACGATCTGAGAGAATGAATGAGCGATGTCAAGTGCATGATTACAGTAATCAATCATTAGGGATTTTGCCGCAAACCCCAACGGGTGTCAGCAACTCCAGTTAGAACATTTGACATTTTCTGTCTTGATTGTGTAGTAGTGGGCACCGACAGTGTATGAAATAGTCTTCTGGTTTGAGTAAACATATTTGTAATGACTGAGTCACTCCTTGCTTAAATGCATCGTTAAATTTCAAGCCATCCCTGTCGATATTTAATTAACTGAAGTTTGGATCCAGAAAAGACAATCCAATGGTCAAGGGTCAATTTGTTTTAGAAGGTTTCTCATCTTAGTTAATAATGGTCTATAGTTAGAGTTATAGATGATTATGGCTCTTAACAACTTCCTATCTTTGGTATTTTGGTGCAAAAATAATGATGTAATAATGTCGTTTTTTGACATATTTTTTAATGTCAAAAAACGACATTATTACGTCATTATTTTTGCACCAACGTAATACTTTTTTAAACAACTATACTCATCCAGAAGGGATTTACGGTTGGAATATCTAGATGTAACCGTAAGTTCTATGCTAACAGTTTCTTCTGTTGCATATCTTGTTTGCGGAACTCTCTTCTGGCTTCTTGCCTCCTTGTCAAGTTTGATCTTCAAAGATTTCAGTGCAATATCAAGCGTTATCTTCTGTCTTCTTAATTTCTGTTTATTTATTGTTTCTTTTTGTTCTTTTATAATGAGAGAGAGAGTGAAAGAGAGAGAGAGAGAGATGAATGTTGTTGATGATGAGGATGATGATGCAGAATTTTAATTTTCCATGTGGAGGAAGAATAAGTAATAGTAAGACAATCTATATCGTTAAAAAATGACTGTCATATTTGAGCAATTTTGCATTTGCTTTGGCCATATTTTTTTGTATAAATACTGGAGGATTTTTTTACCACCTGAATAAATCTCTTCCCACATGTAAGAATAGAATTATTTTTTATATTTTAAATCATTAAAAGTAAAAAATATGTCACATACTGATAGAAAATGGCAACTATATTTATGTAATTTTTCAAGTGCAATTGGTACATTATATATAATTTTATATATATAATTGTTCTGATGAACGATCCTCTATAGTGCCTAGACTTTATAAATTTAAGCTCAGTACTAGATTGGCAGCTAGGTCTCATCATTTTACAGTGCGTCCTGGGTATGACAATAAGCTATGTCCAACAACAAGGCCTCAGATAATGTTTTTGTAAAAAATAATGTTGCTAGCTATACGTTTTTTGGAAAAAATCATGTCAGCTATACGTTTTTTGGAAAAAATAATGTTATATGTTTAATAGTACTGTATATTTAATATATGTATAGGTATATGTGTGTGTATATATATATATATATATATATATATATATATATATATATATATATATATACCTTAATTTGGCATTAAATGACCCACAGTGGTAGATATGCCATAAAACCCAACCAACCATTTTACAGTTGAAATGGCCAGATATAACTGTAAGTTCTATGCTAACAGTTTCTTCTATCACACTTCCCGCTTGTGGAACTCTCTTCCCACCTCTTGCTTTCCCGTCAACTTTGATCTTCAAAAATATAAATACAATGTCAATCATTATCTACTGTCTTCTTAATTCCTGTTCTTTTATTTTTCCTTCACAATAATGAGAGAGAGAGAGAAAGAGAGATGTTGTTGATGATGATGATGATGCAGAATTTTAATTTTCCCTGTGGAAGAATAAGTAAAATTAAGACAATCTGTATCATTAAAAAATGCCGGACGGCCATATTTGATTCATTTTGCAATTGCTTTGAGCCTATTTTTTTTATATAAAAATAATGGAGGATTTTTTTACCACCAGAATAAGAATCTCCAGATGGAAAAATAATTCTTAAATTATTTTTTCCATTTTAAATCATTAAAAGTAAAAAATGTCCAAAGAGAGGCAATATGGCACATAGCATCAGAAACAGTTGAAATGTCTAAATGTAACTTTAAGTTCTATGCTAACAAAAAGACAAAATTTATGATGAGCTACTAAGGACAGGAAATTATGGAGAGCCATGATCACCAAGTTACACAGCACATAAAAAAGGTCTAGATTGAGAAACATCTTGGTCTCTGCAATGTTATTAGTCCTGACCCAGCATCTTGGCTTCAGTCACTTTCCCATCACCATAATGTAACTTCCTTCTGCCTTTTCTATAAATACTTTAATTGAGGAACTTTGACGTGGTGTAATGGTTAGCAAGCTGGTGTGGCTAGATCAATTACGACTGAACAGTGAGTTTGATCCTCACTATGTTCCTCTTGCTTTCAGCTATGTGCCACATCTAAGCTATGCTTAATAAATCACTATACGTACTTTCATTGTAACTGTTCTGATGAATACCAAGATTTTATGAATTTAAGCGCGATAGTAGATTGGCGGATAGGTCTCATCATTTTACAGTAGAAATAGCTAGATGTAACTGTAAGCTCTATGCTAACAATTTCTTCTATTGCACTTCTCCCTTGTGGAACTCTCTTCCAGCTCCATGCTTTCCAGTTGGGTTTGATCTTCAAAAATTCAAATGCAGTGTGAATTGCTATCTTCTGTCTTCTTAATTGCTGTTCTTTTAATGTTCTCTCTCCTTAAAAGTGTTTTTTTTTTCCATGTGGAAGAAGAATAAGTAATATTAAGACAATCTGTATCGTCAAAAAAAAAAACGCCATATTGAGGCAATATGGCACATACCATCAGAAACAGTTGAAATTTTCCCGCTTGTAGAACTCTCTTCCTGCCTCTTGCTTTCCTGTCAACTTTGATCTTCAAAAATATAAATACAATGTCGATCATTATCTACTGTCTTCTTAATTCCTGTTCTTTTATTGTTCCTTTACACTAATGAAAGAGAACGGGAGAGAAAGTGAAATATAGAGAGATAGAGATATGTTGTTGTTGATGATGATGCAGAAATTTAATTTTCCCTGCAGATGTTTCTCAGTCTAGACCTTTTTTCTATGCTGTGTAACTTGGTGATTATGGCTCTTCATAATTTCCTTTCCATAATAGCTCATCATAAATTTTCTCTGACACTCTCGAACTCCTTACATCTTAGTGAATTTATTACCTTGGGTAGCCCCCAGCTCTTGTACACCATACTTTGAAAAAAAAAAAAAAAGTTCATGAATACAAAAACATTCTATATTATAAAAAATATCTTTAAGGTATAATAAAGTTGTTTGTGGGAAAAAATGAACTCAATACACTGTCCTGGGGTTTGAACTCGGCATGCTGATTCAGTTTTCCACGTCCTGGGTATGATGATAAACTACATCCGCGTCCTGGGTACGGCGATAAACTACATCCAACAGCAAGGTCTCAGATAATGTTTTCAGAAAAATAATGTTGCCAGCTCTAAGTTTTTGAAACAATAGTGTTGCCAGCTATACGTTTTTTATAAAAAAAAGTAATGTTGCCAGCTATACGTTTTTTATAAAAAAAAGTAATGTTGCCAGCTATACGTTTTTTGTAAAAGAGTAATGTTGCCAGCTATACGTTTTTTTGTAAAAGAGTAATGTTGCCAGCTATACGTTTTTTTGTAAAAAAGTAATGTTGCCAGCTATACATTTTTTTGTAAAAGAGTAATGTTGCCAGCTATACGTTTTTTTGTAAAAGAGTAATGTTGCCAGCTATACGTTTTTTTGTAAAAGAGTAATGTTGCCAGCTATACGTTTTTTGTAAAAGAGTAATGTTGCCAGCTATACGTTTTTTTGTAAAAGAGTAATGTTGCCAGCTATACGTTTTTTTGTAAAAGAGTAATGTTGCCAGCTATACGTTTTTTTGTAAAAGAGTAATGTTGCCAGCTATACGTTTTTTTGTAAAAGAGTAATGTTGCCAGCTATACGTTTTTTTGTAAAAGAGTAATGTTGCCAGCTATACGTTTTTTTGTAAAAGAGTAATGTTGCCAGCTATACGTTTTTTGTAAAGGAATAATGTTGCTAGCTATACGTTTTTTTTGTAAAGGAATAATGTTGCTAGCTATACGTTTTTTATTCCATACAAAATAGGCATTTAAAATTCATATAAACTGGATTTGGCATTAAATAACCCGCAGTGGTTGATATGCCATAAAACTCAAACAAACAAATCAGTTTTCCATGCTGATATCCATTAAACTACTGGCACACCCTCATTACGTTTACTTGCCATCAAATCAAATTTAACGATGATTCAATTGAATGAAACTTTTGTCTGGAAAAGTATCAAAATATTTAATACTCATAAAAAAATAATAAAAAACAGGCTAGACGAATGGTGCCTTAGTCCACTTCAAAAAACACGTTTTGGGACATTCCCCCCACCACTTATGTCCCAGGGTTCCTTTTACTTCTCAGTCTTTTCTTCAAAGTTATTTTTCAACGAGGATGCCCTCGGCTGCTTTGTCACAAACTTTTTATCTCATTAATGGCACTTCAACAACAGATTTTTAGCTTTAAGAAAAGCCAAGCATCACAGAAAGCAAATTTTAGACTGGTGGATAACTAAGAGATCGTGAGGAATTTGAAAGAAACAAAATGCCTGACACAAATAATTTTGCTTGGTCATTGTGAACACACGGACAAGCTCTACTGAGTAACTCCATGCTGAGTTGGTGCAGGAGTCTCATAAGCCCCCTCCACCCCAGATCTATGATATGCCCCCCCCCACACACACTCTACTACATCTCAATTTTCATATTTTTTTCAAAATTTTGCCATAAGTGTAGTTTTCACCAAGTGGGTAGTTGGAGCTTGTGTGGTCAAGGTTCTTAGTTGTATCTTTTTGAGACAAAGTTCTTTTCATCTCTTGCCATTTAGTGTCAAATTAGTTTCAGATCAAAGAGCAAAGTAGATAGCTGGTGGGGAACCCATTATAAAAAACAAAAACACAAATTCACAGATTAGGGCAGGAAAATCCCAAATCTGTGTCTACCTTTGTGACTTTCATACAAACCACACCAATGTAACCCTCTTTAAGGATAAAACAATATATATATATATATTTATATATATATAAATATGTAATGAAAAACAAACCACTTTAAGGTACCATTACTAAAGTAATGGTACCTTAAAGTGCTTTGTTTTTCATTACATATTAGCTCTGTCCACACATTGAGCTCTCAGGATTTCATCCTCTTTGGATTTATCAATTCGGTTTACCAAGTTCCTTTTAACTTAATTATATATTTATATATATATATATATATTTATACATGTCGGATTGAATATTTTGAGGTTTCTGATTGCTGGGTCAGGACCAATAACATTGCAGAGACCAAGATGTTTCTCAATCTAGACCTTTTTTATGTGCTGTGTAACTTGGTGATCATGGCTCTCCATAATTTTCTGTCCTTAGTAGCTCATCATAAATTTTGTCTTTTTGTTAGCATAAAACTTAAAGTTACATTTAGACAATTCAATTGTTTCTGATGGTATGTGCCATATGTATGGAAAACCAAACAAGAAGATAATATAGACCGCATCCTTAAATAGGAAATATTAAAAAAATGCCCCAAATATAAAGCAGGTCATAAATTTTGTAAATTATGTGCAGAGGAGAAATTAGCCATAGCTTTATATGATCAACCTAACCAGCTATTAAACTCCAAAACTGAAATCCTTAACGTATGTAGACATAAAAAATCTTGGCCACTAAATTAGATGTTTTCTCGCTTATTCCACCTTAATGAGTTTTATTTTTTTATTTTTTTTTTATTTTTTCCCTCCCTCCCCATGTTTGTTGAATAAATATTTACCCCCGACCCACTTAGGTGTTTGTGTTTGTGGTTCTTTGGTCACATGGTATAATTTTAGCTATCGCCTATAAATATGCGTTTCTCTTTTGCCTCAATAGCCGAGCTTTCCCTGACGATCCATTTAGGTGAAACCTAGGTAGGTTTGTCTGGTTCACTAGGTGTATCTATATATATATATATATATATATATACACACACACACAGGCTGCGATGGGTAATTTGTTGTCATTTTATATTTTGAATTTCGCGCATGTGCATTGTTTGTTTTTGATTTTGTTGACTACACAGTATAGTAGGGTCAGTTGGGCACCATCAGTGAGAAAAAGAGCACCATGATGTTAACTATGTTTGCCGTAGTCTCTGAATATAGAATCCAGTGAAGTCTGTAATGTGTTCAATATCAGAGGTCGGCAGTGAGTATTCAGAGAAAGTAGCAGCTGTTAAGTAATTCCAAAGTCTTTGATATCAGAGGTTGGCAGTGAAGATATTTTGGGAGAAAAAACAAAATGGCTGCCTTTATACATGTCAGATTGAATATTTTGAGGTTTCTGATTGGTTAACCCTTCTCTTGGTGGACTAGAAAATGAGTCAGCTCATTTTGGTTAGCTCACTAGTACATAGATATATCCAAAAAAACTGTAACACATGACGCAATTCACTCTGCCAGAAATTTGGAAACATCAGGCTTGGCGTTTGCACTAGAAGCTTTAATACAAACATTTCAGATTGTTTAAGAGTTCAATGATATATCCAGTCAACATCATGGTGTTTGGAGTGACCACTAGTGATGGTGGCGCTATGCTTCCATTCATCTTCCGGCAGGGCCTCAAACTCAACATAGAGGACTACATTAAATGCCTTGTGGAAGGTAGTGCTGCCTTTGGTCAAGTGGGTAACTGCTGGAAGATCCTATGTCTGGTAACAGGACTTTGCACCATGCCACACAAACAGGAGAATACAGTCATCACTGTCAGACAATTTCTGCAACCACATCAACTCTTACATTTGGCCACCTTACTCCCCAAACTGCAACCCTCTCGATTAGTATGTGTGTGGTGCAGTTGAGCAAGAGACCAACAAAACTCCTTGTAATACCAAAGATGAACTGAAGGCAAGGATTATGGCAGCATTCACCAACTTAAACAAGAAGACCATCCAGAAGAGAGTTTCTGAAATTGTCTGGAGGCCGTGGTTGAAGCCAATGGTGAATTGACTGAATTAATTTACTCTTTTGTATTTCAAGATATTTTTGTGTAATTTTAGTAAATATATCTGTTAAAATGACATATCAATGCTATTTTTATTTTTGCATCATTTAGACAACAGATTATCCATCTCAATCTGCATATTGGTTTGGTTTGGTTTGTTGTGTTTTACGGCATATCAAAACCTCAATGGGTTATTTAATGCTGACAACTTTTTTTTTTCTGGTAATATTTTGTTTTATCAAAAACCTAATTCTGGTAATATTTTTTCCTCAAAAATGTATAACTGGTAATATTATTTTAAAACATGTATTGCTGGTTATATATATATATATATTTTCAAAAACGTATTGCTGGTAATAGTTTTTTATCTTCAAAAATTAATTTCTGGTAATGATTTTTTACAAAGTATTTCTGGTATTAAAACCTATTTTTACACTTTTATAATGCTTTTTATCTCAGTTTCGGGGCTAACTATTTGCCCATAGCTGGGACCCGAACAGGTGCTACCACCCCGGGTCTGGGTGGACCTGGGAACACCAGCAATTAAGAGGTGGTTCCATGCTCCTCAAAACCTCCTGATCAGTGGCCTTGCTGTTGGACGTAGTTTATCATCTTACCCAGGACGCTGATGTCGTTTATCGTCATACCCAGGACACCAATCTGTATATTGTTTATTAAAAAGGCTTGAAATAACCTGAAACTTGTTGATATGCCTTCAATCCAAATCCCAAACAAATTACATTAAGCTGCTGTAATCAGTTCTCGAGATGTTTTTCTGTTACAGACCTTCATCAGGAGCCTTATCTTCCTTGACAGACTCAAAACATATCAGCAGTCGACAAGACAAAATTGTTTTCTCTTCAAAAATCATCTCTGTGTGTCACAAGCCAGCATTTATTTCCCACTGTTGCCGAGCCTCACCCAACATCGCTCCGTCCATAAGCCCTGACCCCAACTGCGCTAATTAGTACAGAATTCAAAAAGCGTTAATTAGTTCATTGCCATCGAAGGGGCACCTGCGATTTGTTGCAAGACAAGACAGCTGCTTCCAATGTTAGACACCATTTTTTTTATGTGCGAAATATTTTTGGCGGAAAAGAAAATTAAAACATAAAAACTGAAAAATTCTCTTTTTGTTCTTTCATCTTTCTCTTCATCTTTACTGATATCATTATTATTAAAGAACATTACTTTGCAAATCCTGCCTCCACCCCACCCCTGCTATCTTGACCCAGTTCTAATTGCACGATTAATTATATTCCCTTCAGTGCATCAATTCAAATCTGCATCGTTTTACTCTGTTTTGCAACAGGCTGCCCTTTCTTGGAGTGAATAATAATAATAATAATAATAATAATAATAAATGAACACCACCCAGACCCGGTTACGGAGATAGGACCTGTTACAATTCTATGGGATTACACAATACACACTGACAGAACAATCAAAGCCAACCGCCCAGATATTGTTATTAAAGACCACAAACAAAAACGGTGCCTCCTTATTGATATGGCAGTTCCTGCTGACTGCAATGTATCTTTGAAGATATTCAAAAAGCAGTCAAAATACAAGGACCTTGAAATAGAAATCTCAAAAATGTGGCATATGGGAACATCAACAATCCCTGTTGTAGTTGGAGCCCTAGGACTGGTTGGAAAAGATTGCAGTAGACTAATTGAAGGGATTCCTGGAAGTCCATGCCTCAATGAGATACAAAAAATTGTTCTGAAAAGTACAGCCCACACTTTACAAAGGTCTTTATCTATGTAAATTTTTTTAATTTTTTTGTCAGTGGAAAGTGTCATGATGCCATTTCTAACCTTAGGTCCCTGGGTGGGACCCGAAAAGAAATGTGTAAACACCAGAAATCAAAGAAAATAAAAATAATATAATAATAATAATAATAATATTTAGCAGTATATATGAAATTCCAGTTCAGTTCCTTGATGTTAAGATGAAATTCATCAAGGAAAATGTCATAGTTTTTTCTAACCGAAGTACTTTCAGTCTTTTCCAAGATCATCTTCAACGTAAATAACAAAGACAATCTAGATGGTGATTTTAAAAAAAACATGCTTTTGATGGTGATTTTTAAAGAGCACGTTTACATGCATTCACCAAATTAAACAAGGAAACTGTCCAGAAGAGAGTTTCTGAAATTGTCTGGAGGCCGGGGTTGAAGCCAATGGTGAATTGACTGAATTAATTTACTCTTTAGTATTTCAAGATATTTTTGTGTAATTTTAGTGAATATATTATTTACATTATTTGGACTATTGTCCTCATCTTTGTCGCAACATTTCGGCCATTGTACACTCCGGCCTTCTTCAGGTGTTTGGAATGCCGAACTGAACCTTTTGTTTCGCTCACTGGTGTAGACTGTTCTAGTTCCACGTGCCATATTTGATGAATGTCACCTGAAGAAGGCCAGAGCGTACAATGGCCGAAACGTTGATAAATATGGCAACAAAGATGAGGACAACAGTCCAAATAATGTAAATAATGTACATAATACCTCATCTCAGAAATATAGACAGACTTTAGTATATATATCTGTTAAAATGACATATCAATGTTATTTTTATTCTTGCATCATTTAGACAACTGATTATTGATCTCAATCTGCATATTGGTTCAGTTCGTTGTGTTTTACAGCATATCAACCTCAATGCCGACAGCTATAGTTAATCTAAAATTTTAAATTTATCCGTTATGGTTATGGAAATTTTTGCAAAACAAGCGTTTTAATATAAGGAAGACAACTGGAAATTGGTAGAAATGCAAAATGGCATTAAACGCTTGTTATATGCATTTTAATAAGGTGTTGTTTTTTTGTTTTTTTAAGCGTTTCACCCCAAGCAAGGCAGGAAGCCACTAGGACGCAAGGGGTTACAGAAAATTTGGAGCAAGCTCAGATAGGAGTGATAGAAGAAAGGATGAGGAGAAGGGTAGTGGATAGATCAAGGCAACAGGAGATACAGAGGCCAGTGAGAGAGAGAGAGTACCGGGAACTCCTTCCTAAACAAAAAACAAGGCGTAAGCCTCTACTCATGTCCAAGAGAAGGGGGAGGAGTGTTGACCAGGCGGTAGGAAAGTCTGCCTACTCTTATTTGTAATAAATTTTGGAGGTTCTTTTTGATACATTCAATTTACCCATCCCTCAGAAAGCCCTGGAAATAGAAGTCTGAAAAAGACGGAATAAAAGAAAAAGAAGGGATATAGAAAGAATCAAAGTCAACCCTAAAAGGAAAAAATATTGACTCTGTACAGAGTAAATCCAAAAAGGTGGGGGGTGTTGTAGCATACCTACAGACAATAATGTGTATGTCCCCATTCACATAAATTCAGTAGTAAATACTGTATGTTGGTCTAGAGTTGGACATTCATTGTGGAATTCACTTGACTCACTTCTACCAGTTGACTACTTCTATTTGCTGCTAGTGAATCTTATATGTGTTGTTCTTGTCCTAAGTATTATCCTAGGTTACAATAAGGAACATTTTTTTTTCAGAAAAGAAAGAAAATGATATTTACATTTATTTTTATCTATTTGTATCAAATGTGGCATAATTATTTATTTAAATTTTTTTTTAAAATTCCATTGTTATAGTAAAACAAGTCATAATCCCTTTGAGTGGCGTTTCGTGTTATTACAATAGAATTTTACAATTTCACGGTTTTTTATTTTAATTTTCTGACATTCTTAAGTTAATGATTAAGACAGCTCATGGTGAGTTCTACAACAATGACATATCTGTAGAAATTCTTTATAGCATAATTAAAATTATATTCTTTCGTCATTATATCTCTCTGATTTTTTTTGACAGCAAGACCAGTAATAAGGGCAAAGCGTAATGGTCGTGCAAACTAAGGAAGGGAGGGCATGGTTTTCCCATTTGATTTTTTTTTGGTAAATCTTAATTCTTAAGTTAATCATTGAGTAAGCTCATGGCAAGTTCTACGACAATAAAAAAAATCTGTAAAAATTCCTCTATTGCATCCTTAAATATTTGAGCTGAACAACTTTAAGAAAATATTGCAATAACAATCATGAATATGATTGCTGGTCATTATTTTAAGAAGTAAGGGGGTACAAATGAAAAAATTTGAAAATAACTTCTTCCATTTCATTGAAACAGCTGTTAAACATTTTTATCTTCCTTTCTTTCTTTATCCATTTTCAGAAAAGAAAGAAAATGACATTTACATGTATTTTTACACATTTGTATCATTTGTGGCATAATTATTTTAAAATTTTTTAAAAATTCCATTGTTATAGTAAAACTAGTCATAATCCCTTTGAGTGGCATTTCATGTTATTACAATAGAATTTTACAATTTGATGAGAAAATTTCACGTTTTTTTATTTTAATTTTCTGACGTTATCTTAATTCTTAAGTTAATGATTGAGTCTGCTCATGACGAGTTCTTTGACAATAAAATATCTGTAGAAATTCTTTATAGCATAATTAAAATTACATTCTTTCATAGTGCTATGTACTGAGTTCACAGTGGAGGCTTGTATTTGTACTAAGTCGGTCCTAAAATAGGTTCAACGTACAAAACGTTAGGAACTTGATATAATAGGTAATGACTCGGTAATCTAGTTGTGGTGGCTGATATTTTAATATCTGACTAACGGTCGTCCGACATCGACTGACTGACCAACTCACTGCCGACTGCTACTACTATTCCTACTTATTATAGGTGGGAGAGACTATTACCTATAGAATAGGTGTGTTCCACTATAACTTTGATTTTTTGACATGAACACCAGCAATACAATATTAATGGCAAAGTGTAACGGTCATGCAAATTAAGGAACTGTTATATAGGAATAAAGTGTCGCTGCCAGCACTTGAGTTTGAACACAGATCACCAGTGAGCAAACACAGGCGATCTCATTATCGAATTAAGTAGACCACGTGATCATAGAGGAAACCTATGTATGGGAGGTAGCATGTGTCTAATTGATCACATTTCTGTTCTATTCCATATTCTATTTCTCTAAATAGATTACTATATGGATTACTATTCAAGCAAGTATTATTAGTGTGAGTGCTATTTGAAGGCGTCTGACCCTGGTATCGTTCAACAGCATTATTATAGTTGTATCTGTGATTACAAAGTCTCTACTACAATGAGCATTATGAAAGTGGTAACAAGTGTTCATTGATATCACAAAAGGGAAGGGAGAGCATGGTTTTCTTATGTGAATTTTCTGATGAATTCTGATTCTTATGTTAATGATCGAATAAGGTCATGGAGAGTTCTACAGCAATAAAATATCCGTAGAATTTCCCCTAACACATCATTAAATATTTGAGTTTAACAATATATTGCAGTAACAATGTAATATTTTTTTCGTTTTAAAGCAGTTCACCCCGAGCAAGGCAGAAGTGCCACTAGCACACAAGGGGTTACAGAGGATTCAGAACAAGAGCAAAGAGGCATGTTTGAGAAAAGGATACAGAGAGAGACGGTGAACATGCTCAGGGTGTCAGATGTCAATTGACATTACACTTGAATATTTGAAGGTTATAGTCATCAGGGAAGCAAGTAAGGGGAAGGGAGTTCCACAGATGAGAAGTGTGACAGAAGAAGCTTTTTGAGCAGAAGAGATGGTTACATTTAACCGTTTTGACAGTGAAAAGGTGGGACTGAGATGCCAACCTGACAGCTTGTTTAAATTCATGCAGTCTGGGAACCAGCAAAAGTAGTTTGTCAGAACAGTTGCCGTGAAAATATTTGTAGAAGAGACAGAGGGAGGCCATAGCATGTCTGTTGGAAAGCGGTTGTAGACTAGATGCCAGGTCAGGACCTATCACATTGCATATTCGTCTTTGGATTTTGTCGAGGACCTTGAGATGTACAGTGAGAGCACCAGTTCATATATGACAGCAAAAAACCATGCAAGATGGATAGAATCACATATCAATTAAAATTAATTTTCAGCAATATTAATAACAATGTTAGGAGCCCAAAAATGGCAGATTTTGTGCATTTTGTGGATTTCCAATTTAATGCCAATTTTTATGTGTAGAATCACATGATTTCAATTAAAATATATTTGCAGCAAAATATTGCAGTAACAATCATGGAAAGATTTGAAATAGACAACCTTTCCCATTTCATTAAAACAGAGTTTAAACAATTCCATCTTTACTTCCTTGATTCTTTCTTTCCTTCTTTCTTTCTTACTGAAACCAACCAGGTATGATCTTTGAGATGTTTTTCCACACAATCAAAATGGAATAGTCCATTATTTGTGATGTATTGGCAAGAGACATTAAGCACTTTCAGCTGCCCTTCTTTCTTTCTGAAACCAGGTAGCATCATTTTTTAAATTTGTTTTGCACAATGTAATCTTATCATATTATCATATTATAATTTTGTTTGTTCCACTGTTAATTAGTAAGCATGTTTTTACACTTTGCCATTGCATCAGGTAAATAATAAACCATTCTGTTTTGATTGTGACAAAAAACTGATATATCAGATACTTTTTGACTTTAATGAGAAAAATAAAGTATGCATAATAATAATCATTTTACAGTTTAAATGGCTAGATGTAACTGTAAGTTCTATGCTAACAGTTTCTTCTCTCGCACTTCTCACGTGTGGAATTCTTTACTGGCTTCTTGCTTCCCAATCAAGTTTGTTTTTTGAAATTTTACATGCAATGCCAATTATTATCTTCTCTTGTCTTAATTCTTTTGTTGTTATCTCTCCTTAATTCTTTTATTGTTCTCTCTCCTTAATAGTGTTGTTTTTTTCTGTAATAATCAGTAACTAATTGTGTCTTAGTTTCTTACTTGGAGTGACATGATTAAAAAAAAAAAAAAATCTGGAAATGTTGTCGGTCCCTAGTTACATTATTTGATACTGGAATCTCGTTTACAGTCGCTCTCTCACAGACATGCCGTCACCTCCCTCTGTCTTTTCTACAAATATTTTCACGGTAACTGCTCTGATGAGCTACTTTTGCTAGTTCCCAAACTGCATGAGGTTAAATATGTCACTAGGTCGGCATTTTAGTCCCACCATTGAAACAGTTAAATGTAGCCATCTCTTCTATGGCAATAGCTTCATGTCTTACACTTCCTGTCTGTGGAACTCCCTTCCTCTTAATTGCTTCACTGATAGCTATAATCGTCAGTTATTCAAATGCAATGTCAATCGATATCTCCAGGTGCCTTGATCTGTTATTTCCCTTCTTTTCATTCTTTCCTCTATCATGCCTGTTTACTCTTGCTCCCATTCTCTGTAACCCCTTGCGTGTTTGTGGCACTCCTGCCTTGCTTAGGGTGAAAAGCTTAAAAAAAAAAAAAAACTTAAATCAGTCCATGTGTTGTTCCTATGCATAAATATGTTGATGTCATTCCCTACTGAAAAGAATAATGGAAATACTTTTAACAGCCCATTGTTAGTAAAAAATTAGGAATCAATTTGATTGTTCAATGGAAAAAGACGTTAAAATGAATGCCTCTTTTCCCTGTGTGTGTGTTTTATTTTCTTTAATACTCAGTAACCAACTGCGTCTTAGTGTCTTTATTGCCTTACTTGGAGTGACATGATTAAAAAAAAAATAAACTTGGAAATGTTGTCAGTACCTATTTAAATTATTTACATTATTCAAACAGTTATTCTCATCTTCATTGTCACGTTCACAATGTTTCGGCCATTGTATGCTCTGACCATCTTCAGGTGATTGGTATTGCAAACCGACCCCTTTATTTTGTCTACCAAGGTAGATTGTTCTAGTTCCACATGCCATGCCTCTTCCAGATGTCTCAGTTATTTCCTTTTAACTCAACTCTCCAAGTGTTTTGCTTCACCACTGCTGCAGCCTGGTATTGAACTCACAACTCTAACCAATGCTTTTATCCACTGTGCCAGCATTGGTGAACCAAACACTTGGAGAAGTGAGTTGAGATAACTGAGACATTTGGAAGAGGCATGGCACGTGGAACTAGAACAGTACCCGGCAGATAAAATAATGGGTTCGTTTCAAAATTCCGATCACCTGAAGAAGGCCGAAGCTTAAAAAAAAAAAGCCGAAATGTTGTGAATATTGCAATGAAGATGTGGATAACAGACTGAATAATGTAAATACTGAACTCAAAACTCTAACAAATGCTTTTATCGACTGCGCCAGCATTGGTGAACCAAAAACTTGGAGAATTGAGTTGAGATAATTGAGACATCTGGAAGAGGCATAGCACGTGGAAGACGAGGATAACAGCCTGAATAATGTAAATACTGAACTCAAAACTCTAACGAATGCTTTTATCGACTGCACCAGCATTGGTGAACCAAAAACATGGAGAATTGAGTTGAGATAATTGAGACATCTGGAAGAGGCATAGCACGTGGAACTAGAATAGTCCAACCCGGCGGATGAAATAAAGGGTTCCGTTCAAAATTCCGATCCTCTGAAGATGACCGAAGCGTACGACGACCGAAATGTTGTGAATATCTCAATGAAGAGGATAACAGTCCGAATAATGTAAATAATCATAGTACCTCATCTCAGATATATAGACAGATATTGTCAGTACCTATTTCAATTTGAAACCCTCAAGAGACATGCAGCATATTTTTACCTGCTAGAATAGTACCAGCATTTCCTGAAAGCACACTTCTGGTTTATTGGGTGCTTGCAATAGGCCTGCTCAATTTTACTAGTGAAATATAGAAAGGAGAAGGCAAAGAAATTGTCTTTTTTTTCTTCTTGGTGGCAACATACAACCTGCATGTCCAGCTTGTTCGTGTATCCCACCATTAATCTGGTGCTTATATGAAAAGCAAAGTCATAAAAAAGAGTGTATTTTTTTATTAATATCATTCACTGATAAAATGAGGTTTCTCCACTCACAGCAGAAACAGTGGTCAGTTAGTCAGTGTATCATATTGAAAAGACTGTCCGATATCTGCATGTTTGGATATTCCTCTCATCGAAACCTATCATTCATCTTGAAAGGAAATTGCATATTGGTGTTAAAGAAAATTCCAACCAAAACTCTTTGATTCACACTGTATTTTTGTTTCTTTATTCTTTCTCTCTCTTTCTTTCTTTCTTTCTTTCTTTTCTTCTTCTTTCTTTTCTTCCTTTATTTATTCTCTTTTATTTTATTCCATTGCTTTCTTTATTCTTTCCCTCCATTTCTTTTTCTTTCTTTCTTTTTTCTTTCTTTCTTTTTCTTTCCTTCTTTTTTCTTTTTCTTTTTTCTTTTTCTTTCCTTCTTTTTCTTTCCTTCTTTTTCTTTCCTTCTTTTTCTTTTCTTTCCATCTTTTTCATTTTCTTCCTTTATTTATTCTCTTTTATTTTATTCCATTGCTTTCTTTATTCTTTCCCTCCATTTCTTTTTCTTTCTTTTATTCTTTTTTCTTTCCTTCTTTTTCTTTCCTTCTTTTTCTTTCCTTCTTTTTCTTTCCTTCTTTTTCTTTTCTTTCCATCTTTTTCATTTTCTTCCTTTATTTATTCTCTTTTATTTTATTCCATTGCTTTCTTTATTCTTTCCCTCCATTTCTTTTTCTTTCTTTTATTCTTTTTTCTTTCCTTCTTTTTCTTTCCTTCTTTTTCTTTCCTTCTTTTTCTTTCCTTCTTTTTCTTTTCTTTCCATCTTTTTCATTTTCTTCCTTTATTTATTCTCTTTTATTTTATTCCATTGCTTTCTTTATTCTTTCCCTCCATTTCTTTTTCTTTCTTTCTTTTTTCTTTCTTTCTTTTTCTTTCCTTCTTTTTTCTTTTTCTTTCCTTCTTTTTCTTTCCTTCTTTTTCTTTTCTTTCCATCTTTTTCATTTTCTTCCTTTATTTATTCTCTTTTATTTTATTCCATTGCTTTCTTTATTCTTTCCCTCCATTTCTTTTTCTTTCTTTTATTCTTTTTTCTTTCCTTCTTTTTCTTTCCTTCTTTTTCTTTCCTTCTTTTTCTTTCCTTCTTTTTCTTTTCTTTCCATCTTTTTCATTTTCTTCCTTTATTTATTCTCTTTTATTTTATTCCATTGCTTTCTTTATTCTTTCCCTCCATTTCTTTTTCTTTCTTTTATTCTTTTTTCTTTCCTTCTTTTTCTTTCCTTCTTTTTCTTTCCTTCTTTTTCTTTCCTTCTTTTTCTTTCCTTCTTTTTCTTTCCTTCTTTTTCTTTTTCTTTCTTTCTTCTTCATTTTCTTCCTTTATTTATTCTCTTTTTTTTTATTCCATTGGTTTCTTTATTCTTTCCCTCCATTTCTTTCTCTTTTTTTCTCTCAGTCTTCTTCCTTCTTTTATCCCTCATTATTTTTCTTTCTTTATTCATTTTCCTTTATTTTATTCTTTCTCTCCATTTCTTTTTTTTCTTTCTGTCAGTGTTTTTTCTTCTTCTGTTCTTCATTATTTTTCATTTTTATTCATTTTTTCTTCCTTTTAAGCTTTTTCTTTCTTTCATTCTTTCTCATTTATCATTTTCCCTTTTTTTTGTCAGTGTTTTTTCTTCTTTTTTATTTTTTTTCTTCTTTCACGTTTTTAATCTTTCTCTCCATATTTTCTCTTTTATATTTTTCTTTCTGTTTTTCTTTCTGCTATCTCTTTTTTTCTTTTTCTTTCTTTTTCATGTTTATTTAATTCTTTTTCTTTCTTTCATTGTATTTCTTTCTTTTTCATTCTAGCTTTCTGTTATTTTTTTCTTTTCTCTTTATTTTATTTACTTTTTCCATTCTTTTCATTTCTTTTTCTTTCTGTCAGTGTTTTTCTTTCTTTTCTTCTTTATTCATTTTTTCTTTATTTTAATCTTTTCTTTATTCTTTTTTTCTTTATTTTAATCTTTTCTTTATTCTTTTATTTTGTTTGTTTTTCTTTCTTTCACTTATTCTTTTTCATTCATTTTTCTTTCTTTTAGATATTTTTGCTTTCTCTCTTTTATACTTTCTCATTCTTTTATTTTACTCATTTTCTTTCACTTATTCTTTTTCTTTAGTTTCTTCTTTCTTCATTAATTTCTTCTTCTTTATTTAATTCTTTAGTTTTTTCTTTTTCACTTATTCCTTTTTTTCATTCATTTTAATTATTATTTCCTTTCTTTCTTTCTCTTATTTTTATTCATTCACTTTCCTTATTTTATTCATTTGTATTTTATTCCTTCTTTATTCTTTTTCTTCCCTTTTTATTCTTTCGGTTTTGTTTTCTTTTATATTTCTCCTTTTTATATTCTTTTTTATGTTCTTTCTTTTTCTTTCCTTATTTTTCTCTTTCTTTAATTTTTCTGTTATTTTTCTTTCTTTTTTTTCCTTTGTTTTTCTTTTTTTTTTCTTTTTCTTTGTTTTTCTTTTTTTTTTCTTTTTCTTATATTTTCTTTTCTTTCCTTCTTTTTTTCTTCTTCATTTTCTTTATTTATTCTCTTTCATTTTATTCCATTGCTCTCTTTATTCTTTCCCTCCATTTCTTTTTCTTTCTTTTATTCTTTTTTCTTTCCTTCTTTTCTTCCTTTTATTTATTCTTTTATTTTATTCCATTGCTTTCTTTATTCTTTCCCTCCATTTCTTTTTCTTTCTTTTATTCTTTCTTTTTCTTTCTCTTTTTTATTCTTTCTTTTTCTTTCTCTTTTTTATTCTTTCTTTTTCTTTCCTTCTTTTTCTTTCTTTTCTTTTTCATTTTCTTCCTTTATTTATTCTCTTTTATTTTATTCCATTCCTTTCTTTATTCTTTGTTTTTCTTTCTTTTATTCATTTTTCTTTCATTCTTTCATTTTATCCTTTTTTTCTTTTAGACTTCATGTTGTATAGGAATAGTGCCGTTGCCGTCACTGTAGTTTGAACACAAATCACCAATTAGCAAATTCGGACGATTCCATTTTTAAATAAGAAGATCATGTGATCATAACAGAAATGTGCAAATAGGAATTAGCATGTGATTAGTATTCTCTATATTGATCATTATATAAATCACTGTTCAAACAAGTACAGGGTGCAGCTGATATTTGAGGACAGATTTTATTTATTTTAATTGTCGTTTATGTAAAATTTCATTTATTTATTTTTACCCGGACTCATATTGCTCTGCTAAATATTTTGTTTTAGTTCTCGAAAAATGTCACCCCACACTCAAACTGAAAATTTGATTTTTTCAAAAGCTTTATTTTTCAATTTGTAATTGGACAGTACTGGGATATTTTTAAAACATTAAACTCTTTATCACTATAGCATGACATAAAAGATTACAAATAAACGAAAAAATATTCTAGGAAGTCATAGTAGAACTATACTTATGTACAATTTTATAATTTTTGTGTTGGGGGTAGATGATATGTTTTAAACAAATAAACTAAATTAAACCTTTCTTCATCAGTTTTTAACAAAAGTTCATCAAATTTGGATACAGGAAATCAATTAATTTACAACAAGTCAAAAAGTCATGACCTCCCCCAATATATATATACATACATACATATATATATATATATATATATATATATATATATATATATATATTCAAACAAATTTGGTTAAATAATTTAGATATGTCATCTCGATTAGTTTTCGTTATGTTCATTTTAAGTTCACAGATTAATTTTTTTGGTAGCCTTAGAAAATTAAGATAATAAATCATACATTGTCTTTATAAATCCTCATATGTATGTATGTGTAAATATTCACAGATTGAGTGTATTTGTAGTAAAGAGAAAATGAATGAAATATATATATATATCTATATATATATATGAAAATTTCTCAAAGTTAACTGATTGGATGAAACGCGTCAGCAACAACTACAGTTTTCCTATTATCATTTATATTTATAAATATTGTCTTTTCTATAGGTTAACTCTGAGAAATTTTCATATTTGTCGACATGGAAAACAAAAACATACACATTGATAAAGTCTGCGTTGGACGAAACGCATCAGCAATAACTACAGATTTACTATTGTCATTTATATTTATTTATTTATATATATATATATATATATATATATATATATATATATATATATATATATATATAGTGATTCATCGAGTTTAGAAGAAACCTCAACAGAAAGCACTGGATGGCCATTTCGTCCTATATTTGGGACTCATTAGAAGTGCGCATCCACTACCGAGAATTGAAACCTGAACAGTTACGACAGGAGGCAAACCGCATACCAACTATACCAACGGGCCTCGGTGACAAAGAGGTAATGAATTAGACTCAATATAGTGCCACTTGATCACAAATTCTGTGGTGGAACTTCTCCAAGTTTCTCTTTTACCCATAGGACTGTACCTCCCCGAGCTACGACTACTATCCCCAAGCCGCACACTCCAAAACATTAGAAGCCGGTTCAAGCAAGGATATACAGAGAGAAATAATTACAGGAAATCAATTAATTTACAAATGAATATAATTATATTTGTTTACAAACAAGTAAACATGAAACGTAGCTAACTATTATTTAATTTTATTCAATAAAACCACCGATAGCATCAATAACTGCTTCTACACAAGGTTGAAATTTATGTCAGATATTACTCGAACTATTGCAGCTTTAAGAGAGTCTTTGGTGTTATGAGGTTGTTTATTAACCTCCTTCTCAACAATGCTCCACACATAATAGCCTAGTGGATTGAGATCTGGAGAGTTAGAAACCCAAATGTTGGGTGTGATGTGGTCGTACAAATGGTCAGCCATCCATTCTTGTGGTCGTAGAGCCTTGTGGGATGGATCCGAGTCTTGCTGAAATATGTAAGGTCTGCCGTTGCATATGTTTGTCAGTCCAGGGGGTGACAACTGTTTCTAGAACCTCAATGTAAGCGGCAGCATTTACTCTAAGACCTTGTGGAAAAAAGTGTGGTGGCATAACATGTCCGTCATTGCTAACAACACCCCATATCATAACACTTGGAAATTATGTGTGCATCACTCTTGGCACCTCAGAAGTATCTGGACAAAGCTATCTGTCATTTCTTCTGTTAATTTTTTGTTCCTGATCAAAATTTTTCTCATCTGAGAAAGACCAAATCACACCAGCTTCTGAAGGATTTTTAAGTTTGTTTAAAAGCCTTTTTGATCTGTTTAAACGGTTTTCTTTTGTTTTTTCAGACATAAATTGGCCTCTCTTCATCACGTAGGACTTGTATCGAATGTCTTCATGAACATTCCTGATTGTTTTTTCAGACAGATGCAGCTTTTTGGCAATTGACCTCATTGATTGAACTCGGTTTTTATCAATTGTCTGCTTGACTTCCTGAATAAATTCGGATGGTCTCACTTTATCAGAATGTGCAGAATGTCTTTTACGTTTTGATACAGACATTGGGGAACTGTCAGCATCTTCTAACTCTTTCGTATATTGTGGACAAACGATCTTGCAACTCTGAGGAAACGTCCAATATCCAAATCGCTATGATCAGTCTTTAATGCCACAATCACAGCATGCCGTTTTATTTCGTTTGTTATCATAGAGTTTGCCATTCTTGATTTCTGAAAAATAAAAGCATTAGAAGTTAGTGGGAAGCAGTATTAATCTTAAATCTGTATGTCTTCAAATACCAGCCGCACCCTGTATTATTAGTGCGAGTATTATTTAAAGGCATTACTCCACCCTAGGAGGCACAGTGGAGTAATGGATAGTGACTCGGATTGAGGAATTGGAGAGCTAAGTTGGAATTCTGGTTGAATCCATTACATTCACTTACGTGATTCATACCTTGGGAAACATACGAATTCTCTTCTTCTCTCCCCAGTTCTAGGAAACCATAGCAGGACAGACCAGATTCTATAGCCTTGGATGGCAACTGGTCTACCACAAAAAGAAATAGCAACCTACTGCAGGAAAAATAATCTGCCTAGTCAGTCATGTATCAAAAGATACATGATTACCTAAGCGTGTATCACACATGGCACATAACTGACTAACTTTCCAGTCAAATCAATTACGTTCACTTACATGCTAATACCCTTGGGAAAGGTATGAATCTGCTGCTTCTCTCCCCAGCTATGGGTAAATAGAAGAACAGACCAGGTTCTATAGCCTTGAATGGCAACCAGTCTACGGCAGAAAGAAATAGTAACCTACTGCAAGAAAAAAAAATCTGCCTCATCAGTCATATATCAAAAGATACATGATTGCCTAAGCATGTATCACGCATGGCACATAAC
>OZ010614.1:47434950-47444950 GCA_963932145.1 Acanthosepion lycidas
AATCACAAAGCTAAACACACCGAAAGTTCGAATTTGCCTCCAGAAAGAAATATTTACCCATGGCCAGTTGTATGTTGCTTGCTAAAGAGTAAGAAATCCTAAGAATTTATTATTCACTGTTTAAAAGGAAAAGAACAAATTTTCTTCTAAAAATTGTTTACCATGAAGTAGGGTCTTTGTCAAAGTATTTTTCCAAACAAATTAGTTTATTCAAATGTCATCGATTGGTTTTCAAAATTGAATGAAATGTAGAGTTTGTAAATCTTGACAAAAAATGTTAGTGATAACTTCAACAATACTGTGAGGAGTTCAACACGCTGATGCGTGTTGCAAAAAATTTCTGGTATTGTAAAATTCTAAAATTAAATGATAATACTGCTGCATATATGTGGCCTGAAGCTCTTAAGGAAAGTAACGTTAATGGCCTTTTAGGCTTCCTCCATGTGAATACGAGTTCACTTTTTGAATAATAAGAATCATATGTCGTGTGGGGCAGCATCAGGATTTTAGAGATGCTGAGATAAAAAAAAATCCACAGATCCATTAATAATACTATTATTTTAAAAATTACAGACACACACATACATGTATATATGTAAATGCACTAGAACACAATCATCACATTTTCATTACACACACACACATATATATATATACATACATACACACACACATATATATATATATATATATATATAATGTAAATCTATTTGAACTGGATGGGGGAAAAAACCTGGATAGCATAATTTCCAAATAAATTGGCATCCGAGAAAAAATGGCTGGGGAAAAAAAAGAAAGCACCAGAAACCTCAGAACAAAACAAAAAAAATTGTCCAGTACCTTGAAGTTTTGTTGACAACAACTGACAAAGTGTTGTGCTTTAGTTTTATATATAATTTCTCATGTGTTAAAATAATTTTTTTCTTTTTTTTATATAAAATTTTCCAAATATTTTTCCAAGCACTTTCGGCTATAGTTTTAGCCATTATCAAGGATAAATTTTATTTTACTTTTAACTAAATATATGCATGGTTTTATGTATCTTGTTTATTTCAACAAAACTTACATAAAAGAGAGATTACTGTCCAAATGCGCAATATATACATACATACTCACAGACACACACACACACATATATATATATATATATATAAACACACTTAACACTTTGTTTTCAAGGGGCTGTTTAATATCCAACAGATACCAACAGCTAATTTTAATGTCTGTATGTTTGCTTTAATTTTGGCTGAAAATAAACAAAAATTGTCCAACATTTGGATATTTTTTAAGTTGGTCCTCGATCTAAGCTTTCAGCTCACATGAGCCTTCTTCAGAGTGGTTATACAGACATTTTAACAAAGATATTCACCTTTGAAGATAATAACAGTGGTGGAATAGCAGATGCAATTCTATAACATGATACCACATGAGAGGCCAAAATATTAACAACAGAACCATATGTCTGGATGCAATGTAATGCATTGTGACTAGTTTGAAATGTAATTTTGTTGAATGTGGGTTGCTTTGTAAACGGCCTCCAATATCTGAAAGTTCTTTTTACTGTGCATATGAGTGAGTATTATTGTGTTATCAACTAATATCTGTCTGATATTATGTATCAGGTCATCCCGTAAGTTCTGTCTGAATTTTAACTTTTTTTAAAAAATGAACGAAATTTAAAGAGTATTTTATAATGTCTAATGGAGCTGAACATTATTTTTATGTTTAGATGCATTTAAACTGATCAAATTTTATTTCAGAGAACAATAAAATTAAATTTTGTTTGATTAAAACCCTGCTAACATGGAAGTACCCAAGAATCATTTGAGGCACATAATGCTTTATGAGTTCAAGAAAGGAAACTCACCAGCCAAAGCGGCTAGAAACATTCTCTCAGTTTATGGAGAGGAATGTGTGAATGAAAGAACTTGCAGAAGATGGTTTGCAAAATTCAGAGGTGGAGATTTCACCCTTGAAGATGAAGTTGAGTTTGATGAAAATCTTCTTGAAGCAGCCTTTGAAGAAAATCCTGCTTTATCAGTTGAGGAATTGGCAGTGGTTCTCAGTTCAAACCATACAACTGTTCATCGTCATCTTCAACAACTTGGTAAAGTTCCTAAACTTGGAAAATGGGGGCCGCATGAATTGTCTGAAAACAACCTCAAATCCAGAGTTGACATCTGGTCTTCTCTCCATTCTCACCAACTTGTTTCACCTTTTTTAGATAGACATGTGACTAATGACAAAAAATGGATCTTTTATCAAAATGTTAAGCATCGCAGACAGTGGCTTGGTAAAGAGGAAGGACCCCAGACACAGCCGAGAAGGGAACTTCATGGGCAAAAAGTTCTTCTTTCAATCTGGTGGGATCGCCAAGGAATAATCCACTTTGAATTCTTATCACCTAATGCAACAATTAATGCTCAAATATACTGTCAGCAATTAGAGCGTTTGAATTAAGCTTTGAGGAAAAAAGACCTGTTCTAGTGAATCGAAAAGGGGTGATGTTTCATCAGGACAATGCACGACCCCACACAGCAAGAATCACATCACAAAAGATCGAAGAACTTGGTTGGGAAAAAATTCCTCATCCACCTTATTCTCCCGATCTTGCTCCTTCAGACTACCATTTGTTTCGTAGCTTACAGAATCATTTGGAAGAAACAGCTTTTGTAAAACAGGAAGAGGTTAAAACTGACATTTGTGAGTGCTTCGAATGAAAGCCAAAAGAATTTTACAGTGATGGAATTAATAAGCTTGTTAATAGATGGAAGGAAGTCATAGATAATCAGGGAAAATACATTGTTGATTGAATCTGTAATTAAATGTAACATTTGGTCACTTGTTTTCTTTATTCAAAATTCGGACAGAACTTATGGGATGACTTGATACATGGCTATGTCTTTCTAAGAAATGAGGTTTAACAGAATTAAGATCAGAAAAGGTGACAGGTAAGTCTATAGGAGAGTGTGGTTGTAGTAAAACCAATATATGTAGTAGGTTTATTATTAGTATCGGAGATACAATCTCTCACTGGGCATGTAAATTGATACATTGTTTTTTTTTGTAGAGGATTTAATTGTGTGGTTGTAGGGCTATTAGAGAGTATGAGGCCAATTGTTTTATATATATTAAAGAAAAAACAATTGATGGAAGCACCGGACAACTTGCCAAAACTTAAAACTCTTATCCAGATAAAGTTTCAAACAAAAACAACAATACTAAAAAAAAGAAAAAGGCCTAAAGACAAATCTACCTACTTTGTAAATAAAGTGCTCAAAGCCTAGATTACCTAGACAGGACAAAAAAAAAACTTTTAACAATGTTAAATTCTATGAAAGGATGGCCTTTGTTATAACTTGAGTTTCACGATCATGCAATCTTCCCAATTATGACTAAATCTGCAGTCTAAATTTGATAGCAGCAGTGGATATGACTAGGTAAAGATAACCTGACGGAACCCATCCCTCATCAGGCTGGTTTTGAATTCACAGATTTCTGTTTCCTACACTGGTTACCATAACAGAGCCATAGAACTTTGTCTTTTCCTATTTATCTCCCTTTTGTGAGGAGAAAAGACTGATTTACGTCCATCCTAAGAGTGTTAGTGCAAAATGGTTGCTGTAACCTGAACTAGAATTTGAACTCTGTTTTCTGGCTCCGTTTGTACTGTTGATAACCATTTTGAGGGTGACATTATGTCTGACTGCACAATCTTCACTGAGTCTTTTTTCGTCTCATCTGAATAAATAAGTTAATGTCAGCTTGTTCTCATCATTTTGCCACTCATTAAACTTTATATTGACAAGGATTTTCTTCTCTCATATTCCGTGTGCGATTATGGCTCACCACATCTTCTTTTTCTTTATTATGCCATGATTTCTTGGGAAAGAAAGTGAAGTACTTTCCACTACCTTCAACACACTATATTCAAAGATTTCTTTCTCATAGACCAAGGCTATCAAATTTAGTCTACCCTACTATTTAATGCATAAAGATTTTCTTCTTTCATATACTGTGAGCGATCAAGGCTCTCCACACCTTCCTTTTCTTTTTTATGTGTGAATTGCCATGATTTCTTGGGAAAGAAAGTGAAGTACTTTCCACTACCTTCAACACACTATATTCAAAGATTTCTTTCTCTTAGACCAAGGCTATCAAATTTAGTCTACCCTACTATTTAACCTATGTGGTTTTCTTCTATCATATACTGTGAGTGATCAAGGCTCTCCACATCTTCCTTATTTTTATAATATATGAATTGTGATAACTTCTTGGGAATCATGCCTGATTATTCGTTTTCTCCCAGAAACTGCAAATAAGGCTTTTCCAGCATTGTTGCAGTATGAGCCACATATTTCTAATGTAGGTGTTGAACAAACAGAAATGTGCCTGAGCAGACATCTTCAATAAGGATTAGCTCGCCATCCTAGCAGACAGGTATATCCAGAAACAAGTAAAATTTGTTCCTATCTTTCTGTTGACAGTATATTTGAGCATTAATTGTTGCATTAGGTGATAAGAATTCAAAGTGGATTATTATTTGATTTCTTTATTTCTGCCAATTTAACAATGAGACTCATTTTATGTTTGTCTGTCTGTTCTAGTCTCTCTCTCACATTCTTTCTTTCTTTTTCCTTTCTTTCTTTCTTTTTCCTTTCTTTCTTTTTCCTTTCTTTCTTTCTTTCTTTCTTTCTATGTATCTTTTTTATATATATACCAGTCTCTCTCTCACTTTCTTTTTCTTTTTTTCCTTTCTTTCTTTCTTTTTCCTTTCTTTCTTTCTTTTTCCTTTCTTTCTTTCTTTTTCCTTTCTTTCTTTCTTTCTTTCTTTCTATGTATCTTTTTATATATATACCAGTCTTTCTTTCTTTTTCCTTTCTTTCTTTCTTTTTCCTTTCTTTCTTTCTTTTTCCTTTCTTTCTTTTTCCTTTCTTTCTTTTTCCCTTCTTTCTTTTTCCTTTCTTTCTTTCTTTCTTTCTATGTATCTTTTTATATATATATACCAATCTCTCTCTCACTTTCTTTTTTCTTTCTTTTTTCCTTTCTTTCTTTCTTTTTTCCTTTCTTTCTTTCTTTTTTCCTTTCTTTCTTTCTTTTTTCCTTTCTTTCTTTCTTTCTTTTTCCTTTCTTTCTTTCTTTTTCCTTTTTTCCTTCCTTTCTTTCTTTCTTTCTTTCTATGTATCTTTTTATATATATGCCAGTCTCTCTCTCACTTTCTTTTTTCTTTCTTTTTTCCTTTCTTTCTTTCTTTCTTTCTTTCTTTCTTTCTTTCTTTCTTTCTATGTATCTTTTTATATATATCAGTCTGTTCATATCTATCTCAGTTTCTTTATATCTATCTCTTTAAATCTATATAGATATTATCTATCTATTTCATTCTATATCTTTATATCTATCTCAGTCTCTCTAAATCTATCTACAGACCTCCTTAGCTATCTCAGCCTGTTCATATCTATCTTTCTTTCTATATCTATCTATCTTAGTCTCTCTAAATCTATCTATCTACTGGCCTCCTTACTTATCTCAGTCATATCTATCTTTCTTTCTATATCTACCTGTCTATCTATCTTAGTGTCTCTAAATCTGTCTACTGCCCTCTTTACCTATCTCAGTCTGTTCATATCTGTCTTTCTAAATCTATATATCTATCTCTGTCTATCTAAATCTCTCTGTATCAGTCTCTCTAAATCTATCTATTTACTGGCCTCCTTACCTATCTCAGTCTGTTCATATCTGTCTTTCTATATCTATATCTATCTATCTTAGTCTCTTTAAATCTATCTATCTATCTATCTATCTACCTATCTCAGTCTGTTCATATCTTTCAATCTTTCTATATCTATATAGCTATCTGAGTCTGTTCATGTCTATCTATCTCAGTTTGTTCATATCTATCTATCTATCTATCTATATATATATATATATATATATATATATATATATATATTAGGTTGGTGCAAAAATAATGACGTAATAATGTAGTTTTTTGACGTATTTTTTAACGTCAAAAAACGACATTATTACGTCATTATTTTTGCACCAACCTAATATATATGCGTGTTCATATCAATCTATATATATATGCGTGTTGGAATCATATTTTTAAATAAGTAATTATATTTATGCTCTACTTTTGTATCGAGCACTATTTTTTAAAAATAATAACAAAAATACTAAAGAACTTTGGATTATTTACCTAACCAGTTCTTTCCTATTTTCTATATATTTTCACATACATTATATATATATATATATATATATATATATATGTGTGTGTGTTTTTCTATATCTATATATCTTGGTCTGTTCATACCTATCTATCTATCTATCTATCTATCATTTTATTCTTCCATTCATTCTCATACTCTGTATGATGACACTCTTGGTTCATATATCTTTCTTGTCATAAAATTAAAATGCAAGTACCAGTATGCCTTTGGAATTTTATCTGCAGTGGGTGGGAAGAATAAAGTACCTTTTTGGCTTGCCATTCTTTCCTCATCCGTTGTCCTGTTTTTATTCACTCAATCATTTATGCCATCAACTCACACTAAATGGAAAGCCTACAGTCTTCAGTTTATGAACACATTTTCGAAGATCCCAGGAAATTCTCCCATGAGCTTCTCAGATCCAGATAAAATATTTTCATGGTGTCCCCACCTCATAGGCTTTTTCACAATGATATACATTAACAACGGAATATGATTTTTGAACCTTGTTATGGCTTCGCTCATATCTATGTCTACACAATATCTCCAAAAAGTCTCAATAATATTTTGGTAATATATTGGAGAATGGTGAGCTGAAGGCTAAAAAACAAGTGATTAAATTTTGGGGTCGATCTAGATTATTTTTGATTAAGAGATTAGCCATGCCATCTAATATATAAGATATATATATATATATATATATATCAGTCTTTTTATATGATAGTTTCCTCTTGGGAATGCAGGATCGAATCCTACTGGAGAGTGCATATTTTTCTAATAAGATTTCTTGAATATTCAGGCTGTTAGATGGAAATAAATACTGTTTAATAAATAAATGGAGCATCTGTTCAGATAAAAAAAGAAAAAAAAAAAAGGGAAAAACGTTTCAGTCATAAAAAATCTATTCCTTTCTTTAGAAATATACTAGCAGGCTTCACCCACACACTATCACTTCAACAAGTAAGATATATTCACTACTTGAATTCTGTGAAACAAAAAATTTTAAATGAACATTACATTCATAATTTGGCTTGTTATAGTTCAGGAAAGTTTTACAAATAGATGCCAATTTGTTGGAGGCCAAATTTCAAACACTTTTCTGCACTGTATAAGACAGTATTCCTAAACAGAATTAACTTTTCTAGGGCTTTTGAATGAACTAGGAATCATTGAAATCAGACCAGTGAGAATGGAGGAGTTGATTGGACACACATACACTGTACTTTATATATATATGATGGGCATTTTTGGTTCAGATCATAACCATAATAGTTTTGAATGGGGTTGTAATTATTTTGATGTTGCTTAGATAGGATAGTGAATGTTATATATAGACATATGTAGACACACGCCAGACTCAGAGTACAGCATCTCAGTTCTTAAAGCCAAACAGCCATATTACTAACACATAGGTTTTGATTGTAGTGGTGAAGTCTTTTGAAGAACCAACCACACTTTTTGGAAGAGGTGAATACAGACAACTGCTAAAGAGTATACCACAATGTCTGCGAAGCAGCTCCTCAGCCTTTGAATTCAGAGTTGTTGTACTCCCACCCAGGCAGGCTGCCACCCAGCATGCTGCTACTATTTATCCATTTCTGGGGTTGGCAAAGAGATAGATTCATACCTTCCTGATTATTGTCATGATAGCCAAACCAAGGGTTCCTCCACAGGAGCGAGCTTAAATGCCACTCTTTTAAGATAGCTTATAATAAAATGTGCACTGCAATTTTGGATGCAAAAGGAGAATAAGAGTTATTCCCCTTGAACCATGAAAGCAATAATAATAGCTTGTATAATGTAGTAATATATATTTTTAACCTCACATAATCTAACAACCCTGAATCTGAGCTCAACAAAAAATTGTTCCCAGCGCCTAACTTTTCTAATGAGCTATGAATCATTGAAATCAAACCTGTGGGAGTGGAGGAGTTGTTTGGACACACACAAACACTGTACTTTATGTGTAAGATTGCATCTCAGATCAGACACCAGGTTCATTCTCAAGCTGCTAATTCTTTCAGTATAACAATTGTGGTTTAAAAATAACTCTTTGGCCAGATCACCACCCATGAATTAAAACTGTATTTTTTTTTTAAAGCAATTCACCCCCAAGCAAAGTGGGAGTGCCACTAACATGCAACGGGGGTTACAGAGGATTGAGAACAAGAGTAAAGAGGCATGTTTGGGGAAAGGATAAAGAAAAGGACAGGGGAACATGCTCAGGGTGTCAGATGTCAATTGACATTACACTTGAATATTTGAAGATTATAGTCATCGGGGTGGCGGGGAAGTAAGTAAAGGGAAGGGAGTTCCATAGACGGGAAATGCAAGAGAAGAAGCTAAGTAGAAGAGATGTTTACATTTCACCAATTTGACAGTGAAAGGGAGGGACCAAGATGCCAGCACAGTAGCTCGCTTAAATTCATGCAGTCTGGGAGCTACAATATGTGAGTTCTCTGAGAAAATATATATTTGATATTTGATATATTATATATTTGATATTTGAGTAGATGCTTAGTTTATTAACAATATATTCATTTATTTTTATCTACCATCCTGAATATTTGAGAAATCTTATTAAAGAAAATCTGACCTGAAGTGAACTAGTAAATTAGTTTTGAAAAAAGTTTGCAACCTTCAATTTTAGGTGAGACTTTGAAATTCAGAGAGTCAACATAAAACATTGGCCTATAGTATATATATATATATATATATATATATATATATATATATATATGTTTTTTTTTTTTTAAAAGCAATTCACCCCCAAGCAAGGCGGGAGTGCCACTAGCACACAAGGGGTTACAGAGGATTGAGAACAAGAGCAAAGGAGCATGTTAGAGGAAAGGATAAAGAGAAGGATGGGGAACAAGCTCAGGGTGTCAGATGTCGATTGACATTATACTTGAATATTTGAAGATTATAGTTATCAGGGAAGCAAGCAAGAGGAAAGGAGTTCTACTGACAGGAAGTGTGAGAGAAGAAGCTGTTTGAGTAGTGAAAGGATGTGAATCTCGCTTAAATTCGTGCAGTCTGGAAACCAGCAAAAGAAGCTTGTCAGAACAGTTGCCATGAAAATATTTATAGAAGAAACGGAGGGAAGCGACGGCATGTCTGTAAGAATGTGATAGATGCCAGATCAGGACCTATCACATTGCATATTCGTCTCTGGATTTTGTTGAGGACCTGGAAATGTACAGTGGGGAGCACCAGTCCTTATATGACAGCAATATTCCATGTAAGGTCACATTGATTTATAGATCTGAAGGATATACTCAGACGAGAAAAACTTTCTGGGATGACCCAGAAAACCAACTTTCCTTGCGTTAAATGAAGCTATTGATGCTGTATATTTTTTATTCCATCTCATATCAATGGACAGCATGAGACAAGCAGGCGTAACAAGGCACGCTTGAGGAGTTGAGAAGCAGGCATTCTGATGGGAGGCCATAGCAGTAAGCCACTTTTATTTTCTGATTGTAACCTAATTCTATCAACAAGTGTGGCAGAAAAGAAGGATAGGTGAGGGGAGAGGTGAACATTGCTCTTTGTCTAAAAAAAGTAATTTATCTTCAATCAGTGACCCACTTTGTCAGGATCACTTTCCATGTTATTGGTACAGTCCACTTCACTTAGCTTATCAAGAAAATAAATTCCTAGCTCAGATTTTTTCATGTAACAAGATATCCAGTGATATCACTACACACACACACAGACACACAAATATATATATATATATATATATATATATATATATATATATATACATACTGTGTAACATGTGA
>OZ010614.1:47449950-47474950 GCA_963932145.1 Acanthosepion lycidas
TCTATTGTTAATCGAAATTGCTTGGCATAACAGAAAATTTCTTATTGAGTGTCTGCATTGTTTGTTTTCCTTTCCAATCTTCTTTGTGGTGTGACCATTCAGAACAGAGTGATCATGGCTCTCCGCAACATTCAATGCTTTATAGCTCTAAGTAATGTCTGGCTCATTTCAGAATTATAGGCGGTATTAAGATACCCAAAGAATGAGTTCAATAGTCTGAAGAACTCTTGGAATGATAATTACTCTTCTCAAAATGATAGAATGGATTCATTGAAACATTGTGGTAACAACAAAAGCAATACAAAGAATGAGTTCAATAGTCTGAAGAACTCTTGGAATGATAATGACTCTTCTCAAAATTATAGAAGGTTGACATAGAATGGATTGATTGAAACATTGTGGTAACAACAAAAGCAATACAAAGAATGAGTTCAATAGTCTGAAGAACTCTTGGAATGATAATGACTCTTCTCAAAATTATAGAAGGTAGACATAGAATGGATTGACTGAAACATTGTGGTAACAACAAAAGCAATACAAAGAATGAGTTCAATAGTCTGAAGAACTCTTGGAATGATAATGACTCTTCTCAAAATGATAGAAGGTAGACATAGAATGGATTGACTGAAACATTTTGGTAACAACAAAAGCAATATAAAGAATGAGTTCAATCATCTGAAGAACTCTTGGAATGATAATGACTCTTCTCAAAATTATAGAAGGTAGACATAGAATGGATTGATTGAAACATTGTGGTAACAACAAAAGCAATACAAAGAATGAGTTCAACAGTCTGAAGAACTCTTGGAATGATAATGACTCTTCTCAAAATGATAGAAGGTAGACATAGAATGGATTGACTGAAACATTTTGGTAACAACAAAAGCAATACAAAGAATGAGTTCAATAGTCTGAAGAACTCTTGGAATGATAATGACTCTTCTCAAAATGATAGAAGGTTGACATAGAATGGATTGACTGAAACATTTTGGTAACAACAAAAGCAATACAAAGAATGAGTTTAATAGTCTGAAGAACTCTTGGAATGATAATGACTCTTCTCAAAATTATAGAAGGTAGACATAGAATGGATTGACTGAAACATTTTGGTAACAACAAAAGCAATACAAAGAATGAGTTTAATAGTCTGAAGAACTCTTGGAATGATAATGACTCTTCTCAAAATTATAGAAGGTAGACATAGAATGGATTGACTGAAACATTTTGGTAATAACAAAAGCAATACAAAGAATGAGTTCAACAGTCTGAAGAACTCTTGGAATGATAATGACTCTTCTCAAAATTATAGAAGGTAGACATAGAATCGATTGACTGAAACATTGTGGTAACAACAAAAGCAATACAAAGAATGAGTTCAATAGTCTGAAGAACTCTTGGAATGATAATGACTCTGATCAAAATTATAGAAGGTAGACATAGAATAGATTGACTGAAACATTTTGGTAACAACAAAAGCAATATAAAGAATGAGTTCAATAGTCTGAAGAACTCTTGGAATGATAATGACTCTTCTCAAAATTATAGAAGGTAGACATAGAATGGATTGACTGAAACATTTTGGTAACAACAAAAGCAATACAAAGAATGAGTTCAATCGTCTGAAGAACTCTTGGAATGATAATGACTCTTCTCAAAATTATAGAAGGTAGACATAGAATGGATTGACTGAAACATTGTGGTAACAACAAAAGCAATACAAAGAATGAGTTCAATAGTCTGAAGAACTCTTGGAATGATAATGACTCTTCTCAAAATTATAGAAGGTAGACATAGAATGGATTGACTGAAACATTGTGATAACAACAAAAGCAATACAAAGAATGATAATGACTTGGGCATATTCCCATTCCTGTCAAACTATCCATATTTACAAGCTAATTAGGTTAATTTCTTTTTCTCTTTTGGACCTTTTTGCTTCCATTTTCTTTTAAATTTCACTGATGCTCACATGCTCTCCCTCCATGCTCCCTCTACATACATATATGTTGATACATATAACAAAATAAAATAAAATAAAATAAAACACCAACAACCACTCTTTAGCTACCACCACTATAACTACATTCATGGTTTCATCATTCTCCCACCACCGTTACTAATCATTTCTACCAATTTACAATTTCTACCAGCTAATTATATTATCATTGCCTCCAATCCCTTGCAACATTACTATCACATCATATCATATAGACCCGTTATTAAATCAAACTACCCTCTCACCCAGCATATTAAATATTAAACATCACCATATAAATAACCAATATGGATTACAAATTTCTACCTGTTACATATACACAGTCAAAAACAAACAAATAACCAGCTTTAAATATAACAAATAAACCGACATTTTTTTCAAAATTTAAAAATAAATATAAATAATAATAATTTTTACCTATCATAATTTCACACAAACCCCACCACACGTATATACATACATGCGAGGAAATATTATTCAGCGGAAAAATAAAATATATGACATGTATACATTCACGAGACATTTCCGCCACACTTCCAATCTTTAAATTTCAACATACAAATGCGTATGTATAGACACAACACCACCTGTATACATACATATGTCATATCCGAAACTGCCCACATATGTATATGTGTCTGCATACATCGATGTTTGCGTCAGTTTGATGAAAAAACGACTTCCACAATAACACCAATACACGCAATCTACATAAAACCAAAATTTTTTAAAAAATGAATCAGTTTGTCTGACGATCGCTAATGCGTGAAACCCAGAGTCACAAGCTCACATCTATCCAACCATATATATATATATATATATATATATATATATATGTATGTATTGCAGGATTACAATAAATGATCACATATGCAAATCAATAGACATGTATATATATCAAGATTCTCTAACATTTGGCCGCATAGACAATTCCGTAAAATCCTTGTCGAAAACACAATTATACTTAAACATGAAAACAATAAACAAAAACTAAAAATTCTTGAAGCTATATACATGAAACAGTTGAAACCTAACCTGAAGAAAATCAACAAATATCCTGAACAGAATCTCTACAAATATCCTTAAATGTCTATAATTGGTAACGGAAGCCATTGGTTTCTATTAGGGTGGTGCAAAAATAATGTCGTTTTCTCACATAGTAACATATGTGAGAAAACGACATTATTTTTGCACCACCCTAATAGCAACGGCTTCCCATACTTAATACTTCTCGAATTCACTCTCGCGTGGTCATGTGTGACGTCATGAGCAGCGGTGCAATTTTCGCTTCTAGCGTCTCATATGCACGTGTTTATCATTGCTTGGAAATCATCCATGTAAACAATCACAGACTATCATCACTGTCTTGTCCGTATATTGCTTAATATATTGAAATGTAATTGCCATCTTTGATAATGGCTTATGTAAGCCGAAAGCTTAGATAGGATTAAAAAACATGTATCAATATGGTGATTTCCTTTCGTCTTTCAATGATAATGTTGTTAAGCTTATCAGACATTATGAAAAGAATTTACATAAAATAAATAGACAACACTTGTCTATATTATTTAATGAAACATGTATGAATGTATATATACATCTATATATATATGTATTGCTGGATTACAATAAATGATCCCATATGCAAAACAATATGTGCATAAGTTCCAGAATTAGAGATATATGAAAGGTATATTTTTTCTGTTTACCTTGTCCCTTCAGGATGTGATAGATCATAACTCTCCACGTCTTCCTATCCTTACTCACTGTTTCCTTTTGTCCCTTTCTTGCAGTCAGTGTGTCATCTGAGTATCCAATTCCCTAAACCTTTTTTCCTCATTATGTGATGTGCCACAGAAATTTCACTTGTCTCTTTCTGCAAATGTACTTTTTATTTCCATCCTTCTTAAAGCTTCCTCGTTGTTTACATGCTCTGTCAATGGTATTCTCATCATGCTTCTGTAGGACCATACCTCTGTTGCTGCAAGTCTTCAATTCATCTTTGAGGAAATGGCTAAGGGAATTAATGTTGGCCAGGAAATGTCAGTTGTTGGGCACTGAAAGAATATTCTGGCACAGATGCTAACCAAGAAACAAATTAGAAATTATTTTCAGAAGAGTTTCCCTTTTGTAAAAAAGCCATGTCGCATCATTGTGAACATAACTGAAGTTGAGATGCCAGGTCAGTTTTGATTTCTTTAGAGCCACCATCTTTGAATTTTGTCAAGAATCTATCTATCTATCTATCTATCTATCTATCTATATATATATATATATATATATATATATAGATAGATAGATAGATGTGGGCTCCTATATATATATATATATATATATATATATATATATATATATATAGGAGCCCACATCTTTGAATTTTGTCAATAATGTTGACACACATATATATATATATATATATATATATATATATTGCTCTACTTTGTATTAAGTATTTTTTCAAAAAGTGTATTCTACAAACAGTGGAATTTTACTCCATGTGTTCTTTCTCTAATTCGGATATACATATATAATATATATGTATATACATACATACATATATATATATATATATATGGAGTACATGCTATTCTGATGAGAAGTATGTCTATATTTCTGAGATGAGGTATTATGCACACTATTTACATTATTTGGTCTATTGTCCTCATCATTGTCGCCATGTTTATTACGTTTTGGAGGGGGGAATTAGCAGGAGATAACTGACAACTGACATCCATTAAACATGGCACGAGGAACTAGAACAGTCTACCCCAGTGAGCGAAATAAAGGGTTCGGTTTGACATTCAAACCACCTGAAGAAGGCCGGAGCGTTGTAATAAATATGGCGACAAAGATGAGGGCAATAGTCCGAATAATGTAAATAGTGAGAAGAATTATGTCGTACAACACAGCACACTAACTTTCCTAACAGTCAACCTAGCAATTTTTTTTTTGTTACTATTCCATGTTCTACTATTCTAACTGCTTCCTCTTACATAAACCAACCTTAGTCTCTACTTTGAGTGGCTCTTGAGGCTTGTATTCGCGAAACTTTAGTCAGCAAAAAAAAAAAGCAATATTTTGTCCTCTGCTTAAAAAAATCACCTGAAAGTTACTGACGTCATGTTGAAAGCAACAAAAGCAGAAATGATACAGAAGTGAACATTTGAGAAAAAAAAAATGGCAAGTAATTTAGAAAGGACAAAACAACAATAAAGAAACATCATTCCATGACAGCAAGTTTGAAATCATTGCGAAAACTTCATTTTCCTTGCTGTTTATATTTTGAGTCTGCTTGACACATTCTCCAATCATCTTCAGGTGACGTGTGCGCAGAGCCATGTCTGTACGGACTCAGTGGATCGCTGGTGTGCAACAGACTGAATAAATAAATTCATATTCCTGGTTTCTTGGTTAGCATCCGTGCCAGAAAATTCTTTCAGTGCCAAACAACTGACATTTCTGACACTTTGTCAATACTAAGTTTTGTCAGTCAGGACAAGAGTCACACCCATTCCTTCGATATATTTCGGCTGGGTCTATATTTCAAAAAGGTAAACGATGGTGTTGAAAACTTTGGAAGTCTGTCTCAATCGTCGGTTTTTTATTTTTTTTTGTTTAAGAAAATCATCTGCATCATCATCACCATCATCGGGTGTGGTCATACGGTTGCAGTGCACTTAAGCACCTGACCAGGGTCACTCCGTATATCTGGCTTGAAAGCTATTCCTTCATGTGTAGTGTGTCTTAGGCAAGTACAACCTCGTACAAATTAATTGAAACAAAATGAATAATTCCGTTATTGATAGTACTGACTTACCCACTAGTAAGGCTTGCCAGTGTGTTTGTGCAGTGTTAAAATTTTTGTACGCTTCCTTGGAGTAACATCTATCGCAGACAATGACCAGAGGACAACTAATCGACAGTTGAGACAATAATGTCTGGGCATGATAAAAATCTAATGCAATCATGGATGACACAATATTTTTCAAGGCCAAACAAATTTCATTATACACCGTGAAAATAGATTCATATTACTGCGCACCACTGCAAATGACCTAAACTTAGGAAAAAACAGAAACTCTGTCACTCCAGGGTTTCTGAAACAAACTGTATGGAGAAAGAAAGTAAACTGAAGTGGTTGTTTCAATTAATTTGCACAAGGGTGTAGACCTCTCTCAAGGTGAAACCATAGCCAATGTTCTCCACTGTGAAGGCTTACCTGGGTCATGAAAATCTGACTTGATTTCATTAGGGGGTAACATTCCATCTGCCCTAGATATTGAATTCATTCCAGCAAGCTGTCTGTAAAAGTAATGGCTGGCTACTCTCATCTGAAATATACCTGTCTACAATTGTGTGGCTAGCCAATCTGCTCAGGCACATTTGTGTTCGTTCAGTACCCAAAGAGACCGCATGTGGTTTATACTGCAACTATGCTGAGCGGAACTTCACGGTTTCTGGGTGAAAGTGCATTATCTGACGTGATCAACGGTTGGAACAAGGCCCCTATGCTCAAACCCTCAGTCATGATGACTCCCAAATATTTCTGTCTACCCAATTTCACTCACAATGTGCGGTCTGGTTTGAAACACATTTTACAATGGCGCTGCATGATGGCATCACCACCCCAGGCTGATGACATCAAGAAGTGACCTTCCTGGCTAGATTTGAACCCAGGTCTCATGGTCAAACCAAACACTCTAGCCACTTGGCCATGTGTTCATTCTCTGTCCACTGGCTGCATACGTAGCTTTAGAGCCAGGTGTACCCTATTTTGCTAGATGAGATGGCCACTGATCGCACATGAATGTTCATCCTTTTATAGGTCTTGTTTTTAAGCCTGCTTGGTGCCGAACCATTCTCCTCATCCAGAAAAGCCTGATGGGGGAACCAGTTTAGTTACCAGTGACCTGACCATACAGCAGCTATTACTGGGTTGCATGGAACTAGCAGTCCTTGTAAAATAACAGTGACATGATTTGTTTAAGATAAGTTATATCTTTTTGAAAAAATTCCATATCATTGCAAGAATTGTTCAGACTATAGACCTTAGATTTTTCATTAATTCATTCTCATTGCAATAATTGAAGAAGGGGTGTTGATTGCTAGCAAGCTAGATAGATATGAAGAGACTGAGATAATCTATCTGTTATGGTCCAGGTTAGGACCAAGGAAGAACAACACGAACACAAGAGTAGAAATAACGAAGGTATATTACACGGAATAATAATACAAGATGTGGAAGGTGTTAGTATGACTGTCAGCCTGGTTTGGAGTGAACTACTATCAGCTCGACTCGATTCAACCCTCTCTCTTGAGAGGCTTATTATACATAGTGTTAGGAAGAGTTCATTCTGTAGTTATAGATAAGGACCCATGACACTATCCAGATAGCTAGCTAGATAGATAGATATGAAGAAACTGAGATAGATATTAAAAAAAAAAACTGAAATAGGTAAATATAATGAGACTGGGATATATACATATGAGCAGAGTTAGATAGATGTGGACAGACTTTGATAAATAGATATGAACAGACCGAAATATATAGATATGAATAGATAGATAGAAAAATATGACAAACTGAGATAGATAGATAAAAAATATTACCAGCTATAAAAATTTTGTCAGCATTAGATAACCCATTGAGGTTGATATGCCATAAAATAAAATAAACCAGACCAATATATACTGAGATAGATAGATAGATAGATAGAAAAAAAAAATTACCAGTAATAAAAATCTTGTTGGCATTAAATAACCCATTGAGGTTGATATGCCATAAAACAAAACAAACCAAACTAATATATAGTGATTTTCCAAGCGTAGCTTAGATGTGGCACAAGGCTGAAATTAGGGGGCACCCAGTGAGGATCGAACTCACTACCAAGTCGTAATTGTTCTAGTGAGACAAGCATGCTAACCATTACACCACCTTGAGGTGCCCAACCAAACTAATATATACCGAGATAGATAGATAAAAAATATTACCAGCAATAAAAATCTTGTCGGCATTAAATCAGAAATTAAATTTAGGTTGATATGCTGTTAAACAAAACAGGCCAAACCAAAATTAAATTTTGGCATTTCTGACCCATAAGGAGTTGATATGTTATTAAACAAATCAACTAACAAAAGATAGAGTGATATATGATAATTCAGGAGATAGGTATAGAGATAGATTTATCACCTTCCTGATAAATTAACCACAGTGAGATTTGAACCCAGGTCTCATGGTTTGAAAGTGAACCTTCTTACCACTCAGCCATGTACCCATAATCATCTGCTATCTAATGTTCTGACTCTGGTAAGTAGTCTATAAACACGTTAATACAATCATGTGCCTCTACTGCATTAAAGACCTAATCATTGAAAAGTTGTCTATCATGTTAAAAATGCTTTCATTGTTCCAATTTAAAATTGAACCTCTTTTTAGATTTCAAGTGAACAAAGCTTTTGCCTTCACGACAGCAAGACTTAATTTTAATCAAGTTGCAGGAAAATTTAGCCAGACTTTTCAAAAATCTTGTTTCTGCTTAAATTATTTTCTCTTTGATTGAATCTCCTCAGCACTGTCATTTGCTGAAGGCGTTTAAAATCTTGTTATTCACAGCAATGTCTTTTTCCTTTAACCCTTTTAGTTCTAAGCCTGTTATGATCTTAATTAACCTGAAATTACATTTGAATTAATGAACTTGTTTCTTAAGTTTCGTTCTTTCGTTACTGGAAAAAAATTCTTGTCAACAAATGGTCACAATTTCTGAAATCTGTTGTTTTTCTTTCTTTTAATAATTTCCTTTTTTTACTGACTGTATTCTGATCAGAGTTGCAAGTTTTTGGAAAATATTCAAGATCACAGTGGTATGGTCTTGAAGCCTGCAGTTCTCTTGAAATTTCAGTTAACAAAATTCGGCAAATTAAGTGATCTTTTTCAGCAACAAAATAACATCTGGGCTATCTTGTGTTTTTTTAATTTTTACTTTATTTTGAGAGAAAGGTCAGTGAAGAGACATAGATAGGAACAATCCACAATAGATCTATTTATCTATCTTTGACTGTTCCTATCTATCTATCTATTTCAGACTGTCTCTATCTATCTATCTCAGTCTGTTCCTATCTATCTAAGTCTGTTCATATCTATCTATCTATCTCAGTCTGTTCATATGTATCTATCTGAGACTGTCCCTATCTATCTATCTCATTCTTTTCATATCTATCCCAGACTGTCACTCTCTCTCTATCTATCTATCTAAACCTGTCTCTATCTATCTATCTCATTCTGTTCATATCTATCCCAGACTGTCACTCTCTCTCTCTCTCTATCTATCTAAACCTGTCTCTATCTATCTATCTCATTCTGTTCATATCTATCTCAGACTGTCACTCTCTTATCTATCTATCTATCTATCTCATTCTGTTCATAGCTATCTCAGACTGTCACTCTCTCTATCTATCTATCTATCTAAACCTGTCTCTAACTATCTATCTCATTCTGTTCATATCTATCTCAGACTGTCACTCTCTTATCTATCTATCTCATTCTGTTCATATCTATCTCAGACTGTCACTCTCTCTATCTATCTATCTATCTAAACCTGTCTCTAACTATCTATCTATCTCATTCTGTTCATATCTATCTCAGACTGTCAATCTATCTATCTATCTATCTATCTATCTATCTCAGTCTCTTCTTTATCTATCTATCTATCTATCTATCTATCTATCTATCTATCTCAGTCTCTTCTTTATCTATCTATCTATCTATCTATCTATCTCAGTCTCTTCTTTATCTATCTATCTATCTATCTATCTATCTATCTATCTCAGTCTCTTCTTTATCTATCTATCTATCTATCTATCTATCTATCTATCTATCTATCTATCTATCTATCTATCTATCTATCTATCTCAGTCTCTTCTTTATCTATCTATCTATCTATCTATCTATCTATCTATCTATCTCAGTCTCTTCTTTATCTATCTATCTATCTATCTATCTATCTATCTATCTATCTATCTATCTATCTATCTCAGTCTCTTCTTTATCTATCTATCTATCTATCTATCTATCTATCTATCTATCTATCTCAGTCTCTTCTTTATCTATCTATCTATCTATCTATCTCAGTCTCTTCTTTATCTATCTATCTATCTATCTATCTCAGTCTCTTCTTTATCTATCTATCTATCTATCTATCTATCTATCTATCTATCTCAGTCTCTTCTTTATCTATCTATCTATCTATCTATCTATCTATCTGTCTATCTATCTATCTATCTATCTATCTCAGTCTCTTCTTTATCTGTCTATCTATCTATCTATCTATCTATCTATCTCAGTCTCTTCTTTATCTATATATCTATCTATCTATCTATCTATCTATCTATCTATCTATCTATCTATCTATCTCAGTCTCTTCTTTATCTATCTATCTATCTATCTATCTATCTATCTATCTATCTATCTATCTATCTCAGTCTCTTCTTTATCTATCTATCTATCTATCTATCTATCTATCTATCTATCTATCTATCTATCTATCTCAGTCTCTTCTTTATCTATCTATCTATCTATCTATCTATCTATCTATCTATCTATCTATCTATCTATCTCAGTCTCTTCTTTATCTATCTATCTATCTATCTATCTATCTATCTCAGTCTCTTCTTTATCTATCTATCTATCTATCTATCTATCTATCTCAGTCTCTTCTTTATCTATCTATCTATCTATCTATCTATCTATCTATCTATCTATCTATCTCAGTCTCTTCTTTATCTATCTATCTATCTATCTATCTATCTCAGTCTCTTCTTTATCTATCTATCTATCTATCTATCTATCTATCTATCTATCTATCTATCTCAGTCTCTTCTTTATCTATCTATCTATCTATCTATCTATCTCAGTCTCTTCTTTATCTATCTATCTATCTATCTATCTATCTATCTATCTATCTATCTATCTCAGTCTCTTCTTTATCTATCTATCTATCTATCTATCTATCTATCTATCTCAGTCTCTTCTTTATCTATCTATCTATCTATCTATCTATCTATCTATCTATCTCAGTCTGTTCCTATCTATCTATCTATCTATCTATCTATCTATCTATCTCAGTCTGTTCCTATCTATCTATCTATCTATCTATCTATCTATCTCAGTCTGTTCCTATCTATCTATCTATCTATCTATCTATCTATCTATCTATCTATCTCAGTCTCTTCTTTATCTATCTATCTATCTATCTATCTATCTATCTATCTATCTATCTATCTCAGTCTCTTCTTTATCTATCTATCTATCTATCTATCTATCTATCTATCTATCTATCTATCTATCTCAGTCTGTTCCTATCTATCTATCTATCTATCTATCTATCTCAGTCTGTTCCTATCTATCTATCTATCTATCTATCTATCTCAGTCTGTTCCTATCTATCTATCTATCTATCTATCTATCTATCTATCTATCTCAGTCTCTTCTTTATCTATCTATCTATCTATCTATCTCAGTCTCTTCTTTATCTATCTATCTATCTATCTCAGTCTCTTCTTTATCTATCTATCTATCTATCTATCTATCTATCTATCTATCTCAGTCTCTTCTTTATCTATCTATCTATCTATCTCAGTCTCTTCTTTATCTATCTATCTATCTATCTATCTATCTATCTATCTATCTGTCTATCTATCTATCTATCTATCTATCTCAGTCTCTTCTTTATCTATCTGTCTATCTATCTATCTATCTATCTCAGTCTCTTCTTTATCTATCTATCTATCTATCTATCTATCTATCTATCTATCTATCTATCTCAGTCTCTTCTTTATCTATCTATCTATCTATCTATCTATCTATCTATCTATCTATCTATCTATCTATCTCAGTCTCTTCTTTATCTATCTATCTATCTATCTATCTATCTATCTATCTATCTCAGTCTCTTCTTTATCTATCTATCTATCTATCTATCTATCTCAGTCTCTTCTTTATCTATCTATCTATCTATCTATCTATCTATCTATCTCAGTCTCTTCTTTATCTATCTATCTATCTATCTATCTATCTCAGTCTCTTCTTTATCTATCTATCTATCTATCTATCTATCTATCTATCTATCTCAGTCTCTTCTTTATCTATCTATCTATCTATCTATCTATCTCAGTCTCTTCTTTATCTATCTATCTATCTATCTATCTATCTATCTATCTATCTCAGTCTCTTCTTTATCTATCTATCTATCTATCTATCTATCTATCTATCTATCTAAGTCTCTTCTTTATCTATCTATCTATCTATCTATCTATCTATCTCAGTCTCTTCTTTATCTATCTATCTATCTATCTATCTATCTATCTATCTATCTATCTATCTATCTATCTATCTATCTATCTATCTCAGTCTCTTCTTTATCTATCTATCTATCTATCTATCTATCTATCTCAGTCTCTTCTTTATCTATCTATCTATCTATCTATCTATCTCAGTCTCTTCTTTATCTATCTATCTATCTATCTATCTATCTATCTATCTATCTCAGTCTGTTCCTATCTATCTATCTATCTATCTATCTCAGTCTGTTCCTATCTATCTATCTATCTATCTATCTATCTATCTATCTATCTATCTATCTCAGTCTGTTCCTATGTATCTATCTATCTATCTATCTCAGTCTGTTCCTATCTATCTATCTATCTATCTATCTATCTATCTATCTATCTATCTATCTCAGTCTCTTCTTTATCTATCTATCTATCTATCTATCTATCTCAGTCTCTTCTTTATCTATCTATCTATCTATCTATCTATCTATCTATCTATCTCAGTCTGTTCCTATCTATCTATCTATCTATCTATCTATCTATCTCAGTCTGTTCCTATCTATCTATCTATCTATCTATCTATCTATCTCAGTCTGTTCCTATCTATCTATCTATCTATCTATCTATCTATCTATCTCAGTCTGTTCCTATCTATCTATCTATCTATCTATCTATCTATCTATCTCAGTCTGTTCCTATCTATCTATCTATCTATCTATCTATCTATCTATCTATCTCAGTCTGTTCCTATCTATCTATCTATCTATCTATCTATCTATCTGTCTATCTATCTATCTATCTATCTATCTATCTATCTATCTATCTATCTGTCTATCTATCTATCTATCTATCTATCTATCTATCTATCTATCTATCTGTCTCATTTCTTAATTTTCATTCTTTCGTTACTTGAAAACTTCTTGTCAACAAAAAAATGGCCACAATTTCCTAAATCTGTTGTTTTTCTTTCTCTCAACAATTTCCTTCCTATTTTTTTTTTTTTTTTTTTTTTTTTTGTTAACTGATTGTCTGTATTCCATTCAGAGTTGCAATTTTTTTCCGAAAGTTCTCCAAAGATCACAGTGTTAAGGTCTTTAAGTCTGTGGTTTACTTTAAATTTCAGGTAACAAAATTTAGCACCTAAACTGACTTTTTCGGCTATAAAATATCATTTTCGCTTTTGTACAGTTTTTGCTTCTTTGATTTCTACTATGACTTTTGAGAATTCAAAATCTCTGAAGAGACTCAGATAAATAGAAAACTACAGAGATAGGTAAATAGAGAGATAGGTAAATAGATCGTGAGAGAGAGAGAGAGAAATAAAGAGATAGTGAGAAAGATAAATACATAGATATGAATAGACTGAGCCAGATGTATAGATAAATATGCAGGATTGAAATAGATAGACTGATATATGTGAATAGACTAGAGAGATAGATAAAAAACAGACTTAGGTCGATATATTGCTAGATATGAATAGACTGAGCCAGATAGAAAGATAAATATGAAAGAATGAGAGAGAAATAGATAGATAGATAGATAGACTGATATATACGAATAGAGAGATACTAACAAACTTAGGTCGATGGACAGACTGAGATAGATATCTAATATATTTTCTGTTTATACATTATTTAATAGATACAGTTTATTTATTATGCTGTGTTTTTTTAAATAAACTGTATTAATTACATTTACCAACCTGATTGTTTCAGAAAATTCTATAGAAAATATGGCTTCTCTGGCAGGAATCAAAACTCTGTCATACTCAACAATTTCTATGAAATTTTTTAAACATTCAGGCTGGTAAATATAATTAATATGTACATTATTTACATTATTCAGACTATTGTCCTCATCTTTGTCGCCATATTTATTACAACGTTTCGGCCTTTCAGTATCTGTCTATATTTCTGAGATGAGGTATTATGTACACTATTTACATTATTCAGACTATTGTCCTCATCTTTGGCGCCATATTTATTACAATGTTTCGGTTGTTGTCCGCTCTGGCCTTCTTCAGGTGATTGGAATGTCGAACAGAACCCTTTATTTTCAGTGGGGTAGACTGTTCTCGTTCCACGTGCCATGTTTGATGGATGTCAGTTATCAGTTATCTCCTTTTAATTTTCCCTCTGAAAGTTCTCCACTGCTTTAACGAGGTATTGAACTCCACTGTGCCATGTGTCCTCAAGGAGCGTTAGTTAGATCCAGTAACAGGACCCAAATTTCATCTCGGAAATATAGACAGATAATTAATATGGTTCATCTAAAAAACACATCATGCGTGAAACTACCTCTTAATTGCTGGTGTTCCCAGGTCCACCCATACCTAGGGTGGTAGCACCTGTTAGGGTCCCAGCTATGGGCAAATAATTGATCCCTAAACTGGATTAAAATGCTATGAAAGTGTAAAAATAGGTTTTAGTACCAGCAATATTTTTTGGGGAAAAATTATTACCAGCAATGAATTTTTGAAGGAAGCATTACATTTTTAAAAATATATATATTACCAGCATTATATTTTTGAAAAAAAAAAAAATATTACCAGCATTATATTTTTGGAGAAAAAATATTAGCAGCAATAAAAATCTCATTGGCATTAAATAACCCATTGAGGTGTTGAGATGCCGTAAAACAAACCAAAGTAAATCATTAGTTCACCTTATGTTGAATCAAAAATCATTTATTAAATAATGAATGAAGTCTCCAAGAATCAAGTTTGCTTATGGAATTCCCACAAGTTCTGTCTTAGCCAATCTCTTCATCTTGTGTTCTTGTTTTATGCGGTCCAAATCTCTCATAGAGTTTATTTAAGTAAATGCTATGTTTTTTAAATAAACTGTATTAATAACATTTACCAACATGAGTGTTTCAAAAATTCTGTAGAAAATATGGCTTATTTAAGTAAATGTTCTGTTTTTTAAATAGACCATATTAATTACAATTACCAGCTTGAATATTGGAGAAATTTTGTAGAAAATATCCATTACATCACCTGCACATCCAAGCTTATATTCACCCATCTAGGTACTGACCGGTCTCAATTTTGCTTAACTTTGGTGATCCTATGTAAGCCATATGTATTGGTTGACATATTTGGTCCTATCAAGGCCTGAAGTAGAGTTCTTATTGGTGGAATTATATGTGTAGGTGAGAGGAAGAAAATATGGACATCAGTTATAATTAGAAGAGCTATATGAACAATAACAAGGTTTTCAAGGAAATGGAAATAAAAAGCAAAATTACATTTAACATCAGGAAGAGACAGTTAAAAGACAAAATTTATTACGAGCTACAATGGTCAAGAAATTGTGGAGAGCCATTATCGCCTACATCCGGAAAGGATACAACACATAAAAGATTACTTTGTTGTGTTTTACGACCTATCAAAACCTCAATGGGTCATTTAATGCCGCCAACTTTTTTTTCATGGTAATATTTTGTTTTGTCAAAAATCTATTTTTGGTAATATTTTTTTCCCCAAAAATGTAGAGCTGGTAATATTATTTTTTTGAAAATGTATTGCTGGTAATATTTTTTTTTTCTTCAAAAATTTATTTCTGGTAATAATTTTTTACAAAGTATTTCTGGTATTAAAACCTATTTTTATGCTTTTATAATGCTTTTGACCTCAGTTTCGGGGTTAACTATTTGCCCATAGCTGGGATCCTAACAGGTGCTACCACCCCGGGTCATGGTGGACCTGGGAACACCAGCAATTAAGAGGTGGTTCCACGCTTCTCAAAACCTCCTGATCAGAGGCCTTGCTGTTGGACGAGTTTATCATCATACCCAGGACGGACATAAAAGACTTACGAAAATATAAAGCTGAAAGCTTGTGCCCCTATGGTTTCTTATTCCAGTAAACTAATTCTGGCTTTGTTCCAGAAATTTTACATGCTATGGGCCTTTAAAAATCTTCTTTTTTGGGGTGGGTGGAGGGGTTGTGGGCTTGGTTTACAAAATTTTTAACCGAAAACAATAAAATAAATTCGGGGATCTTAAAATAAGGATTCCACTTAGAATTATTTTAATTTTAAATGCATTTCCAAATAATTAGGAATTAGGAAAGACAGGAAAAGACAGAATTTGCTAGGTACTACAAAATACAGGAAATTGTGGAGAGCCATAATCACCCATGCCCTGAAGGGATACAGCACATACAACAACAACAACAGGATTGTACAAATGTTTGGCAAAATAGGGTTTAGCAGAGATAAGAAAAAAACAAAATTTACTAAGAGCTACAAATGACAGGAAATTGTGGAGAGCCATGATCACCCACACCCTGAAGGGATACAGCACATAGAAGAAAAACAACAAGCTTGTGTAAATGTTTGGCGGAATAGGGTTTAGCAGAGATAAATTAAAAAACAAAATTTACTTAAAACTACAAAGGACAGGAAATTGTGGAGAGCCATGATCACCCACATCCTGAAGGGACACATCACATAGAAGAAGAACATGCTTGTGTAAGTGTTTAGCAGAGATAAGAAAAAAAGAAAATTTACTAAAAGCTACAAAAGAGAGGAAATTGTGGAGAGCCATAATCACTTATGTCATGAGGGGACAAAGGAAAACAAAAAGAAACATGTGGACATGCAGAAATTTAAATTCTATATTTTATTTTATGCATCCAACATGTCTGGTTCTGGACATACAACCAATAACAGCAAAAAATTGCAATATGAGCACTGGTAAAAAAAGTAGCTGAAGACATTAGATTTATAATACCCAGAAAGTTAATTTCATACCCAGATTTCCTCAAGGACACATGGCACAGTGAATAAGGGCGTTGGTTAGATCCAGTGACAGAACCCAAAGAGTGTGAGTTCAATACCCGGTTAAGGCAGTGGAGAACTTTCAGAGGGAAATCAACAGGAGATAACTGATAAAATGAGATCCATCAAACATGGCACGTGGAACTAGAACAGTCTACACCAGTGAGCGAAATAAAAGGGTTCAGTTCGACATTCCAACCATCTGAAGAGGGCCGGAGCGTACAACGGCCAAAACATTTTAATAAATAGGGTGACAAAGATGAGAACAATAGTCCAAATTATATAAATAATGTACATAATAACACATCTCAGAAATATAGACAGATTTTCTTTTCCATGTTTAATTATTCCAGTTCAAGAGATTTTGTTTTAAAATTACGAATGTGCTAGCTCTTTATTAGAGTGATGGAAAGTTTTAGTTTATTATTTTTTTTTAACAGGGCATGGTTTAAATTCTGGGTTATTTGTCGTTAAAATCTGTTTTTTTTTTTTTTTTTTTTTTTTTTGCATTTTAAATAATCATTGTTTGGGGTTTTGTTTTTATAATTGAGATCTTTAAATAAATATCCACACATTACGAAAACAGATCTGCCAAGATGCATAAAATAATTACTTAACATTGTCCTGGTGTATAGAAATCATATTATGTATCATATCCTTCCAACACTGTTGATAGGTATAGTGATTCACAAAGTGTAGTTTAGATGTGGCACAAGGTCAAAAGTGTGGAGCACCCAGCAAAGATTGAACTCGCTATTCAGTCGTAACTGATCAAGCGAGACAAGCTTGCTAAATATTACACAACGTTCAAGTGACCAAATAATTTACTTAGTGCAACTTAGATGTGGCACAAGGTCAAAAGTATGGAGCACCTAGCGAGGATTGAACTTGCTACTCAGTCGTAATTGATCGAGTTAGACAAGCTTGCTAAATATTACACCATGTCCAAGTGACCAAATAATTTACTTAGAGTAACTTAGATGTGGCACAAGGTCAAAAGTATGGAGCACCCTGTGAGAATCAAACTCGCTAATCAGTCATATTTGATTTAGCAGGACAAACTTGCCAAATATTATATCCCGTCGTAGTACCTCTGTTGACAGGTATATGTATATAAAAATCATTTTTTTATACAATTAGCTCTGAGTCTTCATTTTTTTTTTTTTCCAAGACTTTCTGAATATCTTCCACCCCACCCCCCAAAAAGAAAGAATCAATTCTTTACCCGCTTGCTGTTTTCATACCTGGCAACAAGTTACCATTCCTTAGAATCGGTGCACACACAAATCAGATTCACCAGACTAGCAGTTATCAAAACATCTTTACCCTTAAGCCGTTTATAATGCAAACAGTTCTCTTTGAGATGCAAATTTTTGGCCCTAGCCGATAAGACGAAAATTCTGACCAATTTTTGGCAAGTTCAAAGAATTTATTAATTGCACAGGTTTATAACTGTTCCTCTCTTACCCTCCCCACTGACGACTGGCAGATTTGTGATGCAAATGGCACTTTCAGACATCTACTCTCTTGTTTAGTGCAAACATAAAGTTTCTTTTCAGATAACCTCTTTCCCTTTATACTTTTTGTTTTTATCATACAAAGTCCCCCGTTGGCAAAATTCTTTTTTGATATTCGCATTTTGTCCTTCCGTCTCAGCTTACCGTTTGATTTTCTTTCTATATTTTATAATTTCAGTCTGAAAAATTTCGTTTTAATATCTCTGATGTGTTACGTCTTCATTAGATGGGGATTGAAAATTTTAATTTTTTTTTTTTTTTTAATAGAGGGCATGGTTTAAATATTGGTTTATTTGTTGTCAAAACCTGTTATTTTTATTTTACTTAAGTCTGTAGGTAATCATTGAGGCTTTTGGTAGAGATTGGTTGGATTTATACATGAGCCTATGGCTGAACATTGGTCAGAATTGAGTTAGTAGGGAAATATTGGTTGGTTTTATACTTGAGTTTATTGATAATTGTTGGTTGGATTTATACTTGAGCCTCTGGCTGAACATTGGTCAGAATTGAATTAGTAGGGAAATATTGGTTGGTTTTATACTTGAGTCTATTGATAATTGTTGGTTGGGTTTATACATGAGCCTATGGCTGAAGATTGGTCAGAATTGAGTTAGAAAATACACATGGAATAATTTTATATATATATATATATATATATATATATATATATGCATCTTTCATTAAAAATGACAGACAAGGTACTACGGTTAAGCTTTTTATTTATTTATTTTATTTATTTAGAGCTTTCTTTTCTGGACAAAGGGTGTGTAAGAACTCTCCAAATGTTTTATATTTCCAAGTGCTTTTGGCTATACCTTTAGCCATTATCAAGGATGATTTGATTTTTCAGCTTAATTGAGTGTGTGCATTCTGTGTATGTCTTAGTGTTTGGCAGAGATGTTTTTAATTTCTGAATATGGTTAACTACGAACAAAGCCACAATGTGATAAGTGTATTCGGAAATTAAAAACGTCCCTACGACACACTAAGCCATACGCATAAATAAAAAAAATAAAAAAACATTGCAAAATCATTTCCATGTGATACCTTGGTAGCTGGCCTTGGTGAAAAGAATTTGTTATGTCTTATCAACTGTTCCCTGGCAAACTTGTTCCAAATTCTTATGTCAGGACAAAGAAATTTTCTGCGAGATTTCTCATCAGATGCTCAAAGACACAGAGATATCTTGCATGATGTCTCATCAGTTTACTCTAAGACATTAAGAAAGAGGAAGTTCATTTCCTTCTTTTCTTTGAAACTTTGCGTTGGAAAATTAATAAAAAACTTGGCTCATCCTCTGCCACACAGTGTGACACATCTTTGGTGTTAGCACCATCAGAGAGTAATTTTTTTTTTCCCAAACCTATTTAAATCCTTGTGAAGATAGCCATATTAGTTTAGAAGAAATTGATATATGGCAATAAAAATCATCTTAGGAAAATATAAATGTCTTGGTTGATAGCCAAGATGTGGCATTTAAAGGTCAGAATCAATTAATCTTGTTGAGATATATATATATATATATATATATATATATATATATATATATATATATATATATATTAATCATTTCACACCAAGCAGGGTGATGGTGCCACTAGAATGCAAGGCGTTACATGGAGGGAAAGTGAACGAGAAGATAGAATATGGGAATGATTGAGGAAAGGACAAAAAAAATAACAGGTTTCAAGAAGACAGAAGATGGCGATTGACGTTGCACTTAAATTTTTGAAAATTGTAGTGATCAGGGAAACAAGAATTTAGAACTGGTGATATTTTTAGATTGTAAGAATTTTTTTGAGGTAATAATGGCTCAGTGATACAAGTCTTACTAATTAACCCATTGCAGGGGGAGGTGAGTTGGATTCATGCCTTCCCGATGGTGTTTGCAAGTAAGTGAATATAACGAACCTAACAAGAATTGGAACTCAGCTCTCCAATTAATAATTCCGAACCATTATCCACTACAATACCTGGTATTCCCAAGTAGTCACCCATCTATGTACTGACCAAGCTCAATGTTGCTTAACTTTGGTGATCATAAAAGAACCAGCGTTTCAACATATGGCTGTTATTAATTTCACTGTTTAAGAAAATAAAAAAAAGAGGTAGCAACCCAAACACAGTTACCCGACAAAAATACAACATATTGTACAGTGGCACCCACTTATATATATATATATATATATATATATATATATATATATATATATATATATAGTCTTAAGATGTGCTATATTTATGGGATAAAGTGCTCAGTATCAGAGATAGAGAGTGTGTAAATATAAAAGTGAACATAGAAGTCATCACTTAGAAGCAACAGTCTGTTTCATGCTAGATGTAATCGTCAGGCCATAAGTCAGCTGACGATTGCATCTAGAGTGCAACAGACTGTCGCTTCTAAGTGTTGACTTCTATGTTCACTTATATATATATATATATATATATATATATATATATATATATATTATTCACTGTTATATTAGAACATGTACATTCCCACTACAAATCTGTACATCGTGTTTCAACGTTAAAAAGTTATTAACGTTTCATCATGTGGGAAATAACGATGCAACTAAAAAAAAAAATGTTTTTCTTTTTATTAGCGTCATGACTTCCCACCTAATGGACGAAACCGGTTATTCTTTTTTTAGCTTTTTTAAAAATGCCATGTAAATTTTGCTTATTCCTAGCTATCATTAAATTTTGTACCATAAAAAACTTATTTACATATACTATAGTTTAATTTACCTGAAATCGAATATGTCCTTCAACTGTGAGTAATGTCCCGACATTAAAACCACTTTTATTTCAATGCAGCCTCTAGAGCAGACCCAAAAGTGCCACCTTGATAAAACCCACTAGAAATAACGTTTATAGTAATAAGGAATTCCAGGCCCAAGAGCCACTGATGATAGAGCATTACCGTTAAAATGTTAAGGATGTATAAGGTGTCTGATATGAATGGAAGTGGTAAAAAAAAAAAGAAGCTTATTGTATAACTGTGAGGATGATTTTATTAATATTCGAAAAAATAAATAGATTATCAATAATCAAATCCGACATGAAAATGGAATCCGCTAGAATTATCCGACTGTGACGAAACAGCTGCATTTGTGGCGATATTTTTTTTCATCCACTTTGTTTATAGTGATTTTCATAATTCTACTCTATTTCCGATTTGAGTGAATGTCTAAGCATGTGTGTCCTGCAAACAGGAAAAAAAAAATTGTTTCGCTGATGCGACTGCAAGTTTCTGCACGTCACTGTATATCTCCGGATGTTTCTTTTTCCTGTTATGCTAACAAGCAGTAACTATATTTTCCAGCCACCAGTATTTCACTTCACAGAAGTAGCAAAGACTGTTTCCTGCTGAGAAATAGTGAACCATTTTCAAAATACACCTCCAATGCCTTTCGCCTTCGTGTAAATTTGTCATATTTGGCTCGTAAAAATAAACTTTCAGTGCATCACAAATCCAATTTCCGAGCAGGTGAAACAGGAGCAGAAACCATAAAAGTCCAGAAAAATTTTTTTTTCCATTCTTGCATTTGTCAGTATTGCTAAACAAGCTAAATCAATTTCATCACTTCAAGACGTGGGAGATCACGGCTCTCCACAACTTCCATAGCTGTAAGCAGTGTTCTTCACCTTACTATACCCACTCTCCCTGTTCTGCCATTCATTTATTTCTCAGGTACTTTATTCATTTTTCCCTTCTGTTTCTTGAGAGCATGGGTGATCATGGCTCTCCCTGGCTTCCCTATTCTCTCCTAAGCAACATTTATCTATTTACTGTCACTTTCAGCCCCTCTTCTGCCATCTGTTTACACAAGCAGATTAGGTAGGTTACTCTTTGTTTCCCTTGGCCCCTCTTACCTTCAATATGTGATCTGAGTGTCAAATTCTCCAAGCACCCTTTCTCGTCCTGAGTATGATGATAAACTACATCTGCATCCTGGGTAAGATGATAAACAACGTCCAACAGCAAGGCCTCAGATCAGGTGGTTTTGTGGAATGTGGACCCACCTCTTAATTGCTGGTGTTCCCAGGTCCACACTGATCCAGGGTGGTTGCACCTGTTAGGGTCCCAGCTATGGGGAAATAGTTAACCCCACCAAACTAGAGTCAAAATGTGTAAAAATAGGTTTTAATACTAGCAAAACATTTTTGTAAAAAAATTATTATATTATTATTATATTTGGCTTGTAAAAAATATTTTTTTTTAAAAATATTACCAGCTCTACATTTTTTTTCAAACAAAAAATATTACCAGCAATACATATTTGAAGGAAAATTATTACACACACACACATATAGATGATTTATGTTGAAAGGAAATTTATATTTAAGAAGATATTAGAAATTATTTGCTACTTGGAATGCATTTGCAATTATCTTACTATTAGGAATGAATTGCAAATGACATTACTATTAGGAATGCATTGGAAATGATTTTATTATTAGGGATGCATTCAAAATGATTTTGTTATTAGGAATGCATTGGAAATGATTATTAGGAATGCATTGGAAATGATTTTACTATTAGGAATGCATTGGAAATGATTTTATTATTAGGAATGCATTGGAAATGATTTTATTATTAGGAATGCATTGGAAATGATTTTATTATTAGGAATGCATTGGAAATGACTTTATTATTAGGAATGCATTGGAAATGATTTTATTATTAGGAATGCATTGGAAATGACATTACTATTAGGAATGCATTGGAAATGATTTTATTATCAGGAATGCATTGGAAATGATTTTATTATTAGGAATGAATTGGAAATGATTTTATTATTAGGAATGTATTGGAAATGATTTTAATATTAGGAATGCATAGGAAATGATTTTACTATTAGGAATGCATTAGAAATGATTTTATTATTAGGAATGCATTAGAAATAATTTTATTATTAGGAATGCATGGGAAATGATTTTACTATTAGGAATGCATTGGAAATGATTTTAATATTAGGAATGCATTGGAAATGATTTTATTATTAGGAATGCATTAGAAATGATTTTATTATTAGGAATGCATTGGAAATGATTTTAATATTAGGAATGCATTGGAAATGATTTTATTATTAGGAATGCATTAGAAATGATTTTATTATTAGGAATGCATTGGAAATGATTTTACTATTAGGAATGCATTGGAAATAACTTTATTATTAGGAATGCATTGGAAATGATTTTATTATTAGGAATGCATTGGAAATGATTTTAATATTAGGAATGCATAGGAAATAATTTTATTATTAGGAATGCATTGGATAATGATTTTATTATTAGGAATGCATTGGAAATAATTTTATTATTAGGAATGCATGGGAAATGATTTTACTATTAGGAATGCATTGGAAATGATTTTATTATTAGGAATGCATTGGAAATGATTTTATTATTAGGAATGCATTGGAAATGATTTTATTATTAGGAATGCATTGGAAATAATTTTATTATTAGGAATGCATGGGAAATGATTTTACTATAAGGAATGCATTGGAAATGATTTTTTTATTAGGAATGCATTGGAAATGATTTTATTATTAGGAATGCATTGGAAATGACATTACTATTAGGAATGCATTGGAAATGACATTACTATTAGGAATGCATTGGAAATGATTTTATTATTAGGAATGCATTGGAAATGATTTTATTATTAGGAATGCATTGGAAATGATTTTACTATTAGGAATGCATTGGAAATGATTTTATTATTAGGAATGCATTGGAAATGATTTTATTATTAGGAATGCATTGGAAATGACATTACTATTAGGAATGCATTGGAAATGATTTTATTATTAGCAATGCATTGGAAATGATTTTACTATTAGGAATGCATTGGAAATGATTTTATTATTAGAAAGTCATGGGAAATGATTTTACTATTAGGGATGCATGGGAAATGATTTTATTATTAGGAATGCATTGGAAATGATTTTACTATTAGGAATGCATTGGAAATGATTTTTAATTAAGAAATTCTTTTGAAATGTAATTATTTTGATGCTTATTTGCCTTATTTTATTAGTACTTAAAATGGTCCATATAATCATTCATTATTTCTTACTTTAATTTCCAGAAATGAATGCAGCTCCACAGAACGCAAAGAAAGGCGAAAGAAAACCAAAAAATATAAAGACAGGTTAGTATAAACTATAGACAAATATAATTACATGTCTAAAACAGTACATTACATCACCATCTTTCTTTGAATCCTTTCATAAAGAATCTAACTTATGTCTATCTAATGCAAAGAATACATTATTAAAGCAGTCAGCCATAATTTGGAACCTTGTGACACTCCAATGCATGGGCTGACCACACGAAGGTGACGGTATCAGAACTCCTGCTAG
>OZ010614.1:47482450-47487450 GCA_963932145.1 Acanthosepion lycidas
CCACTCCAAAACTTGTAAAAATATTTTTGATACACCCTGTATATACACACACACACACACAACAGTGCAAAATTTGAGGCCTCCCCTGGTAATTTTTAAAAATCATCTCAGAAAGTAGTTGTTTTAGTTTGGTTTGGTTTGGTTTCATTTTTTTTTATGGCATATAAACCATGATAGGATTATTTAATGCCAACAAGATTTTTATTGTTGCTAATATTTTTTTTTTTCCAAAAATTTATTGCTGCTAATATTTTTTTCCAAAAATGTATTGCTGGTAATAATTTTTTTCTTCAAAAATTCGTTGCTGATAATCACCTTTTGCAAAAATGTAGTTCTGGTATTAAAACCTATTTTTACACTTTCATAGTTTTTTTTTTTTTTTTTTTACCCCAGTTTGGGGGTCAACTATTTGCCCATAGCTGGGACCCTAGCAAGTGCTACCACCCTAGGTAAGGGTGGACCTGGGAACACCAGCAATTAAGAGGAGGTTCCATGCACTGCAAAACCTGATCAGAGGTCTAACAAACCAAAGCCTTTCCCCAGTGGTCAATGAGTCCTTGAGGACAAGTGACTAGACCCAAAAGACTTGTGAGTTCAATACCAGGCCACAGCAGTAGTGAACCAAAAAAGTAGGAGATTTAAAGGGAAGTAACTGAAACATACAGAAGAGGCATGGCATGTTGAACTAGAACAGTCTACCCAGGTGGACGAAATAAAGGACAATTGAGTTAAAGAGAAGTAATTGAGACATCCGAAAGAGACATGGAACTAGAACAATCTACCCCCATGGATGAAATAAAAGGTTCATTTTGAAATTCCAATTACCAAAACATTGTGAATATGGCAATGAAGATGAGGATAACAGTCTGAATAATGTAAATAGTCCAAATTACTCTTTATAAACACATAATCTTCGACAATTTTTCTCATTCAATTATTTCTGTTCACAAAAGGTATCTTAAAATAAACAATGACAAAGCATAAAATGGATTAAGTCTGACAATTAATATATTTTCTGTTTATGCGTTATTTATATGTTGAAAATTATGTTTGTCATAATAAAACTTTTCAGATGAAAATAATTGTATTAGGAAATATATACACTACAATTAAAAGTTTGAGGAAACTCCTATCATTTTTTAAATTGGCCCCAAATGCAGTTGTAACCTAATCTACATACATGGTAACTCAGCGCCATTTACTGTAAACTTTCTTTAAACTTAATAACTCAAAAAGGAAGGATTTGAAGACATGTTTGTATGGATTTTTGTTCTTGTTTTGGTGTGAGGAACACACTCCAAAACTTATAAAAATATTGACACCCAAACACTCTGAAATGTTTGTATTGGAGCTTCTAGCATGAATGCCAAGCAGTACAGCATGCTGTATCCAAATTTTTGACAGAGTGAATTTCTCCTGGTACTCTTTTTCTAACAGACAGTGACCAACTGATTCTCCTATACTACACAATCGAAAAAATTAAATAAATTGGTAATTTGCCCATAAAAGTGTAAAAAAAAAAGTCTTATTTTTGAATCCGAAAATGTAAGAAATAAATTTTTTTTCTCGTGTACTCGCACATATTGTTGTAAAAAAACTTTTGACCAGAAAGATTTTGGGAGACAGCAGACAGGAGATCAAACCTTCAACTTCTTAGTCCCTCCCAAGATGCACTTGGAGATGGAGATACCTTACCACACTGGCCCAATGTGTGTTGATGTCACCCACTTGGATGATCCTGCCTCTTTCTGATTCATGAAAACCCAATGGTATTTGCACAAGTAAATTTGAGCCTTATTAAGACCCCCCCCCCAAAAAAAAACCAACACTCAATAATATCAACTACGAAACAGGGACACAATATCTTATAGAAATACACACATGCAACAAAACTATTTCTTATTTAACAGTTAAAATATTTCAACTTTGAAAATGGCTAAATGTATAGCCGAAAACTAAAAGCACCCTGTCTGTCATTTTCAATGAAATGTGCATATATATATATATATATATATATATATATATATATATATATATATATATATATATATATATTTGTTCTTAGAGATAGGTTTATCTTATGTTTAGAAGAAAAAATTAGAATAATAAAATACAATAATCAAAACCAAATATTGAATCAAAGAAATGAATTAGTATAAAAATGTCAACATAAAAACAAATTCAAATTTCCATAATATAGGTTTTACTTTATTAGCTACTACATTTTTCTAATGTATGTATAACTAATTCTCATTTCTATATTTCCATTTTTACACCATATTTATTATATCTTATAATTGTCCCCTGTTCTAAGAATTCCCTTTCCTTTTATCACTTACATCTCTTTATATATTTTAGGGTTATATTTTAATATAACTTTGTATTTTTAAGTATAACTTTGTAATTTTCAGTATAACTTTATATTTTTAAATATAACTTGTTTTTAGATTCAACTTATCTTTAATATTTATTTTTTTTTATTTTATTTATTTGATTATATTTTTATTTTTAAACGGATAATGTACTTATTATATTTTTATTTCTAAATATTTTTTATTCTTTAATATAGCCTACTGATTTTCTATTAATTATGACTTATTTTTAATTATAATTTATTTAAATATATCTTATTATTAAATATAACTTGTCTTTGAATTAGTATTTCAAGAATGGTTTTGCACATTTAAACATTATTTTATATAATTTAAAGTTTTTTTTAACCCATTTTTATTATTATTTTTGTTTCAAACTAACATTTTATTCTTCAGATAACCCCAATTTATTGTCCAGGTTTAATTTTGATATCTCTTCCCTTTAAAGTCTGTCTATATTTCTGAGATGAGTTGGTGGTTGGAACAAGGACACATGGCACAGTGGATAAAAGCATCGGTTAGATCCAGTGACAGACCCAAAGAGTGTGAGTTCAATACCCAGTTAAGGCAGTGGAGAACTTTCAGAGGGAAAATTAGCAGGAGATAACTGATAACTGACATCCATCAAACATGGCACGTGGAAATAGAACAGTCTACCCCAGTGATTGAAATAAAGGGTTCAGTTCGAAATTCCAACCACCTGAAGAAGGCCGGAGCGTACAACGTTGTGACAAATATGGCGACAAAGATGAGGACAATAGTCCTACTAATGTAAATACTGTACTCTTCCCTTGAACATTAATATCTGTCTCGTGTCTTTTACCTGACTGAAACATTGAAATGGATAAATTCTGTATTAGTTCTTCCACATTTTTTTTTTTTGTAGCTGTCACAGATAAATTTCTAATTCCGACATGAATACAGTTGAATAAGACATCAGGCAATTTTAGATTTTATTGTGTATTAATCATTTGCTTCGTAATACTAAATACATTCATCTCTTTTTGTGGATCAGCTTTAATATTTTATGTTAATAGGATCCACTTGGATTATATACTTTGGTATATAATATAAGTGGATCATAGTAATTTATTACATTTACTATATATTTACATGTATATCTATTATCATTTTAAATGTTATTTTTAGTAGATACACATATTTGAGTATACACTACTACTACTATATATATATATATATATATATATATATATCTAACCAAGGAAATTCAAAGCAGCATGAATCTATCCAGCTCTTATCTTAAATAACAACTTAAAAGTTTAACTTACACAAGGTCTGACCAAAATTCATTTTAAAAAAATTAAGAAATAAAAAACAAATGGAAACCAGAGATAAAAGTTTATTTTCTCCGTCATGACATTCATTTCTCTAGTTTTTTTCTTCTCCTGATGATGGTCATGTTGGCTGAAACGTGTCGAGGAATCTAAATGAAATAACAATAAAAATGAAAGGATATTAATATACAATCCAGTGTGTCTGAAGATTATAATTTTTTAATATTTTTTATTATTTAAAACACACACACACACACACACGCATATATATATATATATATGTCATTTGCAGACAGTACTGTTTCACAGCTTCTCAGTGCGACTAGACATCCAAATGCCTCAAGCCAGGAATCAAACCCAACTGATTTGGTTTCAATCAGAGTTTCTACCACTGAGCTATCTTCATTCGACTGAGTTAAGTTGCTAAATCTAGTGTATTGTTTTTTCGAATATATATATATATATATATATATATATATATATACCCAAGTATATGATTGGTGTATATGGAATGAATTCCAATAACCAACAATTACTATTCTTAAAAGAGTGCTCAATACAAAGTAGAGCAGATATAATTATTTATTTTTAAAGAAAAAAAAAAATTTATAACATAAATATGTTATAAAATCACTACAAAAATAGCCATTTTGTTTCAACACCCTCGGTGTCTTATCAAGTGATGACGAACATCATCACTTGATAAGACACCGAGGGTGTTGAAACAAAATGGCTATTTTTGTAGTGATTTTATAACATATTTATGTTATAAATTTTTTTTTTCTTTAAAAATAAATAATTATATATATATATATATATATATATATATATATATATATATATATATATAGTTAAATTCCCAGATCAATTCTGTGGACAAGACAGATTGGTATAAATAAAATGACAAAAAAAAAAAATCTCTTACAATAAAGGTAATTTACATTAACCAGAAAAAAGGCTTAGACAGAAGCGTCTATCTTTTTAAATTTGGATTTTTTAATGTAACTATAACAACAAGAACATTTCGATTTCATTTTTGCCTTGAAAAAGTCGGAAGACGAAACGCGTCGGGCAAAATCTAAGATCTTTTTTACAATTGTCATTTTATTTATACCATATATATATATATATATATATATTTATATATATATACTTAATGTTATTTTTCATGGATATTCATATTTGAGTAGACATTCAGTTTATTTATTAAACTGTATATTTATTTATGTTTTTGTCTACCAGTCTAAATGTTTGAGAAATCTTTATGGTCCCTGGAAGGATTTGAACCTGCATTCCTCTGGGCAGAGGGAGCAGCTATTAAATGTGGTACACT
>OZ010614.1:47492450-47494950 GCA_963932145.1 Acanthosepion lycidas
TTTCTTGCTTGTGGAACTCCCTTCCTATTACATTCTTCCCTCCCAACTACAATGTTCAAAAATGTAAATGCGACAATCGCCATCTTCTGTCTTCCTGAAACCTGTTCCGTTATTGTTCTTTTCCTCACTTCTCCTCACCAAAGTCTTCTCGTTCTCTTTTACTCCCTTGCATCTTAGTGGTATCCTTGTCTTGCTTGGGGTGAAATGATGATGTCAACTGTGCTTCAGTATTTGTCTATATTTCTGAGATGAGGTATTATGTACACTATTTACATTATTCGGACTATTGTCCTCATCTTTGTCGCCATATTTATTAATGTTTTGGCCCTTCAGTATCTGTCTGTATTTCTGAGATAAGGTATTATGTACATTATTTACATTATTTGGACTATTGTCCTCATCTTTCTCACTATATTTATTAATATTTCAGCATTTCAGTATCTGTCTATATTTCTTAGATGAAGTATTATGTACATTATTTACATTATTCGGACTATTGTCCTCATCTTTGTCGACATATTTAATACAACGTTTCGGCCCTTCAGTATCTGTCTATATTTCTGAGATGAGATATTATGTACATTATTTACATTATTCGTACTATTGTCCTCATCTTTGTTGCCATATCTGTTACAATGTTTTGGAATGAAGGACACATGACACAGTGGATAAAGGCGTTAGTTAGATCCAGTGACAGGACCCAAAGAGTGTGAGTTCAATACCTGGTTAAGGCAGTGGAGAACTTTCAGAGGGAAAATTAACAGGAGATAACTGATAACTGACATCCATTAAACATGGCAAGTGGAACTAGAACAGTCTACCCCAGGGAGCGAAATAAAGGGTTCAGTTTGACATTCCAACCACCTGAAGAAGGCCGGAGCGTACAACAGCCGAAATGTTGTAATAAATATGGTGAAAAAGATGAGGACAAAAGTCCGAATAATGTAAATAATGTCACCTATGCTTGTGTGGGTTCTATAGCCTTGGGTGGCAACTGGTCTAGGAGAAAGTAACTCTGAATTCAAATCTTTATGTAGCCCTGGCATAGCACATATACAGCTAAAGAAAAGATCTTTCGAAACTGGCTTGATAATCTCAACTATCGTTGCTATCTCCCTTCCTGATGATGTGCTTTTTGTTGGAATGGTAAATTCTCTTCTGCTCAGAATCATTGTAGAGTTCCTAAATCAACCTTCCCTGGCCAGATCTATCTTCAACAACACTTTCCCAGATTTTAACAGTAAATCTGAGAGTCTAACTACATTCTTGAAATGATGTTTCAGCTCATGAGTGGGTTGATTACCTTGTATCAGCTCACTATAAAAATGTCTTTTGGGCAATCTGCCATCCCTCATATGTATCAGCTCGTTTGATTATGGAGAAGTCGTTTCTCTTTACTAGCTAACGGTGTACAAAACTACCAATTGATGTCCAAGAAATGTCTCGGGTACTGCTGGTGAAAACGCTCTAAGACCTTAATGTGCCTTCGATAGGTGGTCCATGCTTCAGAGGAATAGAAAAGAGTGCTAATTTTTGTGCTTATGCGGATGTTATGATCAGACCATATTCTTTTTCATGTTTCCTGAATGCTTGCCTTGTTTGTTAAATGCAGTAATTTACTTATATAGATAGATTTGTATGAATAGAATATGTATTCTTTGGTTTATTTTGTTTTACGGTATATCAACCTCAATTGGTTATTTAATGCCGACAACTTTTTAGGATAGATTCGTATGAATAGAATATGTATTCTTTTGTTTAGATTGGTTTGGTTTATTTTGTTTTATGGCATATCAACCTCAATGGGTTATTTAATGCTGACAACATTTTTAGGATAGATACGTATGAACAGAATATATATTCTTTGGTTTAGATTGGTTTGGTTTTTTTTTTTTTACGGCATAGCAACCTCAATGGGTTATTCAATGCTGACATTTTTAGGATAGATTCGTATGAATAGAATATGTATTCTTTGGTTTATTTTGTTTTATGGTATATCAACCTCAATGAGTTATTTAATGCTGACAACATTTTTAGGATAGATTTGTATGAATAGAAATGTATTCTTTCGTTTATTTTGTTTTTACGGCATATCAACCTCAATGGGTTATTTAATGCTGACAACATTTTTTATTGCTGGTAATATTTTCTTTTGTCAAAAATCTGTTTCTGGTAATAGTTTTATTTCAAAATTGTATTGCTGGTAATAATTTTTTTCAAAAATGTATTGCTGGTAATAGTTTACTATTTGCCCATAGCTAGGACCCTAACAGGTGCTGCCACCACGGGTCAGGGTGGACCTGAGAACACCAGCAATTAAAAGGTGGTTCCATGCTCCTCAAAACCTCCTGATCAGAGGTCTTGCTTCTGGATGTAGTTTATCATCTTACCCAGGACACGGATGTAGTTTAATGTTTTATCCAGGACGAAGATGCCAAAGAGAGTAGAAGTTGGAATATTACTTTGCATTACAACATTATCAATTGAAAAAAGGGTCCAA
>OZ010614.1:47497450-47544950 GCA_963932145.1 Acanthosepion lycidas
GTGTGTAATCATATATTGTTAACTATAACATACATTGAATGACTATTATGTCTGATCGTGAACCCTTCTAATGTTCATACGTTTGCTTTAACTTCGGATGCAAATATAAAGACAAAAATTGTTTGACATTTGGATATTTTTTTATTAAGTTACTCCTTAATCTAAGCTTTCGGCTCACATGAGACATCTTCAGAGTAGTTATACGGACATTTTAGGAAAGATATTCACCTTTGAAGATAGCATTTTGTTACGCTGACATAGAAGATTGCTATGTGACAATAACGGTCACAGAATAGCAGACGCAAGTCATAAGTTCAAGATGTGGTTCTATCATGTTATATTAGGTTGGTGCAAAAATAATGACGTGATAATGTCGTTTTTTGATGGGTTTTTTTAACGTCAAAAACAACATTATTACGTCATTATTTTTGCACCAACCTAATACCATGCAAGTGGCCAAAATATTAACAATAGAACCATTTGTTTAGATGCAATGTAATATATATATATATATCTCTTCTAAACTGTGTTTTGCTATTTACACAAACTCATTCTTCTTTTTTTTTCTTCTATGTTAGTGATCATGGCTCTCCACAATTTCCTCTCTTTTGTATCTCTTTGTTTTGTTGCTATCTCTCCTAAACCACATTTTGTTATTTACACAAGCTCTTCTCCTTCTTCGATGCGCCATTTCTGTTCAGGATATTAGTGATCATGGCTCTCCACAACTTCCTCTCTTTTGTAGCTATTAGTAAACGTTGTTTTGTTGCTATCCCTCCTAAACCACATTTTTTTATTTGCACAAGCTCTTCTTCTTCTATATGCCATTTCCCTTCAGGATGTTAGTGATCATAGCTCTCCACAACTTCCTCTCTTTTGTAGCTATTAGTAAACATTGTTTTGTTGCTATCCCTCCTAAACCACATTTTGTTATTTACAAAAGCTCTTCTCCTTCTTTGATGTGCCATTTCCCTTCAGGATGTTAGTTATCATGGCTCTCCACAACTTCCTCTCTTTTGTATCACTTAGTAAATGTTGCCTTGTTGCTGTCTCTATTAAACTGTGTTTTGCTATTTACACAAGCTCTTTCTTCTTCTTTTTCTTCTATGTACCATTTTCCTTCAGGATGTTGGCGTTCATGGCTCTCTACAACTTCCTCTCTTTTGTAGGTCTTAATAAATGTTGTCTTGTTGCTATCTCTCCTAAGCCATGTTTTACTATTTACACAAACTTCTTCTTCTTCGTGCAATTTCCTTTCAGGTTGTTGCTGATCATGACTCTCCACAACTTCCTGTCCTTGGTAGCACTTAATAAATTTTGACTTTGTGTCAATCCCTGTTCTGTCAAACATTTACACTTCTTCGTTCTTCTTCTATACGTCGTTGCCCTTCTCCTTCTTGTATCTGCCATGTTCTTTTTTATTTCATACTGCGCCATCTATTTACTCACGCTCACTGGGTTATGCATTGTTTTCTTCTCTCCCTTTTGCCTTCAATCTTTCCTGTGAGTGTCAAATTTTCCGAGCCCTCTTTCCTCATTATGTGTCCTAGAAATTTCAACTATCTCTTCCTGATGTACTTTCTGCTTTTGTTTCATGGATCCGACATCATCCTGAGGTCTTTTTTGTCCAGTTGCATGAATTTTTTTCCTCCTGTTAAGTCTAGAAAAAAATACTTTGTAAAATTCCCTATTTTTTAATCCACCATATTGAGCGTGCTTAAATTATTCAACTTTTTAACAAGAAATATCTCAAGTTGATGTTAAAAAAATGTTGCAAAATATTGTTGATCTGTTATGACGCGTCTTGAATTTGTACTTAAATTCATTGTATTTATTCCACACTTTTTCTACTTGAAGTGTTCACTGATGATCCATTATGTTACTGTTTTGGGATCTTACCCATAATAATAATAATAATGGACTATTCCATACTTAATAAATACTGCGCCTCAGGAGTAGGCAAGGAGTCAGTCGCTCAAGTTTTGACTTGAACAACTGTTCGGTTGTACTCTCATCCTACGGATGGGAGGAACCCGAAGAAGGCTACGCTGAAGGGCGGAGTCTCCTTCGGGGAGGTAGATCGGCCCTGAACCCGTTTATACGGGAGCAATGGGCATATTTTTGGCCGAACCCACGGGCTCGGAATGCCCACGTTAATAAAGGCCTTCTGCCACATGACGCCCTCGTGGTGGGGTGACTGAATATCGTCAGTCGCTCAAGTTTTGACTTGAATAACTGTTCGGTTGAACTCTCTGCCTTCGGGCGGGGAGCAACTCAAAGGAGGCTACACCGAAGGGCGGATTCTCTTTCGGAGAGGTAAACCGACCCATAACCCGTTTATACGGGTTCAATGGGCATATTTTTGGCCGAGCCCACAGGCTCGGAGATCCCACATTAAAAAGGCCTTGTGCCACATGACGCCCTCGTGGAGGGGGGTCACTGAATATCATCAGTTGCTCAAGTCTTGAACGACAGATCAGTTGAACTCTCTGCCTTCGGGCGAGGAGGAACCCAAACGAGGCTATGCCGAAGGGCGGATTCTCTTTCGGGGAGGTAAACTGACCCTGAACCCGTTTATACAGGTTCAATGGGTATATTTTTGGCCGAGCGCACGGGCCACATGACGCCCTTGTGGAGTGGGGTGACTGAATATCGTCAGTAGTTTGAGTCAGAGGTAGTCCGAAACAGAGTCATGTTCAGACAATTACTACATGACATTGGAATCGTGATACTGGTCGAGACTACATTGTTCTCTCTACTAAACCTGATTGTTCGTACTAACACTTTCCACTTCTCTGTATATATTCCTGTTTGTAATATATCTGTGTTATTCCATATCCGTGTTCGAGTTCTTCTTTATTTGTTCTACCTTAGACTATCACCGTGGTACAAGGAACCGGACCATAACAGATATATAATTAGGTTACAATAAAATTTGTATTTTATATGAATACTACCTTATGAAAAATGAGATGGAGTAGAGTGGGCGGGGAGCATATCATAGATTCAGGGTAGGGGTGCCAGACTCTTTCACCGGACCTGAATAGATATATCATTTTCTGATTTCAACTATTATATTCTTCGATGAATGGTATTATTGCCAGTATCTTATAGCAGTTTACTGAGCATATGAGGCCAAAAGTATAGGACACCCAGTGAGGATCGAACTCACTATTCAGTCATAATTCATCTCGCAAGACAAGCTTAAATCATATCAGAGTGCACTGGAATGATCAATTATGACTTGTCTCTAATTTTTATTTAAATATATTGTATTTATTTTCAATTTTTCTAGTTAAATTGTACACCGATATTGCATATGATCCATTATTGTACATATTTAGGTTAGAATAAAATTTGTATTTTATATGGATACTACCTTATGAAAAATGAGACATTGTAAAGTGTCGGGGTGCAGTGTATCATAAATTTGGAAGGGAGGCCTATGTGACCCTTGCACCAGCCTTATTATTAGGGTGGGATATCTATTAACAAAAGCAATGGAAAGAGACTCTAAATGAATTTGGCAAGATATAGAAAAAAATTCTAAAATTCCTAGTATCTGTGTAGTCATACCAACATAACAAATTTAGTCCGTGGAGACCTAAAGGACGAAATGTGTCAGAAGTAAACTTTTTCCACTTTGTCATATAATTTCCCCAATATTGTTCTTGATATAGATATATTGTTATCTGATTTATTTAAGATGGAATGATCTCTTATGACAGGTCTCTAATTCATATTTAGATAGATTGTATTTATTCCTCACCTTATCTCGTTGAATTGTTCACCTATATTGTATATGATCCAATTATTGTACATAATTAGGTTACAATAAAATTTGTATTTTATATGGATATTACCTTAGGAAAATTGAGACCTAGTAAAGTGTCGGGGTGCAGTATATCATAGATTTGGAGGGGAGGTCCATGTCACCCTTGCACCAGCCCTACAGTTCAAAAGTTTGAGGCCACTCCTGGTAATTTTTTAAATTGGCCCTAAAAGAAGTCGCTTTGTACTTTAAATAAGAGATAATTATTATACAAGGTTAACAAAAAGTGGAACACGATTTTTTTATTAGAAATTTTTTATGACAAAAAGAAAAAAGCATTTAATGATTAAATTTTGCTCTCGTCAAAATATCCTCCTTTAGCACTGAATGCTGCAGCACAAATTTTTGGCATTCGCTGCAAAAGTTTCTCAAAGTATAAGTTTGATAATTGAGTCTTTTTTCAGTGACTCTAAGAGCTCTTTTTCATTTGTGACACACACACACACACACATATATATATATATATATATAACAATCATGAATCCTGTAACCCATTAGTCGTAAGGGCATCATATGTGCTGTAGCCACAGTAGAAGTGGTGTTTCTTGGGCAAAATAGCCTGATGGAGCCCAACCCCCTCCAGGCTGGTTTTGAATTCAGAGTTTCCTTTTCCTAGAGTGCTTACCACCCAAAGCTACAGAACCCAGACTGTCCTGCTATTTACCCATAGCTGGGAAAGAGAACAAGAGGATTTATACCTTTCACAAGGGTATTAGCACATAAGTGGGTGTAATGGACCTGACTTGGATTTTAACTCCGCTCTCCGATCCCTCAATCCGTGTCGCTATCCATTACTTTATATATATATATATATATATATATATATATATATATATATATATATATATATATATACTAACAGCATGGCCCGGCGTTGCCCGTGCTTGATTCAAAAATCGTATGACTCATACAGCAGTTGCTATCACTTGACTTAAAATATTTTTGCCCTTCTTTGCCTTTAAACGAGTGCCCTTTGCCGTGCTGATGTTGCTACATGCCTTACTTCTTGCCTATCTCACACTGCGAATTTTTTCGAAGCTCTATACTAAACATTAAATCTGTTACGAAAAAAGAACTAAACAAAATGAACACAAAATGATCAGCTTTAAAAAAGAATTCGGAACTGGAAAAACCGAATGAAAAAAGAATGTTAACAACAAATACTTTTTCACATGCAACCCAGTTCTGCGGAATCAGAATCAACATTGAGTTTAAGCAAGCGAATGAGTCAGTTGGAGTAAAGTGCCATGCAGATTTAAATTTTTCCCACTTGTGATGAATGAATCGATTTTTTTTGCATGCTAGCATGCTAGTTAACATTCATGTCAGTCAGCTGTTAGCTCTCACACTGGCCAATAGAATCTTCCTGCCTATTCGTGGCAGCCAGCTACAAAATGGCTGCAAACTACATGAAAACTGCCGCAGAAGCATGAAAAGTCGATTATTTCCACTATCAATGGGAGTTGGGAAATGCAAAGTTGGTCTTGGCTTTCCCGCTAACTTGGAGCATGTGAATGTAAATTTTGGTGCAAATCCATCAAAAATTGTGGCCATGCATTCATTACACACACACACACACACACACACATCCTGCCTTTTATATATATATATATATATATATATATATATATTCACACCACATGAATATATATATATATATTCACACCACATGAATATATATATATATGTATATATATATATATATTCACACCACATGAATATATATATATATATATATATATATATATATATATATATATTCACACCACATGAATATATATATATATATATATTCACACCACATGAATATATATATTTTTGACGTAAAAAAATACGTCAAAAAACGACATTATTACGTCATTATTTTCGCACCAACCTAATATATATATATTCACACCACATTAATATATATATATATATATATATATATATATATACATATATATATGTTCCTTTTGTCTATTCACATTATATTTTTACTAGCATGATGAATGATTGGCTTTATTACTTGATGAACCATTCTGTTAGATTCCCTGGAGTTCCATTGGCCCATTCTTCAATTAACTCCCAGATACCCACCCCCGCACACCAAGTGATCGAGAGTCCAATCTCTAATCTCTTATAGACATTTCCTCATTTGCGACAAAGTAAAAACAGAACAAATTTAATTATGTCTCTAACTGTTGCTTATTGAATACGTGATTCCGATGGTCTATCATGCAAATTCCCACGAAAAATCATTCTGTCTGCTGATACGAAAGAGACAAAGTTGCCTTGGTTTAGAACAATTTCATTTTACTCGAATCAGGGTCTTTAAAAAGAAATTTTTTTTTTTTTTCCTTTTTTTTATTCAAACTTAGGTTGGTATCATGGAAAAAAAAAATGTTCACCTTCCCCAAATTATAAATGTGAAGAAGAGTTAGAGTTTAAACTTCTGGATCCAAATCCAAATTGCGTCTTAGTAGCTTTATTGCCTTACTTGGGGTGAAATAAAAAAAACAGAAATAAAAAAAAAACAATAAGTATTCCAAATTTAGTGTTAAATGTAAGTCATATTATTAACTTTGATGTTTTTTGGGGTTTTTTGGGGTTTTTTTTAAGCGTTTCCCCCCAAGCAAGGCAAGAAGCCACTAGAACGCAACGGGTTACAGAAGATTTCGAGCAAGATCAGATAAAAGTGATAGAGGAAATGATGAGGAGAAGGATAGTGGATAGATCAAGGCAACTGGAGATGTTGATTGACATTACATTTGAATAGCTGGAGATTAGAGCTCTCAGGGAAACTGGAATAGGGAAGGGAGTTCAATAGGTGGGAGGTGCGAGACATGAAGCTATTGGAGTAGAAGAGACGGTTACATTTAGGAGTTTTGACAGTGAAAGGGTGAGAGCCTCATAGGGCGCTTGAACTCATGAGGTCTGGGAACCAGCGAATGTAGCTCCACAGAGCAATTGCCATGAAAGTATTTGTAAAAAAGATAGAGAGAGGCAATGGCACATCTGTGTGAGAGCGACTATAGACGAGATGCCAGAACAGGGCCAATTATATTGCATATCTGCCTCTGGAGTCTATCAAGAACCCCAAGGCAACCAGAAGGGGCTCCAGAACATATATGGCAGCAGTACTCCATGCAAGGGCGAATTGTTGATTTGTAGATCTGGAGGATTGATTCCAGGGAGAAAAATTTCCTGGTGTGGCACTGGGAGCCAACTTTCCTTGCGGTGGACAAAGCAATTGACTCAATGTATTTGTTCCATCTCAGGTCAGCAATCAACATGAGACCAAGCAGCCACAGATTAAACTAAAATATACAAATCCAGGCCTTTTCACTCTTGTTGGAGGAATTCTTCCCTGAGCGACCATGTCTTCAGGGACATAGCTGTATTCACTGCACTTGGAGATTTTCAGGTTGGTGAGACTATTTAACCCATAGTTGGTACTGACTCTGAGGAATTAATCCATTCCTTTAACAAATCTTGTTTTTTTCCGATGTCCTTTCTATAAATAATTTCATAGTAATTGATCTAATGAACTTTACTCTCTCTATGGTACCCAGACTCTTTGAATTTCTACGGAAAAATGCTGAGAATGCCATGAACATATGAGCATCAAAGAAGTTTTAGAGAAAATAGAAACAAAAAGGAAACTTATACCTAACACCAGGAAGAAATAGTCGAAATTTCTGAGGTACATAATGAGGAAAGAGGGCTTGGAAAATTTGTCACTCATGGGGCATACTGAAGGCAAGAGACACAGAGATAAACAGTGCCTAGCCTACCTAATGATCTTATGTAATTTATTTAATAATTGCTACAAAGGAGAGGAAATTATGCAGAGCCTTGATCAACTATGTCTTGAAGGGACAAGGTGAATAGAAGAAGAAGAAGAAAGGAGAGGAAATTGTGGAGAGCCATGATCAACTATGTCTTGAAGGAAGAAGGGGAATAGAAGAAAAAGAAGGAGCTTGTGTAAATATTTGGCAGAACAGGGATTAGGAGAGATAGCAAAAAGCCAGCATTTAATAAGTGCTACAAAGGAGAGGAAATTGTGGAGAGCCATGATCAACTATGTCTTAAACGGACAAGGTGAACAGAAGAAGAAGAAGGAGCTTGTGTAAATGGTTGGCAGAATAGGGATTAAGAGAGTTAGCAAAAAGCCAGCATTTAATAAGTGCTACAAAGGAGAGTAAATTGTGGAGAGCCATGATCAACCACATCTTGAAGGGACAAGGTGCAAAGAAGAAGAAGAAGAAGAAGGAGCTTGTGTAAATGTTTGGCAGAACAGTAATTAGGAGAGATAGCATAAACGCCAGCATTTAATAACTGCTACAAAGGAGAGGAAATTGTGGAGAGCCATGATCAAAGGCTTAAAGGGACAAGGTGAATAGAAGAAGAAGAAGGATCTTGTGTAAATGGTCAGCAGAACAGGAATTAGTAGAGATAGCAAAAAGCCAACATTTAATAAGAGCTACAAAGGAAAGGAAATTGTGGAGAGCCATGACTGCACAAATCCTGAAAGGACACAAAACATGGAAAAAGAATATGAAGAAGGTACCTGTATAAATGGTTGGCAGAAGGTGGGATTAGGAAAAATAACAAAAAAAGAAAATTTAAGAGCAACAAATGACACAAAATTGTGGAGAGTCATGATCAACTACGTCCTGATGCGACATGACACATAGAAGAAGAAAAAGCAAAATTTATTAAAATCTAAAGGCCACAAGAAGCTGTGGAGAGTCATGAGTGCCTACATCCTGAAGGGACATGGTACATAGAAGAAGAATGATCTTGTGTAAAAGGTTGGTAGAACAGGGTTTAAGAGATATAGCAAAAAGACATTTAATAAGAGGTACAAAGGAGAGGAAATTGTGAAGAGCCATGATCAACCATGTCCTGAAGGGACAAGGCACATAGAAGAAGAAGAAGAAGGAGCTTGTGTAAATGTTTGGCAGAACAGGGATTAGGAGAGATAGCAAAAAGCCAACATTTAATAAGTGCTACAAAGGAGAGGAAATTGTGGAGAGCCATGATCAACTACGTCTTAAACAGACAAGGTGAACAGAAGAAGAAGAAGAAAGGAGAGGAAATTGTGGAGAGCCATGATCAACCACGCCCTGAAGGGACAAGGCGCGTAGAAGAAGATGTGCCTTGTCCCTTCAGGACGTGGTTGATCATGGCTCTTCACAATTTCCTCTCCTTGTAAATGTTTGGCAGAACAGGCATTAGGAGTTATAGCAAAAAAATTTTTAAGATTGACAAGAAGTTGTGGAGGGTCATGATCTCAAAAATTCTGAATTGTGTAAATCGTTGACAGACCCAAGATTAGAAGAGATACCAAAAAGGCCAACATTTAATAAGAGCTACAAAGGAGAGGAAATTGTGGAGAGCCATGATCAACTATGTCTTAAACAGACAAGGTGAATAGAAGAAGAAGAAGGAGCTCGTGTAAATGGTTGGCAGAATAGGGATTAAGAGAGTTAGCAAAAAGCCAACATTTAATAAGAGCTACAAAGGAAAGGAAATTGTGGAGAGCCATGACTGCACAAATCCTGAGGGGACACAACACATAGAAAAAAAAAGATCTTTTAAATGGAATAAAAATATTTAACTAATTACTCATCCGGTTCATACTTCTCCCTGACCTTTTGAACAGGAGTAAAGTTTTATCCCTTGTTTCCTGTTTAGGACTCAGTTTCCAGTTCCTTCTAAAGTCTACTTCAGCTCAATTCCTGTCTTTCCTATGCTAATATTCACACAAGTAACCCTCTAATTTGAGTGGCTCTTGGGCCTTGTATTGGATGAACACTATTAAAGAAAATTAATTGAAAAAAAAAAAGCCTAATTCTAAATTCCCATTGTTCATAAAAGAATCTTAAATGTAAAAATATTTAACCTTTAATTAATAAACTAAATAAAACCCATTTATAAAATTAGCCTTGTCAGTTGAAGCGCATCACATATAATAAAAGTATTTAACCTTTAATTAACGAAATGGAAAAAAAAAGGTCATTTGCAAATTCCCTTTGTCAGTTGAAGAACTTTAAATATAATAAACTGGACAAAGCTTAATTCTAAATTCCTTTTGTCAATCAAAGAACTAGAAATGTAAGAAAAATATTTAACTTTTAATTAATGAAATGAAAAACAGAAAAGGTCATTTCTAAATTGCCGTTTTCGATTAAAGAACTTTAAATATAATAAACTGGACAAAGCTTAATTCTAAATTCCTTTTGTCAATCAAAGAACTAGAAATGTAAGAAAAATATTTAACTTTTAATTAATGAAATGAAAAACAGAAAAGGTCATTTCTAAATTGCCGTTTTCGATTAAAGAACTTTAAATATAATAAACTGGACAAAGCTTAATTCTAAATTCCTTTTGTCAATCAAAGAACTAGAAATGTAAGAAAAATATTTAACTTTTAATTAATGAAATGAAAAACAGAAAAGGTCATTTCTAAATTGCCGTTTTCGATTAAAGAACTTTAAATATAATAAACTGGACAAACCCTAAACCTAAATTCCAGTTGTCAATCAAAGAACTTGAAATATTGTATAAATATTTAATAATAATTCAATTTAATCAATAATCAGAACGATTGTCAATTTGAAATGTTGTCACAGAATAATAATTGAAATCCTTTCTGTACAAACACATCTGCCGAATAGGCAGACATTATTTCTGAACAACAGATTCCAAACCAAACAATCATTCTATAGATCAGGACCCATTTCTGTCTATTAATTCTCTAAGTTCTTTCTCGGATTTTCTCAAAGAGTTCCTCGTCTTCTAAACTTCTGCACAATATTCCTCTCCGTGATGCTATTATATTATTTATTTATCTACTTCTTTCTTTCTTTTTTTTTACCTTCTTTGAAGAAGCTTGCGAACATTTGTTCTGGCAGCTTAATGGATTTGATAGGCTAAGGAAGCATTCTTGGAGATCGGTGAAGGAGTTCTTTCGAAGGATCTTGCTGTTCCTTTCATGTCAGTCTCACTTTGAGCTGAAATTTGGTCTCTCATGGAAATGTAACAAAATCTTTACGGAATTTTTTTGCCGATTCTGTTACCAAAGACAAGAGTGTAACTGAACTACTCATATTAGAATGTACATGTGTATGTATTTATTCAGATCTAAATCTAGGGGTGAGTGTGTGTATCTCAACTCACATACATACACACAAACGCACATATATATATATATATATATATATATATATACACACACACTCATATCATCAATTTCCCATATACGCATATATATCTCAGTAATTTATTTTATATATATATATATATATATATATATATATATATATATATATATATATATATATATAATAAACGATAAAATCCAAAATCACCTCATATGAGGAATAACCTATTTCAGCAGACAAAGATATCGGTCGTCTGTCTTATCAACCCCAGTGTGGACTGAGTTCGTGTCAGAAATAAGAATTTAACTGTTAACAGTCGAAAAACTAATATTTTTGTCTGACGAAATAACCACTAGTTTGGTCTAGTGTCTAGTGATTTGAGATTTTATTGTTTATTAATTATATTGCTCTGTATTAATAAATACATTTAGCTCTTTTTGTGGGTCAGTTTTAATATTTTATATTACTAGGATACCTTAAAACTATTATATATATATATATATATATATATATATATATATAGTTTTAAGGTATGCTATATTTATTGGAAAAAAGTTCTAAATATCAGAGATAGAGCATATGTAAATATAAAAGTGAACATTGACACCAACACTCAGAAGTAACAGGCTGTTTCATGCTAAATGTAATCATCAGGCCTGATGATTGCATCTAGCATGAAACAGTCTTCTGAGTGTTGACCGCAGTGTTCACTTATATGTATATGTGTGTGTGTGTGTATATATATATATATATATATATATATATATGTATATATAATATATATGTATTTTATTATATATAACATGTATATATAATATATATGTATTTTATTATATATAACATGTATATATAATATATATGTATTTTATTATAACATGTATATATAATATATATGTATTTTATTATATATAACATGTATATATAATATATATGTATTTTATTATATATAACATGTATATATAATATATATGTATTATATTTATATATGTATTATATATATATATGTATTATATATATATATATGTGTATATATATAATATATATGTATCATATATATATATATGTATTATATATATGTATATATAATACATATGTATTATATATATATATGTATATATAATACATATGTATTATATATATATATATATGTATATATAATACATATGTATTTATATATATATAATACATATGTATTTATATATATATAATACATATGTATTTATATATATATAATACATATGTATTTATATATATATAATAATATGTATGTATTATATGTATAATATATATATATATAATAATATGTATGTATTATATGTATAATATATATATATATGTGTGTGTGTGTGTGTGTGTATATATATATTTATATATATAACCATGTATAGGATTGATGTATATGGAATAAATTCCAATAACCCAAAATACTATTCTTAAAAGTGTGCTCAATACGGAATAGAGCAAATATAATTTATTGGAAAATTACAACATAAATATGTTATAAAATCACTACAAAAGTAGCCATTTTGTTTCAGCACTTCTGGTGTCTTATCAAGTGATGATGTTGAATGTAGAATAAAGGGTTTTAAATGGTTCAAATCAAAGACTCCTCGCTAGGGGAAATGCTGTTACATAAGCTGGAATGACCAATCAAAATACAAGTATATGAGAATTCAAAAAACTTGACAACGGACTTTGGTTATAATAATTATTTAATGCTTTAATGTTAGGGTTAGACTAAAATAGAATTCATTCTAATTAATATTAAATTATACTATAAAATTCAAAATTACCACTTTTAAATTTTAAATTTAATCTATATTAAGTTTAAAATTATAAAATTACTTAAAGAAGAAATTGAGGAAAAAAATACATATTTTTTTAAATTTATTTTTACAACTTAGATACATTTAAATGGAAGATATGGGTTACAAAAGACAATATACATACAATCAGATTGTAATACACAAACATGCAGACATATTTAGATATATAAACACGCAAAAAAGTGACAAAACAGGAAATATATCCATGGACCTTAAAGAAAAGGCAGTAGATAATGATTGACATTGCATTTAAGTTTTTGAAGATGAAAGGTGCTTAGAAAGCAAGAAGCCAAAAGATAGTTCCACAAGCAAGAAGTGAGAAAAACTGTTAGAACAGAACTTATGGTTGCACGTAGACATTTCAACTTTTATTTGCCACCTTCTTTCGGGACATTGGTGAGTATGAATCTCCACAACTTCCTATTCCTTGTGGCTCTTAGCAGTTTCCACAAGTGAGAAGTGCAAGAAAAGAAACTGTTAGTATAGAAGTTATGCTTGCATAAACATAGACATAAATCTGATTTTAAAACGTCAGAATATGTTCTGCTTACTCTTAAGTCAAAAATATTTTTAACATAAAGATTTGAAAGTTATACATTGGTCTGGTATACACTACAGTCAGAAAGATCAAAGCAAGTCAGGCCTTCACTCAAGTCAGAGAGGTAGACATATCTAGTGTTCTCTAGTGTATCCACTCAGAAGTTGGCTCCTTTTGCAGCAAGTAATGTAGTCACCATATTGTAAGTCCCAGTCAGAGGGCATTTAGTCAGCAGAAAATGTGTTTGTCTTTAAAATAACATTGCATGCGCATATTCAGGGAAGGATATTTAAGAGAAAATCAAACTTTTACGCCGGTATATTTAGCTGGATTTTCCTCATTCAACCAGCTATTTTCTCTTTTGCCTGATCATAAGAAGACCTTTTTTTTTCTCTTGTTTTTTAAGGGGCCCAAGATTTTCTTTAAAAGAGAAGAAAAGATCAATTCGGTATTATTCTTTGCCAATAAGAACGTGTGCCATTCTTTGGAAATAAACCCAGGCGAAGAGAAAAATCATCAGGCTGTGATATTTTACGGCCTTGAGGTTCAAATAGCTTGGCACTTTAAGGTTTCCATTAAACCAGATTGTGAGAATGCTTCTTTTTTCTTTTGTTTTTTTTTTCCCCCCTTTTTATAGTGAAACCTTTAAAGGTCAGAAAGAGATCAATTCTGAATTCTTTCTGTCTGCAAACCCAAATTCTCCCAATAGATAATCAAAGAATTATATTCAAAGTAGGCTTCAATGAATTGTTCTTAAATCTTTACTTTTCCAATTTTAAGCCAAACAAATACAAATTTAATAGTTTGGAAAGTAGTAAAGGAAGAGGCAGTAATAAACATTTCCTTACAAGGAAACATTCAGTAGTTACTGACCAAGCAGCCAGTGTCCCTTTCTGTTGAGATTTTTATTTTAATTAGTACTGATAACAACAAACAAATCACTAAATAATCTCTAACACTAATAATAATAATAGACCATGTAGAAGTATGGAACCAAAATAATCTATATCTATAAAAGACAGGATGTGTGTGTGTGTAAAGAATGCACGGCCACAATTTTTGACAGATTTGCACCAAAATTTACATGCACATGCTCCAAGTTAGTGGAAAGGCCAAGACCAACTTTGCATTTCCCAATTCTCATCGATAGTAGAAATAATAGATTTTTTCATGCTTCTACTGCAGTTTTCATGCAGTTTGCGGCCATTTTCTACTGGCCAGAGTGAGAGCCTATAGCTGGCTGCCCCGAATAGGCAGGAAGATTCTATTGGCCAGCATGAGAGCCAACAGCTGACTGACATGAATGTTAACTAGCATGCTAGCATGCAAAAAAATCGATTCATTCATCACAAGTGGGAAAAATTTAAATCTGCATGGCACTTTACTCCAATTGGCTCATTCGCTTGCTTAAACCCAACGTTGATTCTGATTCCGCAGAAGTGGGTTGGGTGTGAAAAAGTATTTGTTGTTAACATTCTTTTTTCATTCAGTTTTTCCAGTTACGAGTCCTTTTTTAAAGCTGATCATTTTGTGTTCATTTTGTTTAGTTCTTTTTTCGTAACAGATTTAATGTTTAGTATAGAGCTTTGAAAAAATTGGCAGTGTGAGATAGGCAAGAAGTAAGGCATGTAGCAACATCAGCATGGCAAATGGCACTCTTTTAAAGGCAAGGAAGGGCAAAATATTTTAAGTCAAGTGATAGTGATTGCTGTATGAGTCATACTATTTTGAATCAAGCCCGGGCAACGCCAGACCATGCTGCTAGTAAATAATAAAAGAGAAAAATTAAAAGCTAAGTAATAAAATGACTTTAAAATATAGGTAAGAATGATAATTAACAATAAATACAGAAAAGGTGAGATTATGAAATAATAGTTAAATAAATATTTTAAGACATTTTTATGTTTATACATTCTTTTCATAGATACAAATATTTAAGGAAATGCTGTTTTATAATAAACAGTATTAAACAACATTTACTGGCCTGACTGTCCGAGAAATTTTCATAGAAAATTTTTCGTCCTCTGACATGAATCAAACCTGTATCTTATACGGAACCGTCATATAGCCTGATGTGCCTTTAACCATTTTAGCCACAGAATAGCGTTCGGTTAGCAAGGTCGATTTTATTGTTTTTAAACTTTAATCTTCCATGAATCTCACGTACATTCATATCTACTGATGGCGTATCCAAATGTAAACAAATGATGTCACACATTTTTCAGGCCAGTAAATTTTGTTTACTTATTATAAAACAGAGCATTTACTTAAATATTTTTATCTATAAAAAGAATGTATAAACATAAAAATATCCCAAAATAATTGTCGGACTTTGTGCATTTCATAATGTGTGACATCATTTGTTTACATTTGATATGCCGTGAGCAGATACGAATGTACGTGAGAGATTCATAGAAGATTGAAGTTTAAAGACAGTAAATCGACCTTGCTAACCGAACACTCCTCTGTGGCCTAAATGGTTAAAGGCACGTCAGGCTATGTGATGGTTTCGTATAGGATACATGTTCCATTCCTGTTGGAGGACGAAAATTTTCTATGAAAATTTTTCAGACATTCAGGCTGGTAAATGTTGTTTAATACTGTTTATTATAAAACAGAGCATTTACTTAAATATTTGTTTCTTTAAAAAGAATGTATAAGCATAAAAATGTCTTAAAATAATTATCGAACTTTGTCCTTTAAATAAATATGAAAACTCCCATAATGCACCAGAACTGGTGATTTTTACTGTCAATTGAAACAGAAATCAAGTTTTCTCTCTCTTCATCTTCCAGATTGCACTAGTTTAACAATAGTTATAAATAGTTATTGACCAATTTTATGATTGTGATATTTTTACATTATGTCAAGTATTAAGAATATAGTAGCTAGGGTCCTCAAATTGGAGGAGAGAGTTATCAATGATAATGTTCTGACTTTGAATCCACTGTTATTTCCCTTTAAACCTCTTTCTTATTTTTTATCGCATGAAATTTGGTGAAGTCAGAGTTAATTTTCATTCTAAAAATATGGCCCAGAGGAAAAAAAAAAAAAGTTTGGAAACCACTGCCCCAAGTTTTGGGTTCCAGAACTCAAGATTGCATGGATTCTTCTGATTAAGATCTGTTCTGAACTGTTCTGTCAACATTTGATCCAGGATTTAAGATGGGTCTCTAATTTGATCCAACTTGCAGCACGGTGATCCATTCATCAATCAATTCCTGTCATGTTGCAGACTATCTGTGGTATGGAACTCTGTAATGCTAAAAAAAATATACCTCACTCTCATCCAAGTCTAGTATCAGCAACAGGATTTATTTGGCACCATTCAAGCTACCATAGATTTTAACCAATTTTCTTGAATCATTCCTCTTCTTGAAGCCGTATACTATCAGACTGTTACCTCAAGAAATTGGAATGGTGCAAGAAATAATAAAACAGTTATATTAGGAGTGGTGGTTGTTAGTACACCAGTAAAATGTTGACACCTAGATGCTAATCTAGTAGCATGCTTAAATTCCTATGCTCAAGACTTCAGCAACTATATTGAAGCAACTGCTATGTTTGCAGCAAGGAAATTTGACTCGGTGATTCATACCAAAAAATTTTCTCCTCAGAATCCATATTGCACATTTATAAATCTGCTATTGAATACTGTTGCCATATCTAGTCTGATGTTCCTGACAAAATCCAAAGAAAGATCTGTAATGTAGTCAATCCTGTGCAGGCATCTTGATTTCAGTTACTTTATCACTGACCTTGTGTGGCTTCCCTCTGTCTTTTCTACAAATATTTTCATGGCAGCTGTTCTGATGATCTTTTTTTTTTTACCCTGGTACCTCGAATACATGAATTTAAGCAGTTTAGATTGGCAACTAGCTTTCACTGTTTTACTGTGGAACTTGCTGCCACTACTACTCTAAGAATTGGTTTTCTCACACTCCCCACCTGTGGAACTTCCTCCCATTTACTTGCTTCCCTGATAATGACAATCTACAAGAATTTAAATACAATATCAATTGCTATTTCTGTCTTCTTGAACCCTGTTCTGTTCTTTGTCCTTTCCTTTATTAAGTCTTCTCATTCTCTTTCACTTTCACTCCCTGTAATCCACCATGCCTTGCTTGCGGGTGAAACGATTAAAAAAAATAAACAAAAAAAACTTATTACTTACTTACTTACTTACTGTTAATACATTGTAGATATTTTCCTGCACAAGATTCACATTAACGCAAATTTATTGCCAGAAAGGAAAAAATAAAAAATGTCTGGCACCAAGAGAGCTGAAAAAATACTCATAAAAAAAAATCCCAAATTCCTGTCTAAAACATTCCTTCCTTTACCGTTTTTTTTACAAATGAAAAAAAAAATCTACCATATCATTAGGGGTGAAGAATATTGAAATGGCAATGAAGACCTGCACATCTCCTGGCCAGGAACTTTAAGCTTGGCCAATTGCCAGGGCCAAAGAATTTGTCTTTGCAATCATATAGGTGGAATCATCATGCCTTCTTGGCATGCAATAAGAATTGCAGACCAAATAGAAGAAAAAATAATATAACAAAGAAAACAATCATTGCCTAGGAAAAAAAAGTCAATGGAAATTGGGGTATAAATAGTCATATATATCATTATAGACAGCTTCTAAACACTTTGGCAAATGCCTATTTTTTTTCCACCATTTTTATTTTTTTTAACTTCTCCATTTTCCTTTTAATCTTGCCTTTTTCTTTTTTTCTTGTCTTTTTCTTTTTCTTTTTTTCTTTTTCTTTTTTTCTTTCCTTTTACTTTTTTCTTGTCCTTTTCTTTTTTCTTGCCTTTTTCTTGCCTTTTTCTTATTTCTTGCATTTTTCTTTTTTCTTGTCTTTTTCTTTTTTTTGTCTTTTTCTTTTTTCTTGACTTTTTCTTTTTTCTTGCCTTTTTCTTTTTTCTTGACTTTTTTCTTGCCTTTTTCTTTTTTCTTGTCATTTTTCTTACCTTTTTCTTTTTCTTTCCTTTTTCTTTTTTCTTGACTTTTTTCTTGCCTTTTTCTTTTTTCTTGCCTTTTTCTTTTTTCTTGTCTTTTTTCTTTCCTTTTTCTTTTTCTTTCCTTTTTCTTTTTTCTTGTCTTTTTCTTTTTTCTTGCCTTTTTCTTTTTTCTTGCCTTTTTCTTTTTTCTTGCCTTTTTCTTTTTTCTTGCCTTTTTCTTTTTTCTTTTTTCTTGCCTTTTTCTTTTTTTCTTGCCTTTTTCTTTTTTCTTTTTTTCTTGCCTTTTTCTTTTTTTCTTGTCTTTTTCTTTTTTCTTGTCCTTTTCTTTTTTCTTGACTTTTTTCTGCCTTTTTCTTTTTTCTTGTCTTTTTCTTTTTTCTTGCCTTTTTCTTTTTTCTTGCCTTTTTCTTTTTTCTTGCCTTTTTCTTTTTTCTTTTTTTCTTGCCTTTTTCTTTTTTTCTTGCCTTTTTCTTTTTTCTTTTTTTCTTGCCTTTTTCTTTTTTTCTTGTCTTTTTCTTTTTTCTTGTCCTTTTCTTTTTTCTTGACTTTTTTCTGCCTTTTTCTTTTTTCTTGTCTTTTTCTTTTTTCTTGCCTTTTTCTTTTTTCTTGCCTTTTTCTTTTTTCTTGCCTTTTTCTTTTTTCTTGCCTTTTTCTTTTTTCTTTTTTTCTTGCCTTTTTCTTTTTTTCTTGCCTTTTTCTTTTTTCTTTTTTTCTTGCCTTTTTCTTTTTTTCTTGTCTTTTTCTTTTTTCTTGTCCTTTTCTTTTTTCTTGCCTTTTTCTTTTTTCTTGCCTTTTTCTTTTTTCTTGCCTTTTTCTTTTTTCTTGCCTTTTTCTTTTTTCTTTTTTTCTTGCCTTTTTCTTTTTTTCTTGCCTTTTTCTTTTTTCTTTTTTTCTTGCCTTTTTCTTTTTTTCTTGCCTTTTTCTTTTTTCTTTTTTTCTTGCCTTTTTCTTTTTTTCTTGTCTTTTTCTTTTTTCTTGTCCTTTTCTTTTTTCTTGACTTTTTTCTGCCTTTTTCTTTTTTCTTGTCTTTTTCTTTTTTCTTGCCTTTTTCTTTTTTCTTGCCTTTTTCTTTTTTCTTGCCTTTTTCTTTTTTCTTGCCTTTTTCTTTTTTCTTTTTTTCTTGCCTTTTTCTTTTTTTCTTGCCTTTTTCTTTTTTCTTTTTTTCTTGCCTTTTTCTTTTTTCTTGCCTTTTTCTTTTTTCTTGCCTTTTTCTTTTTTCTTGCCTTTTTCTTTTTTCTTTTTTTCTTGCCTTTTTCTTTTTTTCTTGCCTTTTTCTTTTTTCTTTTTTTCTTGCCTTTTTCTTTTTTTCTTGTCTTTTTCTTTTTTCTTGTCCTTTTCTTTTTTCTTGACTTTTTTCTGCCTTTTTCTTTTTTCTTGTCTTTTTCTTTTTTCTTGCCTTTTTCTTTTTTCTTGCCTTTTTCTTTTTTCTTGCCTTTTTCTTGCCTTTTTCTTTTTTTCTTGCCTTTTTCTTTTTTCTTTTTTTCTTGCCTTTTTCTTTTTTCTTGCCTTTTTCTTTTTTCTTGCCTTTTTCTTTTTTCTTTTTTTCTTGCCTTTTTCTTTTTTTCTTGCCTTTTTCTTTTTTCTTTTTTTCTTGCCTTTTTCTTTTTTTCTTGCCTTTTTCTTTTTTCTTTTTTTCTTGCCTTTTTCTTTTTTCTTGTCTTTTACTTTTTTCTTGCCTTTTTCTTTTTTCTTGCTTTTTTTTTTCTTGTATTTTTTCTTCTTGCCTTTTTCTTTTTTCTTGCTTTTTTTCTATTTCTTGTCTTTTTCTTTTTTCTTGTCCTTTTCTTTTTTCTTGACTTTTTTCTTGTCTTTTTCTTTTTTCATACTTTTTCCTTTTTTCTTGTCTTTTTGTTTTTTCTTGCTTTTTTTCTTTTTTTCTCGCTTTTTTCTTTTTTTCTTGTCTTTTTCTTTTTCTTTACTTTTACTATTTTTATTCTTTTAATTTTTTTACTTTTTTTTTTCTTGCATTTTTATTTTGTTAATATTATCTATACTATTTACATTATTCAGACTATTGTCCTGATCTTTGTTGCCATATTTATTACAATGTTTTGGCAATTGTACACTCCAACCTTGTTCACAGGGTTGGAATGTCAAACTGAACCCTTTATTTCACTCACTGTCGTAGACTGTTCTAGTTCCATATGCCATGGATGTCAGTTATCAGTTTTTTCCTGTTAATTCCCCTCTCCACGTTCTCCACTGCCTTAACCGGGTATTGAACTCACATTCTTTGGGTCTTGTCATTAGATCTAACCAATGCCTTTATCACTGTGCCATGTGTCCTTGAGAACACATTGCACAGTGAGCGAAGATGGAAATGGCAACCTAGCGGGGAAAAAAATCTGCCTTGTCAGTCATGTATTGAAAGATACATGATCGCCTAAGCGGGTATGACACATGGCACATAACTGATTTAGTACAGTTAGTATTTGTCTATATTTCTGAGATGAGGTATTATGAATACTATTTACATTATACTGACTATTGTCCTCATCTTTGTCGCCATATTTATTACAACGTTTCAGCCCTTTAGTATCTGTCTATATTTCTGAGATGAAGTATTATGTACACTATTTACATTATTCGGACTATTGTCCTCATCTTTGTCGCCATATTTATTACAACGTTTCGGCCGTTGTTCGCTCAGGTCTTCTTCGGTATCTGTTCATATTTCTGAGATGAGGTATTATGTACAGTATTTACATTATTCTGACTATTGTCCTCATCTTTGTCGCCATATTTATTCCAACATTTCGGCCTTTCAGTATCTGTCAATATTTCTGAGATGAGGTATTATGTACATTATTTACATTATTCGGACTATTGTCCTCATCTTTGTCGCCATATTTATTACAACGTTTCGGCCGTTGTTCGCTCAGGCCTTCTTCGGTATCTGTTCATATTTCTGAGATGAGGTATTATGTACAGTATTTACATTATACTGACTATTGTCCTCATCTTTGTCGCCATATTTATTACAACGTTTCAGCCTTTCAGTATCTGTCTATATTTCTGAGATGAGGTATTATGTACATTATTTACATTATTTTGACTATTGTCCTCATCTTTGTCACCATATTTATCAAAACGTTTCGGCCTTTCAGTATCTGTCTATATTTCTGAGGTGAGGTATTATGTACACTATTTACATTATACTGACTATTGTCCTCATCTTTGTCGCCATATTTATTACAACGTTTCAGCCTTTCAGTATCTGTCTATATTTCTGAGATGAGGTATTATGTACATTATTTACATTATTTTGACTATTGTCCTCATCTTTGTCACCATATTTATCAAAACGTTTCGGCCTCTCAGTATCTGTCTATATTTCTGAGGTGAGGTATTATGTACACTGTTTACATTATTCGGACTATAGTCCTCATTTTTGTCGCCATATTTATTACAATGTTTCAGCCATTGTACTCTCTGGCCTTCTTCAGGTGGTTGGGATGTCGCGCTGAACCCTTTATTTTGCTCACTGGGGTAAACTGTTCTAGTTCCACGCACCATGTTTAATGGATGTCAGTTATCAATGTATAATAATAACAGTTCTCTATTTTAGAAATTCATGTATACTTCATTTTTACTTTTATGTCATACCTTCTTTTTTCGTTCACTTCCAAAAATGAAAAAATTTTGCTTCTTTTTTTTTTTCTTTTCATTCACCTTCATACATGCTTGACATTTCCAAAAATTTTATTTCTTTTTTTTTTTCTGGCAGGCGTTCCCGGAAACACAAGAAGGACAAAATCCGATACAAGAAAAGGTAAGCATCTTCTTGTTTTGTCTTCAGGTGCTTCCATGATTAACGTATTTGAAGAGAAGTGAGCAAGATTTTATTAAAAAATCTGCTTTTTGAAATCTGAACCAATTACAAAGTGGTAAAAAACAAAAATTAATGCATTTCATACAAAGAGAGATGATGTAAATAAATTTTATGCAGTTGGAAATGGAAAATCACTTGAGATAAAGTGTTGGCAATATTGTGAAACGATCATGAAAAATTGGTAATAAAATAATAATAATAATGAAGAATGTATAGAGCCAGAGGGTTGGGATAAAAAGCAACAATAATAAGATGGAATCAAACTAGTAATAAAATAATAGTAATAATGAAGAGTGTATAGAGCCAGAGGGTTGGGATAAAAAGCAACAATAATAAGATGGAATGAAACTAGTAATAAAATCATAGTAATAATGAAGAATGTATAGAGCCAAAGCGTTGAGATAAAAAGCATCAATAAGATGGAATCAAACTAGTAATAAAATAATAGTAATAATGAAGTGTGTATAGAGCCAGAGCGTTGAGATAAAAAGCAACAATAATAAGATGGAATCAAACTAGTAATAAAATAATAGTAATAATCAAGTATGTATAGTGCCAGAGTTTAGGAATAAAAAGCAAAAATAATAAGATGGAACATAATTAGTAATTAATTAGACTTGGGCCTCTGATAAAAATTTAAAAAAATGAAGATATAAGAGCAAAGGATATTTGTTTATTTTCAGATTTAATGCAGTCCTTTGAATTAATTTGAAATAATTGAGCCTGTTTATTTGCAGTGGGGTTTTAAATCTGTAGGGACCCTTTTTTTTGCAGACAAAGGGTTGGGGTGGGACAATGAAGTGGCCTCCGATTTCTATGATTCCTGGGTTTTCTTATTGCCTAAATCCAGCTCTTCTTATGTATACCCTGTTAGTGTTAAATTCTTCTTTGTTTATCATGTGTCTTCAAGATGAAGTTGATCATGTTTCTCCACAACATCCTGTCTATTATTTCTTTAAATATCTAGATTTTTTTGCCATCTGTCTTTATTCTTGCTCTGCTGTTCGTCCACACAATCCCTTTAATTTACTCACTTTTCTTTTTTTTTCCCTTTTTGCTTACTAAATGTCCTGTGAGTGTTAATTTTTCCAGTCACTCTTTCCTCACATTCAGTTCCAAGAATGCTAAAAAAAAAAACAAATCTGGTATTTGAGCACAGATGAAGAACCGCTTCAGGTGCCTTAGTTGCTGGTTATTTAGAAAAATTGCTACCCAATATCTGTATTAGCTTCCATGGAAATAATATTGTCTGCTGACCTGAGATGGAACAAATACATTGAGTCAATAGCTTCATCCACTGCAAGGAAAATTGGCTCCCTGTGCCACACCAGGAAATTTTTCTCACCACAGTCGATTTTTCAAATCTACAAAACCATTCGCCCTTGCACGAAGTATTGCTGCCATCTAAAGATGGATATGCAATGTGATTGGCCCTGATCTAGCATCTCATCTGCAGTCGCTCTGTCACAGATATGCCATTGCCTCCCTCTGTCTTTTTTACAAATACTTTCATGGTAACTGCTCTGATGAGCTACTTTCGCTGTTCCCAGACTTCATGAATTTAAGCGTTCAACTAGGCTGGCATCTCGCTCTCACCATTTCACTGTCGAGACTGTTAAATGTAGACGTCTCTTCTACTTCAATAGCTTCATGTCTCGCACTTCTCACCTGTGGAATTCTCTCACCATTTCTTGTTTCCCTGATAGCTACAATCTCTAACTATTCAAATGTAATGTCAATTGACGTCTCTAGATACCCTGATCTATCCACTATCCTTTTCTTCATCTTTTCCTCTAGGACTCCTCTTTGCTCTCGCCCCAACTCTGTAACCCCTTGTGTGCTAGTGGCTTCCTGCCTCGCTTGGGTTGTAAAGCTTAAAAAAAAGAAGTGTCTAAGAATTAAATAAATGGAAGGCATTATTTTCGAAGCGTCTCTTGTATTTTCAGTTAATTTTCAGGCTTTTGAGTCGATAAGCACAAACTTTGTGACTAATGCATTTGGCTTCTTGAATAGCTGTTCTTTAGAACTCTTGTTAAAGGTCAAGTTTCTAGGGAGGGAGGCAGAGGGAACAGAATAGACCCTGCCCTCTAGTCACTACTAACCTGGATCTCATTCAAAACAGTGGTGCTGTTTCACTCAATGACCTGCTCTTCCACTTCCAAATGTTCTTCCCCTTTTGCGAGTATAGAATTTGGGCAGTTTTCACAAGGAAGCCATTGGAGATAAGGAATAGCCAAAAATATTCTATATTTCTATGATCTAACAAAAGAATTTTTTCGATGCCATGTCTCTTCAAGGTGTCTCCACAGCTTTCTTTTCTTTACTATCTATGATTTGTCATGCATTCTTAACAAAGAGAGTAGAACGGTTATTCCCTTCACCTTCTCCATGGTATGGAATTCAGTTTTCCTTCTCCCTTTAGAATATACACGATCATGGCTCTCCACTGTTTCCTTTTCTTTATTATCTGTGAATTGCCATGACTTCTTGGGAAAGATAGGTGAGTGGTTACTCTTTGCCTTCTCCATGGTTTGGAATTCAGTTTTCCTTCTTCCTTTAGGATAGACGTGATCATGGCTCACCACAGTTTCCTTTTCTTTATTATCTGTGAATTGCCATGCATTCTTATGAAAGAGAGTAGAATCATTTTTCCCTTCACCTTCTCCATGGCTTGGAATTCTCTTTTACTTCTCTCTTTAAGATGTATGCAATCATGTCTCTCCACAGTTTCCTTTCATTATCTGTGAATTGCCATGTATACTTGAGAAAGATAATTTCCTTCCATTTTTTGTTCTCAGTAACTTTTCACCATTGGAGTGGAGTAATGGATAGCAGCTCGGATTGAGGAATCAGAGAACCGAGTTTGAATTCCAGTCAAATTCATTACTTTCACTTACATGCTAATCTCCTTGGGAAAGGTATGAATCCTCTTCTTCTCCCCCCAGCTATGGATAAATAGCAGGACAGACTGGGTTCTATAGCCCTGGATGGCAACTGGTCTACCGCAGAAAGAAATGGCAACTTACTGATACCTCATCAGTCATTTATTGAAAGATACATGATTCCCTAAGTGTATATCACACTTTTGCCACAAACAGATTAAGTTACTCTCTGCTTCTCCTTGGCTAGAGATGGCTTGATGTAACCATAAGTTCTAGCTTAACAGTTTCTTTTTGCACTTGCGGAACTCCCTTCCGACTCCATGATTTCCAGCTAACTCTAATCTTCAAAAATTGAAATGGAATGCCAATCACTACCGGCTGTCCTCCTGATTACCCTTACTTTTTTCTTATTCTGTAGTAATGTTTCTGTTTTCTAATACTTCCACACCCAGTAACCTCCTTGTGTCTTAGTGGCTTTATTGCCTTGCCCGGGGTGATACTGATTACAATTAAAAAAAACAAAAAATGGAGAGAATGTTTTTGGAGAATTTAATACTCATAGCTTATAGTGACCCACTGAGCTGTTGATATGCCATAAAACAAAATAAACCAATGCAAACCACTTACCTACCAACTGTATATTTGAAAAGAATACATCAATGAAACCAGACTCTTGACAAAAACCCTCTTTATGTCAATGAAACTTGATCTACAGACTGATTTCTTACAAAGAATACATATTCTGTTCATACGAACATATCCTAAAAATCTTGTTTGCACTAAATGACCCATTAAGGTGTTGATATGCTGTAAAACAAAATAAACCAAATAATTGTATAATCAACATATTTATTCGGGTACGATGTATGAACTTTTGTTTATCAAAATCGGGGAAAAAAAAATTAGATTTGCCGTGGTATATGGATGTATTTTTAAAATGTTGTTTATTTGTGGGAACCAATTTGTCATGCCTGAAATGTCATCAGATAGTTGCCAGACAAGACCTAAAAATGTTCACCAATATTTCAGTAAATAATACATTTCATATATTAAAAATATATTTTAAAAGTATGCCATTTACTCTAGTAAATAATACATTTCATATATTGAAAATGTACACCAATATTTCACTTAATAATATAGATCATAAAATAAAATATATTTTAAAAAGTACCCTAATATTTCAGTAAATAATACATTTCATATATTACAAACCTATATCTAAAACAGTACCCTAATTTTTCCATGAATAAGACAAAACTACATATTTCAAGACTATATCTAAAATAGTTCCCTAATATTTCAGTAAATAACACATTTCATATAATACAAAACTATATCTGAAGTAGTACCCTAATATTTCAATAAATAATACATTTTTTATATTTAAAAACAATATCTAAACCAATACTCTAATATTTCAGTAAGTAATACATTTTTTATATTAAAAAACAATATCTAAAATAGTACCCTAGCTGTCATCACTCTTTCATGATGGTTTCCTTCCTAACCTTTAATTTGAAGTTGTGTGGAATGTCAACATCTTGATTATGTCATTATTTTCTCTTCAATTTACATGTGCTATTCATTTTAGTCGTTGCTGCTGTTGGCAGTCCTCAAGTGATGTGGTTTCTGTTATTTGGTATAGTTCTTTGTGATTCTGTCATGCCACGATTTTCAAAGAAGGATGATTTTTGCCAAGACTTTCAGGCTTCATTTGTTCAAAGCATCTTTTAACCATTGATCGTAGAAAGTGGTTGTATACAGGTTAGATACAGTGGCCTAAGAAAAGTTTTTAGCCAGGAGAAATAAACTATATCCAAGTTCAAAATTTAATTATGTAATCACTACTCAACATAAATAAATACTATTTGGAACTGGTATAGAGTAGGTCCTCCATTTGCTAGCTTCACTGCTTGTATTCAATTCTTCATGGATTTGATCAAGTTATCACCAATCGTCTGAGCCAAATTTTGCCACTCCTTTAGCAATGTTTGTTTAAGGGTTGCCACTGACGTGATTTTGATTGCATGCTGTCAAGGTTTTCGGTCAAAGTGCACTCAAATATGTTCTATTGGATTCAGGTCAGGATTTTGGGCTACCCTCTGGCAGTGACTTGATTCTTTGCGGTTCCTTCCAGGCCTTTGCTATTTTGTTCGTATAACATAGCATTCCATTTTCTTGAAAAAAGTAGACATTCTTGTCAGTCTGTTTGGTTTCAAATAGTGTGAGTAGTCCTCTCTCTAATATTTGACAGTATTTTGGACCATTCAACTGCTTGTCAACAAGAATCAGCTCAGATTTCCCTCCAAACTAGACACCACCCCCCACCATTACTCAAACCCCTCCATATTTCAAAGTCGCCTGCAGACATCCAGTGTTTCAAGTCTCCTTCTGATTTTTTCAAACATGAGCCTGTCTCAAATTCGAATTGACCCTGGATGTAAAGAGACCAAGATTGTAGTTGCCAGGAAAGCATCCTCTCAGTAGTTTGCTTCACAAAGTAACAGTTCTTGGGAAGAAGCTGTCTGAGTGGAATTTGTTTTTATCAAAGGAACACAAAAGGAATGGGGGAATGGTTTTATACAGTTATGTTCACTCACTACAAGGCCCAAGAGTCACTCAAGGTAGAAGGTTACTGTTTGGTGTTGTACAAATGTCAGGAAAGACAAGAAGTGATGTTCATTTTATGTTTCTTGCATAACGCAGAAAAAAATAATGGTTAGCTCGAGATTTGAAGAGGTCAAGATTGTAGTGATCGAAAAAATATCCTTGTCGGAGTCTGTTCCACAATGCAACAGTTCTTGGGAAGAAGCTGTTTGAATGAAACTTAATTCTTACTGTTGGAATACAAAGGAAAATTCACACTTGTATTCATGGCACTGTGAATCCTAATTGTAAAGGTCAGACCTGGTGGGATGAAAGAACATTGCTCATCAGAAGACGTTCCGTGGAAATAGTGGTAGATCAGTGACAGACTCACTGTGTTCCATCTGTGGAAAAGAGCCTGTAGGGTGGAGAATAATTCCTCTCCCACAAAGCTGCGGAAGCACTTTTGAATTCTGCTGTGGCTGGGCAGTGAGAACTGGGCAGCCCCGGCCCAGATACATCAGCAGTATGCCATTCTTGGTCTGATCTGACTCTTACAACATGCCACTCATGCTACCATGTGGCTTCACTAATCCACTCCAGGCCACTTTTCATGAAACTTGTATGAAAGAGGGATTGCTAAACAAATACAACATATATATATATATATATATATATATATATATATAATTATTTATTTTTAAAGAAAAAAAAATTTATAACATAAATATGTTATAAAATCACTACAAAAATAGCCATTTTGTTTCAACACCCTCGGTGTCTTATCAAGTGATGACGTTGAATGTTTGTTGGTTATTGGAATTCATTCCATATACACCAATCATATACTTGTATATATATATATATATATATATATATATATATATATATATGTCAGATATCAGACAAGGTGAATGAAATAAATAGAGAAAGTTGGTTACAGCAGAGAGGCAATTGTTTCTGTATGATTAAAAGTTAAAAAAGCACGCTACCATGCGACTTCACTAATCCACTCCAGGCCTCTCTCCTGACACTCCTCACAACCTCGGTTAACCAACCCAATAAATCTGTCAACTTCTGGTCTTACAAAGACATGCTGACGCCTCATCACTCCCCTTATGAATGGCAACTAAAGAACCACATATTTAACAATTATGTCGCCTTTTCACACACCTATGGATATATTCTGAAAATTGATCTAAACAAACTGTTGGAATTTTAATGTTTGTTTGTTCTTTCCTTTGCAATCATAAGTTCCTTATAACATAAATAAAGCAAATTCATTTTCTTTTCTTTTGGCTTGATATCAGTTTTTTTTTTTTCTTTAATTTCTTATTCTTTCTTGTTTTGCTTTTTACAATGTATTATTAGCCATTGGTTCGTTTTAGTCGAGTTGAAATGCTAATAAAAATCAATCACAGTCTCTTTCTTCTTTGTGAATCAAATATTGATTACTTATGAACATAAATTTGCTTCTTTTTTTTTTTTGCACTGATATTTTATTGACCTTAATGATTGCATTAAAATGGGTCACATTGTTTGTACATATGCACTCTTTTGAAGTACTTGTCCTGGGTGTGGCAATAAATGATACCCAGCAGCAAGATTAAGAGAAGCCTGGAACCATCTCTTAATTTCTATTGTTCCCAGGTCCAAGAACACAAGAAAAATTAAATAAAAGACTTAATCACAGTACCTAATCAGCCACTTTTCATGAAACTTGTATGAAAGAGGGATTACTAAACAAATACAATATATATATATATATATATATATATATATATATATATATATATATATATATATATATATATATGTGTGTGTGTGTGTGTCAGATATCAGACAAGGTGAATGAAATAAATAGAGAAAGTTGGTTACAGCAGAGAGCCAATTGTTTCTGTATGATTAAAAGTTAAAAAAGCACACTACCATGTGGCTTCACTAATCCACTCCAGGCCTCTTCCCTGACACTAATCACAACCTTGGTTAAACAACTCAATAAATCTGTCAACTTCTGGTCTTACCAAAGACATGCTGATGCCTCATCACTTCCCTTACCAACGCCAAGGGAAGTGATGAGGTGTCAGCATGATGAGGCAAGGCAAGAACCACATATTACCAATTCTGTCGCCTTTTCACACATCTATGTATATATTCTGAAAATTGATCAATACACACTGTTGGAATTTTAATGTTTGTTTGTTCTTTCCTTTGCAACCATAAGCAATCAAGAAAAAAGAAAATTTTGTCAAGACAAGATCAACCTTTGCAGTCAGGGTCTGTGTTGCTGTTAGCAGCAGTGCAGACCATTGATGACTGGATATTTGTTGGGAAAAAAAACTTGAGCATGAGCAACACAAAGAAATTTATCTTATCACTGGAGATCCATCTTCCAAGCAACACCACCCTTACTTTATATAGTAGAACTATATTCATCATTTTTTCAGGGACTCTCTCACTCTCTCTCTATATATTTTTAGAATGGATTTTTTTTTTATAAATCCAAGAGATTTTTATCACTTTAAACATTATTGTTTGGGGATACTTGTATTCGAGGAGACACTCCATTTATTTTCGTCTACCACTCTGAATGTTTGAGAAATCTTATTTCAGACAAAATTTACACTCTCTGGCTGGATTCGAAAATGCATCCCTTTGGTTAGATAATAATACAAGAAGAGAAGAAACCTCCCTTACTCAGCTATGCATTGGACACACTAGACTGACTCACTCCTTCATACTAGAAAGGGAGCCTCCTCCTAAATGTCCCTGTGGAAACCAATACACAGTAAAACATATACTGATAGAACGCACAAACCTTACACACATTCGAAGAAAGTTCGACAACATTAAGAGTACAAAGGAACTATTTACAAAAATTGATCGAAGTCATATAATAAACTTCCTGAAAAGAATTGGTCCTTTTATCAAAGATGATGTGCAATAATATACGCTACCTTTTAACATTGTGCAAACAAATTGTCTATACTAAATGGAAATCCTTGTCCTAGACAGTAATACCTGGAATTATTCTGCAGGGCAAATAAGCTCTAGCTTATATAGCTTATAGACATTTACAAGTCCTATATCATACTTATTATAAAACCCAGGTTGTGTGTGTGTGTGTGTCTGTACATTTATATATTGGATTGGATTTCCTACATTTTTCAACCGATTTCAACAAAACTTCACAGGACTATGTAAAATTACCTTGCGGTGGTTCTGACAGTGCCAAAAATTGGAAAAACGCAATTGTTTTTGTACAAAATCAATTTCAAAACATGATTAAGAGGCATCGCAAGAACGAAAGGGGGACAACTCATATCGAGTTATACTTATTATAAAACCCAGATTGTGTGTGTTCGTTTATATATGGGATCGGATTTCCTACATTTTTCAACCGATTTCAACAAAACTTCACTTTTTTTTGGCAGGTAGTGTTTCTTATTGTCTTGCACACTTTTTTCTTTATTTTTACGTTCAGAATGCTTTAAAAATTCCATTTACAAGACAATTGTTTATAATAAAATTCTATTCAATCGGTAGACTTATAACAATTGAAAACAATGTTTCAGTTTGAGTTTGACCAATTCATAAAAAAAACAAAAAAACTAATTAAGACGTGTGTCCGTCAGCCTTAAACAATAATCTTTGTCAATTTTATTTTTCAGTCTTTATGATGTTCGATACTTGATCTATCTCTTACTGTTACATCCCCGGGCAATGCTGGGCTCTACTGCTAGTATATATATATATATATATATATATATATATATATATATATATAAAAACTAAATTTGGCATTAAATGACCTACAGTGGTTGATATGCCATAAAACCCAACCAACCCCCTGGGCAGAGGGATCTATCCTTAAATCCGACATACTCTGAACAGCTGAGCCCTGGGGAACTAATTAGTCAGACAAAGCCCAAATTGTACCTTTACGCAAAACCTCTCTCATTATGGATACCCCCGCAAATTTTCATATCTTCACAGTTTTGTATCCAAATGTAATCAAAGATTTCTTTTAGAATGGATTTTTTATTAATCCAGTATATTTTTATCACTTTAAATGCTATTTTTAGTGGATACCCTTATTTGAGTAGATGCTCCATTTATTCATTAAACAGAACAAATAAATATTTATCACCATTTTATATTTTTAATTTCACAGATGCTCATTTTTGTTTTTGATTTTGTTGATTGCACAGTATAGCTGCCCGGTTAGATTCAACTCTGACCATTAACATTTTATGTATTATATATAATTATTTAAAAAAAAATATGATTCCTTCACTACATAAGAGTTCTCATGTTTCAAAAACAAGAGCCAAAAACCTCAATATAATTATTAAAATTAAATTGAATTAAAGTATCAAGCTATAGTGAGTCAGCCAATTTGTATTGGTTATAAATAGAAATAAAAACTGACCCTCTACAATTTTTACAATATCAAATGTAACAAAGACAACAACAAGAGAAATAATCAAGTAGAAGAAATTATGAATTTGTTCAACAATAAATATTTTTTTATAAACACAACAAATACATAATATATAATGCAAAAGTTGATAAACACAATAGAGTTCTTTGGTGTGTTACTCAAAGAATTTGAGTTACTGTACTGTATGTGTGAAAATGAGAAGATGTAGTTAGCTATATTTGTTTTTATAGGAAAATTAAACAGTTGTTTTTGTTTTTGTATTAAATAGAAAAAAGTATTGTCTTGACTCACTGATTGTTATAGAGTTATCGCTCATTAACCAGGGATTCTTCCTGTGAAATAGAATATTTTGTGGGAGTGAGTGTTAAGCCTGGAAATGGTTGACAAGGTTTGTTGTTGTATTGAAGATAAAGTTCGTCTCCTTTACTGTGTTGATTTCCAATGAAGTCAAGTGAATTGGTTCAATATTTTAAGTGCTCACTGACAAAGTCGTATCGAAGTTTCCTTTTTATTAGTTCTCTTGGTCACGTGGGGAGGCTCGTGAACATGTTTACATTCTATGGCGTCAACTAGAGGTCAAAATTTGGGTCGGTACCTTCGGACGTAGTTGACGACACCTAATTAATATTTTACAACCAATCAAAATACATCAGTTGTTATATTTGGTTGGGAGCCTCTGTGTGTTTAACTTGCACAAAATTTTTAGATTTAAAAAAATGTAGGAATCTGATTCTACAAAGCCCTGTTTCATCCTCAAGTAAAATTTTAGGATTCAATTGAATTTTAATAATTATATTGAGGTTTTTGGCTCTCGTTTTTGAAACATGAGAACTCTTATGTAGTGAAGGAATCATATTTTAAAAAAAATAATTATAATTAAAGCTCTACTTTTGTATGGAGCACTGTTTTTTAAAAATATAAACAAAAATACTAATAATAATAAAATGAGCTCGTTATTACCTTGAGTGCAGATTCTTACCTTTCTGCATTATACTTGTAACCTTGAACTAGATTTACCAGTACTTATATAGTGATTTGGACGACCATTTATCCGTCGCACGCTATATATCTGTCAAAATGAGATGTCAGTGTTATGTTCATTTTTGCATCATTTGGACGACAATTTATCCGTCGCATGCTATATATCTGTCAAAATGAGATGTCAGTGTTATTTTCATTTTTTTTTTTTTTTTTTTTTGCGTGATTTGGATGACAATTTATCCAACGCACGCTATATATTAGTTATTTTGCTTACTTGTATCGTTTATTTTTTTTTTCTTTGGGCTTTGGACTTGCATGCTAGATTGATTATTCACAAAATTTTTTAAAGGACATTAATTATTTTTCAAAGAAGTCCAAAGCACTATAATATACTTGAAATTGATTGCCATATAAACTTATGTAATGCACGATCTCGTGACCCCCAGATTTTAACTTATAAAAAAAAAAGTGATCTTATCATGTATCTCATTTATCATGTGAGTCCTTTTTCAAATTACAATCGACCATCTTTTAGTTAAATAAGTTTAAAAAAGATGACAAAAGTATCGTTAGTAATGCTATACTCGTTGTGTACATGTGGACCAGTATAAACAACCGGACAAGAAACAGAGGCTAAACATCTTATAAATCATAAATGTAAACAATGAAAAAGATGCACATATATAGTTAAATCTAGAGAGCCAGACAAGCTTATCAATGTTTCACCTAAGCAGATCGTCAGGGAAGGCTAAAAAGGCAACAAAAGAATGGAATATTTATAGACTATAAACAAAAAAATCACCATTTGTTTTGTTGTTTTTTTCGGGTTTTTTTTACCTTGATTGAATAAATGGTTTACCACCCCCTGTTGTCCAAGTTTCTCTCCTGCTCCCTCCCCCCGATTTTTTTTATCTCAATTTGAATAAATGGTCCCCCACCCTTTTTTTTTGGTCACATGGTTTTTGATTTTTTCTTTATTGACTATAAATATTCCATACTTTAAGTTGCTTTTTAGCCAGCCTTCCCTGACAATCCACTTAGGTGAAACCTTGATAGGTTTGTCTGGCCCTCTAGGTTTAACTAGGTTTGCTCTACTTACTGTATTGGCCACTTTATTTAGTTATATATATATATATATATATATATATATATATATATATATGTTTTTCAGCAAAAATAATATTCACCCAAAAAAAATGCACAAATTAAGAGAGTGCTCAATACAGTTTCCATAGAACAAAGAAGTAGACCAAATTAATATATCTGTCTATCTATCTATATCTCTATATATATATATGAAGAAATATAGTTTTAAGGTGTGCTATATTTATATTTAAAGTGCTCAATATCAGAGATAGAGCATATGTAAATATAAACATATATGAAACAGCCTGTTGCCTCTGAGTGTTGACGTCAATGTTCACTTTTATATTTATATATATATATATATATATAAAATATTTTCAGTTAGAATGTATCTGTAAAGGGACAGAATGAATAAAATGAAACTAGAGGAAAAACTATTATTAGTCGACACATTTCATCTTCTGAGAGACTAGAGGATGAAATGTGTCAGCTAACAGTAGTTTTTCTCTGGTCTCTTTTTATTCATACACACACGCACACACACACACACACACATATATATATATATATATATATATATATATATAAATGACTAGGACAGAGTCCCTAGCCATGAATGGCAAACTTCTTAGAGATCAATAAATTATCATTATTATTATTGTTATATTGCCTGACTTGGGGTGAAATAAAAATATTGACTTCTTCTGTTAATATTCTGTAAGCATAGAAAAGTAATATATACACATGCAGAAAAAATATAAAACATAACATAGCCATAGCTGTTGATTAGAATTTTTCAAAGATGCATATCTAGAATACGAAGTGAGGTAAAAAAAAAAAATAATAATTCTCTTGGTCAAGAAGACTTGTTTGGTAGTTTTGGTAATCTGTTTGGCACTGGGCCAACAACTACATGTGGGTGAAGGAAATATCGAATATTGTCTCACTTGAAGGAAAGTCAAGATCACAACTTAGATTATTTGGTTCGCTTCTGGAAAGATTCTTTTGCGGCCTATGTCCAATACAGCTTAGTTTATACAGCTTACCATAAATAAATTAACGTCAACTCTTCTGAAATAAACAACTTGATGGAGCAACTCCCTAAACCCAGAATCCTATACGGAATAGCAAAAAAATAGATACTAAAGGTAAAATAATGGAAGAAATAATTAACACCCATAACTTATGTCTATTAAATCATAAATCCTCAACCTACCTTAATCCCTCCAATGGAACGGAATCGTCAATAGACTCCTCAATAAAATATAACCCTTGCAAATAGTGTATATGTATCTGCTTATAGACATATATATGCATGTACGAATGTAAATATTAAAATACACAATCAGAAACAGTCACAAGAAAAAGCAATCCCAAAAAATACAGAAGATTATGAAACCCAACAGCCTTTCAACCTTTTATACAAAATAACCAATTTAAATTCATAAATTAATAAGGCTTCAGCATAAATTGACCCAAATAGGAGTTGACATGCCGTTAAATCCAACATCCATCCATCAACTCTTCTGATTTGGCTTAAGAAACCAACATAATAGTATCTCTCGGATGCAAGCATTAGTTGGTTTTATACTTGAGTGTATTGGTAATCGGTACTGATTTGATGAACTGGCTATAATGATAAAATACACACAGCAGAAAGCCTCTGATCAGGTATGTTTTGAAGAGTGTGGAACCACCTCTTAATTGCAGGTGTTCCCAGTTTTACTCTGACCCGGGGTGATAGCACCTGTTAGGGTCCCAGCTATGGGTAAATAGTTAACCTCCTAAAACTGGGGTCAAAACACTATGAAAATGTAAAAATAGGTTTTTATAGTAAAAAATACCAGCAATAAATTCTTGAAGGAAAAATTATTACCAGGAATATATTTAGCTGTTAACAAAATCCCTCTTTACAAAAATGCATCAATGAAACCTGTTAGGGTCTTAGCTGAGGGCAAATAGTGAACCCCCACAAAACTGGATTCAAAACATTATGAAAGTGTAAAAACAGGTTTTTGCCCGCAATACATTTTGGAAAAAATGTACCAGCAATACTTTTTTTTAAAAAAAAATGTTATTACCAGCAATACATTTGGCTCTTGACAAAAACCTTTACAAAAATATATCAACAAAACCGGAATTACAAACTGATTTCTTACAAGGAATACATATTCTATTCATATGAAAAATCTTGTCAGCATTAAATAAACCATTGAGGTTTATATACCATAAAGCAAAATGATCGAAAGCAAACCTGTACTGATTCGACAGATGGAGACATTGTTCCTATTCAGGCTGTGGAGTGGTTAGCCATGGTTAAATGCAAGATAAGTAACAGAATTGTCGAACAAATAAAATTGACAAAGTTTGCAATAAGCAATAACAAGAAAAAAGCACAGTGTAAAAATAATATAAAGCAAACAATATATGCAAGGCACGTATTTTTAACAACAAAAAAGGCAAATCAGCAGCAATATGGCAAATAGTTAAAAAAAAAACAAACTTGGTGTTGACACAGTAAAACAAATTCGGACAAGCAAACGTAGTATTCTGATGTCAAGACAAGACAGACTGGGACTTAGTCAGGTGAAACCGAGAACCGGCCTATTTTATTAACTAGTTAAAAAATCCCAGCATGCAGTTGTGTGCTTCTGTCTATAAAAAGAGGAGGAGAAAGTATTTTGCAGACATCCCACTTTATATGTCATGTGTGTTTTTGTCCGTTCCCTGTAAATTATGGTATTATGGTCTTATTACGGTATTATGGTATTTGGCAGATTGAATGGAGATGGACGAGTTCTTGTGGTGAATGAGCAAATTGTTATGGATGAATGGGTCGTGAATCATTAGCTAGGTCTAGGATAGTTAGTGTTGACCAACCTATCTCACTACCCCTTCGGCCTTGTGCCAAAATTGTTATTTTTATAGCAATAATCAATACCACTTGAGATTGGAATCGACATTCAGGGATTATGGGACTCGTGATTGCAATTATCGTTTGGTCTGACGATCACATTGAAGCATCAAACTGACTGTCACCATGTAATGTTCATTCCTTTGTCCACACTGTGTATATATATATCAGTCCAAACGCATGCCTTTCTATTTATTGAAAGTTCCTCTTATTACATCTACGTCCATATCTGCCATTCTCATTCTGTACTCACAGACTTTTGTAACTTCAGATGTCCCTTCAAAATGATTATCCTGGGTATGATGATAGACTACATCCGGCAGCAAGGCCTCTGATCAGGCGGTATTGAGGAGCATGTAACCACCTCTTAATTGCTTTTGTTCCCAGGTTCACTTTGACCCGAGATGGTAGGACTTGTTAGATTCCCAGCTATGGGCAAATAGTTGACACCCCCAAACTGGGTTCAGAATACTACGAAAGTGTAAAAATAGTATTTTGAAGGAAGTTTTTTAAGTATTTTAAAGCAGGAGTATATTTGTGAAAAACATTATTACCAGCAATATATTTTTGAAAAAAAAAGAAATATTACGGGCAATACATTTGAATCTTGACAAAAACCCTCTTTACAATATTACATCAATGAAACCTCATCTAGAAATAAATTCTTTACAAAGAATACATCTTCTGTTCATACAAACCATTACTAAAATTCTTGTCATCATTAAATAACCCATTGAGGTTGATGTCCTGTAAAACAAAACTCAAACCAAACCCTGCAAAATGCCACTCAGTATGCAATGTTATCCCCCAGATGATTAACCAGTTTTTCACTGGATCATTTACTTAAATTTTTTCAAGGATTTTCGGATCAATTTGCGTTGTGTGTTTGATCTGCTTGAGATGCTTATCACTGCTTTCATGAATTTGTGCATTAAAGAATTATTTTCTCCAATAGATTTTTATAATGATTACGTCTTGGTTCATACATAAATCCTCCTAAATCTTCAGTACTTATCACCTCCTATTGCATTCATATAACATTTATACTCAAGTATGAACCTGACCAATGATTACTGATAGACTCAAGTACGAACCTGACCAATGATTACTGATAGACTCAAGTATGAACCTGACCAATGATTGCTGATAGACTCAAGTATGAACCTGACCAATGATTACTGCTAGACTCAAGTATGAACCTGAGCAATGATTACTGACAAACTCAAGTATGAACCTGACCAATGATTGCTGATAGACTCAAGTACGAACCTGACCAATGATTGCTGATAGACTCAAGTATGAACCTGAGCAATGATTACTGATAGACTCAAGTACGAACCTGAGCAATGATTACTGATAGACTCAAGTATGAACCTGAGCAATGATTGCTGATAGACTCAAGTATGAACCTGAGCAATGATTGCTGATAGACTCAAGTATGAACCTGAGCAATGATTGCTGACAGACTCAAGTATGAACCTGAGCAATGATTGCTGACAGACTCAAGTATGAACCTGAGCAATGATTGCTGACAGACTCAAGTATGAACCTGAGCAATGATTGCTGATAGACTCAAGTATGAACCTGAGCAATGATTACTGATAGACTCAAGTATGAACCTGAGCAATGATTACTGACAGACTCAACTATGAATCTGACCTATGTTTAATTATAGATTCAAGTGAAACACATTAAATATTATAACAGCATTCTTTGACTAAGTAATAAGCTACCATCAAAAGTGACCATCTGCTAGATCGATGCTTGCAGACTCAAGAATAAGCCTGGACAATATTTAATTATGGACTCAAGTATAACCTGACCAATTTTTACCTTTAGACTCATGTGTAAACCTGACTAATGTTTGCTTATAAACTCATGTATAAATGTAACCAATATTTGCATATAGATTCAAGTATAATAAAAAACAGATTTTGATATTGAATCACCCAACAGGGTTTTATCTGTCATAAAACCCAACAGCCCAACCCCAACTTCCGACCGCAGTGTCTGGCTAATTTATCATCTGTCCAGGAGCAGATCAATAAGCCCAAAGCTTGACACGCAGCTGAATTTTCATCTCTCTGATTAATATTCACCACTGAATTAAGTGCACGGAAAAGGAAAGTAGCTATGCTGAAGAGATAAATATGTGTTGTGTAAAAGAGAAGTCCTTTCCATCATCAGGCTATAGACTTATTGATTTACCTATACACTTTCTTATTTTCTAGGAACTAAATATGTGAAAAAAAATGGTCAGCATATTCTACTGCCTCAAGACATATCAGAATTTCTTCTGCTATGCTTTATATTTTATAAAAGTCAGATTAGACCAAAAAATGGTGTATTACTCAGTCCCCACTTTCCAGCCTTGATAAAGTTGAAAATTTTTTTTGCTGGGCATGTGGAGATACTCTCTGTTCTGCAGTCTTTTTCCCCCCCCACAGAAGCAGTGTCATCAGCCTATTACTAATTACTTTATTTCCATTCAGATGAGCTTCACTCTTTACTTCCACCAGTTCAAACCTTCACAGCTAGGATTTGCCGACAACACTCTTTTCCTCCCTATTCTAAATTGTAAGGAGAAAATTCCACTTGGGCAGCTTCTTTCTGAAGAACGGTTACTTTCTGGAACAAATTCCCATTTGGATCTTTCTCTGGATGGCACAATATTAACTCTTTCAAGTCTGGGATCAGTCGTTATCTATCCTACTAATCTTCACTACTTATCACCTCCTCTTGTATTCATATAACATTTATACTTGAGCAGATCTTGTGCCTTGCTGTTGGTTTCAATCCTTGCAATGGCTGCTGAAGATCTCTCCTTCTCCAAATTTATAGACAAAACCTACAGATGGATACTGGGATATTTTTCCTAACCAATGAAAATGGACCAATCTTTGGTCTCATCCACCATATTTTTGTTCTTTCTTGCCTTGAAATTCAAAATTCTACAATCATTCGCCTGTATCTCTTTAGTGTTCAAACATTATTTTTTCTTTGAACTTTTGGCTTTATTACTGTAGCTTTGCGTAGTTTTGACTTACATATCTATTGTTTGCCTCATATTCTTCTGCTGCGTTCTTTTTCTTCCTTTTTATTTTGTTTATTGGAAACTTTTTCGATTCTGCTTGTTGAGCAAATAACAACACTTAAACATGGCCAATTATTCCACACTTGTATTGGTTGAAGTTTAGTAAACAGAAAAAATTGAGTATTGGTGCCATATTTGACCTGAAGCTGCTCGATCATTGCTTTCCAGCTTGAATAGAATTCCACAGACAGCTTTTCCCTCGAGAACTGATGCTTTGTGAAACAAACTCCTGCATGACTGATTCAGTGAAAACTACAATCTCAGCCTCTTCAAATACAGAGTCAATTACTATCTATCCACAATGCCTACATAATCTAAAATTCATTCTCCCTTCTCCCTGTCGGAGATAGATTCTCTATCTGTTGAGAATATATTCCCAATGGCAAAATGGTGCCATTGGTTTGTGAGCTGTTCCTTTGATTTAGGCAGATTTAGCCTTGGCCCAGACAGGCAGATATAGCCTTGGTCTAGGCAGGCAGATTTAGCCTTGGCCCAGACAGAAAGATTTGACTTTGGCCCAGACAGAAAGATTTAGCCTTGGCCCAGACAGGCAGATATAGCCTTGGTCTAGGCAGGCAGATTTAGCCTTGGTCTAGGCAGGCAGATTTAGCCTTGGCCCAGATAAAGATTTAGCCTTGGCCCAGACAGAAAGATTTAGCCTTGGCCCAGACAGGGAGATATAGCCGTGGTCTAGGTAGGCAGATTTAGCCTTGGCCCAGACAGAAAGATTTGACTTTGGCCCAAACAGAAAGATTTGGCTTTGGCCCAGACAGAAAGATATGGCTATGGCCCACTTAGACAGATTTAGCCTTGGCCCACTTAGGCAGATTAAGCCTTGTCCAAGGCAAAAAGATTTAGCTTTGGCCCAGGCAGATAAATTTAGCTTTGGCTTATGCTAAAAAAAAAGCAAATACTCTGTTTGACTCCTGAAAGCCAACTGACGGACTGACCACTTCCGCCCCTCTAAGAAGTGGCTATCATTTGACCCATGTGACTTACATTCATATCACAGACCTCCTTCAGTAAAGTTCTACCATGAGTGGCTCTTGAGCTTTATATTAAGTGAACTTTAGCATATAAAAAAACAAGCATATTTTTGTTACCTCAAGTCTGCTTCTCATCTATGAGGAAAATATCCATTATTCACTGTCATATAAGAGAATTGATATTACATAGGAAAGTTGGTTTCTCTGTGAGGAAAATGTTCTCACCCAGATCTATCTTACATATTTATTAGTCTACCATGCTTAGAATATTGCATCTATATCTGGTCTGGTGCTTCTGCCATATATCTAGAGATCTTTGATAAAATCTGTTGTGTAAGCGTAAGTGTCATTGCCAACATTATGATTTGAAACTAGATCGCCAGTGAGTAACACGGGCAATTCTATTATTAAGTAGATCAAATGATCGTAAAGGAAGTGAATAAATAGGAAGTAGCGTGATGACTATACGATCACTGTTCACTTGTTCTTGTCTATCCACTATTGCTGTATGGTTACTCTCTCTACTACTATACGGATTACGATTCTCTTCTGATCATTATACTATTTGGCGATTACTACTTGGACAAGTATTACTAGTGCGGATATTATTGGAAGGCATTACTACTAGTACCAGCATCTACGAAGTCTCAAATATAACAAGCATTTTTGGAAGTGATAAAGAGCTTTTGCTTGACATAGCGAAAGTGATAAGAGAAGCCGTCCAGAATCACAAAATATATTTAGATTTCGGTATTAAGCAACCCATAAAGGCTGATATGCCGCTAAACAAAATCAATCATATTGATTCACCTAAGACAGTTTGTATTGAGCCTTGAGCTATGAATTCCATTTTAGAGTCACTGACATAGAGTCCAACATCATAAGCAGTATTTTCTAAGATGATATAGGGGAACTGTGACATAGGTAATGGTGTCTACAGTGATAGCTAGGTCATCTGCAGAGTTAATATTGGTCAACGTTGTTTACGAGAGATAAATTTTACTGAAAAGTGTGTAAAAATTCGCGTACGTAAATCTGGAAATCTGATCTACCAGATAACCTCAAACGGATATACTTTTGTGCCACTATAAAAACAGCATTAATGTATGGTTAATGTACGTCTCAAATATAACAAGCATTTTTGCCGATTACTACTTGAACAAGTATTACTAGTGTGGATGTTATTGGAAGGCATTACTACTAGTACCGGCGTCTACGAAGTCTCAAATATAACAAACGTTTTTAAAGTGCTAAAGAGCTTTCGGTCGACATAGCGAAAGTGACAAGCAAAGCCATCCAACATCACAAAAGTGGAGACAAGGATTTGCAAAGAATCACAAAAAAAAAATCCGAAGAAGAATCTGTAACGCCATTGGTCTATTCCTGGCATCTCAGCTTCAGCCACTTTCGTACCACTGTAATGTCGCTTCTCTGTACCTTTCTACGAATATTTCCCTGCTAATTGTTCAGATAGACTTTCCTCTTTGGTAGTTAGACTTTATGAAGCACGGTGGTAGACTGAAATTAAGAATATTGCATTTAAATTCCTGAAGATCAAACTTGACAGGAAAGCAAGAAATCGGAAAAGAGTTCCACAAGTGAGAAGTGTGAGAAAAGAAACCATTAGTATAGAACTTACAATTAAATATAGCTGTCTGAATAGCGGCAGAACTATAAAATGAGGAAAGCTTGTCCTCAATCTAGTATTGCGCTTAAATTTTAAAAAAAGTGTAGGTACCACAGAGATGAGTTCATCAGAAAAAATACCTTGAAAGTATTTATAAAGAAGAATAGAAAATAACAATTGACATCACATTTTAATTTTTGAAGATAAAATTTAACTGGAAAGCAAGAGTTCAAGTTCCACATGGTAGAAGTGCGATAGAAGAAACTGTTAGTACAGAACTTATAGTTAAATGTAGTAAAATGAGAAGTGCTTGCAATCAATTTAGTACTGTGCTTAATTTCATAGAATCTAGGTACTATAGAGGAGAGTTCATCAGAATAATTACCATGAAATTCATTATAGAAAAGGCACATAGAAGCTCTATTATGGCAGTGAGAAAGTAACTGAAACTGTGATGCCAGGTCAGGACCAATAATATTGCGGATTCTTCTTTGGATTTTTGGAACTAAATTCTCCAACCTCTAATTCCAAGCCGTTATGACAGGAAAGCAAGAAACCAGAAGAGATTTCCACATGCAAGAAGTCTTTTTTTTTTTTTTTTTTTTGGAGATGATAATGATTTACATGCACTACTATTTAATCCATAGCTGGGAGGAGATGAGGTGCATTAATACCTTTTCTGTTTGTGCGTAAGTGAATATAAAGTACCTAGCAGCTCTCTAATTTCGAATTCCAAGCCTTATTACAGGAAAGCAAGAAGCCAGAAGAGATTTCCACATGCAAGAAGTGCAAAAAGAGAAACCATTAGCATTGAAATTACAGGTAGAACTAACAATTTCAATAGTGAAATTATGAGACCTAACTGCCAATCTTGTCCTGCACTTAAATTCATGAAGTCGATGTACTAACAAGGAAAGATCATCAAAACAATTACCATGAAAGTATACAAAAGGTACAGGAAAACTGCATTATGAGAGTGATAATGGCATCCTGGTTATGACGTTAAACTGCATCCAACAGCAAGGCCTCTGATCAGGAGGTTTTGAGGAGCGTGGAACCACCTCTTATTTGCTGGTGTTCACAGGTCCACCCTGACCCAGCGGTGGTAGCACCTGTTGGAGTCCCAGCTATCGGCAAATAGTGAACTCCCAGTTTTTTCTAGACCTTATCCACGTCATGGGTATGGCAATAAACTACATCCACGTCCTGGGTATGACAATAAACTACGTTCAACAGCAAGGCCTCTGATAATATGATTTTGAAAAAATAATGTTGCTAGCTATACGTTTTTGAAAAAATAATGTTGCAAGCTATACATTTAATAGTACTATATATTTAATATAATATGTGTGTATATATAAATATATATATATATTTTTATGTATGTATATATATATATATGTATGTATGTATATATATATATATATGTATATATATATATATATATATATATGTATATATATATATATATATATATATGTATATATATATATATATATATATATGTATATATATATATATATATTTTTATGTATGTATATATATATATATGTATGTATGTATGTATATATATATATATGTATGTATGTATGTATATATATATATATGTATGTATGTATGTATATATATATATATGTATGTATGTATGTATATATATATATATATATGTATGTATATATATATATATATATGTATGTATATATATATATATATGTATGTATATATATATATATATGTATGTATATATATATATATATGTATGTATATATATATATATATGTATGTATATATATATATATATGTATGTATGTATATATATATATATGTATGTATGTATATATATATATATGTATGTATATATATATATATATGTATGTATATATATATATATGTATGTATATATATATATATATGTATGTATATATATATATATGTATGTATATATATATATATGTATGTATATATATATATGTATGTATATATATATATATGTATGTATGTATATATATATATATGTATGTATATATATATATATGTATGTATGTATATATATATATATATGTATGTATATATATATATATATGTATGTATGTATATATATATATGTATGTATGTATATATATATATATGTATGTATGTATATATATATATATGTATGTATATATATATATATATATATATGTATGTATATATATATATATATATATATGTATGTATATATATATATATATATATATATATATATATGTATATATATATATATATATATATATATTTTTATGTATGTATATATATATATTTTTATGTATGTATATATATATATTTTTATGTATGTATATATATATATATGTATGTATGTATATATATATATATATATGTATATATATATATATATATATATATATATGTATATATATATATATATATATATGTATATATATATATATATATGTATATATATATATATATATGTATATATATATATATGTATATATATATATATATATTTTTATGTATATATATATATATGTATGTATGTATATATATATATATATATGTATGTATGTATATATATATATATGTATGTATGTATATATATATATATATATATGTATATATATATATATATATATTTTTATGTATGTATATATATATATGTATGTATGTATATATATATATATATATGGCATTAAATGACCTACAGTGGTTGATATGCTATAAAACCCAAACAACCAACCAACAGTGATAATGTGACTGAAGATGAGATGCCAGGTAAGGATCAATTATATTACAGATTCTTCTTTGGATTTTTGGGACTCAATTTTGTAATTCCAAACCTTATTAAAGGAAAGCTAGAAGCCAGAAGCGAGAAGTGCGAGAAAAGAAACAGCATCAAACTTAAAGTTACAACTAGCAATTTCAATAGTGAAATTATGCGAGCTAGCTGCCAATCTAGTCCTGCACTTAAAATTTGTGAAGTCGATATATTAAAAAAGCTCATCAGAACAATTACCCTAAACATATTTATAGAAAAGGCAAAGGAAAGTTTTATAAAATTATCATATTCAAAATATACCATACGGGGCGAGCGTTCTGTACAAAGAAAACAATTGGTCATCAGAATATTACTGAACATGTTAATGACTTTTCTCAGACAGAGAATAAATGGAATGCATTTTGTCTTTTGAGAAATTTTTGTTAATTTATAAAAAACATTGTTTCTTTACTCTTTTGGAACAAGTCTGTCTAAATTTAGAAATGACAAAGCCATTAATAAAAACTGGAAATAATTTCTCTTTTTCTTGTGTTTTTTTTTTTTATAAAAATGCCTTTTCAACCTTCTTTTAGTTTCAGATTAACACCTTCTTCTTCATATAATCCCAATTCAGTGTCATAAGGTTAATATCCGGATTTAATTTTATAAAACCTCTTCCCTTTAAGGCTGATATCTTCCACCCTTCCCGGACCACTGTCTCGTGCATTTCGTCTGACTGAAACACTGAAATGGATAAATTCTGTGTCAATTTTTCAACAGCTGTCACAGTTAAATTTCTAATTCCGACATGAACTCAGTCTATACACTAGGGGTGAATAAGACCAAGGAAGTTTTAGTCAGCTGAAATAGATCTTTCCCCCATATGAGGTAATTTTGGATTTTGTTGTGCAATTATATATATGTATGTATGTATGTATGTATGTATGTATATATATATATATATATATGTATATATATACCCAAGTATATGATTGGTGTATATGGAATGAATTCCAATAACCAACAATTACTATTCTTAAAAGAGTGCTCAATACAAAGTAGAGCAGATATAATTATTTATTTTTAAAGAAAAAAAAAATTTATAACATAAATATGTTATAAAATCACTACAAAAATAGCCATTTTGTTTCAACACCCTCAGTGTCTTATCAAGTGATGACGTTGAATGTAAAATAAATGGTTTTAAAAGTTTCAAATTAATTAATATTCTACACAAGGGGAAAACGTTGTTACAAAGGCTAGATGGACCAATCAGAACACAAGTACAGGAAAATTCAAAAAGCTCGATAACGAAGTCATGTTATAATATCTATTCAGATGTTTAGTATTAAAAAATAATTTATTCCAACGAATAATTACTAAATTATATGATAAAATTTAATATTAAAATTTAAATCTGCTAATTACAAAATCAAAATTTAACATTTATTCGCTATCAAGTTTACAACTATAAAATTACTGAGGAGAAAAGAAGAAATATATATGTTATTCAATTTATTTTTTCATTGAAGTTACTTTAGCTTTATTTAATATCCGGTCTTTTTACAATGTATACATTTTAATCCTCATGGTGTGTAAATGGGGTCCTAAAATCACGCGTAAAACAAACGCAGTCAGATTCTAATACATAAGCACCAAGACATATACACACACAAAAAGACAAGACAGAGAACATCTCCACGGTCTGTCATGTAAAAAAAAAAAAGGGGGGGGATGGGAGAAGGGAAACCAACACACACGTACATACATACATAATTAAAAGTGGATGCACTTTCCATACACATAGATACATATAAATATATGCACACACATCCACAGACATTGACCCAGACAATTGGATACCCCAACCGATAAATATTTAAGACAGAAAATGGCTATTTTTGTAGTGATTTTATAACATATTTATGTTATAAATTTTTTTTTTCTTTAAAAATAAATAATTATATATATATATATATATGCGATAATGACATA
>OZ010614.1:47549950-47552911 GCA_963932145.1 Acanthosepion lycidas
TATATATATATACGTATGTATATATATATATATATATATACGTATGTATATATATATATACGTATGTATATATATATATATACGTATGTATATATATATATATATACGTATGTATATATATATATATACGTATGTATATATATATATATATATACGTATGTATATATATATATATACGTATGTATATATATATATATATATACGTATGTATATATATTATATATACGTATGTATATATATATATATACGTATGTATATATATATTATATATACGTATGTATATATATATATACGTATGTATATATATATATATACGTATGTATATATATATATATACGTATGTATATATATATATACGTATGTATATATATATATATACGTATGTATATATATATATACGTATGTATATATATATATATACGTATGTATATATATATATATATACGTATGTATATATATATATATATACGTATGTATATATATATATACGTATGTATATATATATATACGTATATATATATATATACGTATGTATATATATATATACGTATGTATATATATATATATACGTATGTATATATATATATATACGTATGTATATATATATATACGTAAGTATATATATATATATACGTATGTATATATATATATATACGTATGTATATATATATATACGTATGTATATATATATATACGTATGTATATATATATATACGTATGTATATATATATATACGTATGTATATATATATATACGTATGTATATATATATATATACGTATGTATATATATATATACGTATGTATATATATATATATATACGTATGTATATATATATATATACGTATGTATATATATATATACGTATGTATATATATATATATATACGTATGTATATATATATATATACGTATGTATATATATAGACGTATCTATATATATATATATATACGTATGTATATATATATATACGTATGTATATACGTATGTATATATATATATACGTATGTGTATATATATATATATATATATACGTATGTATATATATATATACGTATGTGTATATATATATATATATATATACGTATGTTTATATATATATACGTATGTTTATATATATATACGTATGTATGTATATATATACCTATGTATATATATATACCTATGTGTATATATATATATATATACCTATGTGTATGTATATATATATATATACCTGTGTGTATATATATATATATATATATATATATATATATACCTATGTGTATATGTATATATATATATACCTATGTATATATATATGTATATATATATATACGTATGTATATATATATGTATATATATATATACGTATGTATATATATATGTATGTATATATATATATATACGTATGTATATATATATGTATGTATATATATATATATATACGTATGTATATATATATATATATACGTATGTATATATATACGTATGTATATATATATATATACGTATGTATATATATACGTATGTATATATATATATACGTATGTATATATATACGTATGTATATATATATACGTATGTATATATATATATACGTATGTATATATATATATACGTATGTATGTATATATATATATACGTATGTATGTATATATATATATACGTATGTATGTATATATATATATACGTATGTATGTATATATATATATACGTATGTATATATATATATATATACGTATGTATATATATATATATATACGTATGTATATATATATATATATACGTATGTATATATATATATACGTATGTATATATATATATATATTATATTGCGTATGTATATATATATATATATACGTATGTATATATATATATACGTATGTATATATATATATATACGTATCTATGTATAATATATATATACGTATCTATGTATATATATATATATACGTATCTATGTATATATATATATATACGTATCTATGTATATATATATATATACGTATGTATATATATATATATATATCCGTATGTATATATATATATATATATACGTATGTATATATGTATATATATATATATACGTATGTATATATATATATATACGTATCTATATATATATATATATACGTATGTATATATATATATATACGTATCTATATATATATATATATATACGTATGTATATATATATATATATACGTATCTATATATATATATATACGTATGTATATATATATATATATACGTATCTATATATATATATATATATACGTATCTATATATATATATACATACGTATGTATATATATATATATATATATATATATACGTATGTATATATATATATATATACGTATGTATATATATATATATATACGTATGTATATATATATATATATATACGTATGTATATATATATATATATATACGTATGTATATATATACGTATGTATATATATATAACGTATATATACATATATATATACGTATATATACGTATGTATATATATATATATATATACGTATATATACATATATATATACGTATATATACATATACGTATGTATATATATATATATACGTATGTATATATATATATAATATACGTATGTATATATATATACGTATGTATATATATATACGTATATATACATATATATATACGTATATATACGTATGTATATATATATATATATATATACGTATATACATATATATATACGTATATATACATATACGTATATATATATATATATACGTATGTATATATATATATATACGTATGTATATATATATATATATATATATATACGTATGTATATATATATATATATATATATTATATATATATATATACGTATGTATATATATATATACGTATGTATATATATATATACGTATGTATATGTATGTATATATATATATATATATACGTATGTATATATATACGTATGTATTATATATACGTATGTA
>OZ010614.1:47563111-47565611 GCA_963932145.1 Acanthosepion lycidas
TGGTTTTATTATTAGGAATGCATTGGATAATGGTTTTTTTATTAGGAATGCATTGGAAATGATTTTATTATTAGGAATGCATTGGAAATGATATTATTAGGAATGCATTGGAAATGATATTATTAGGAATGCATTGGAAATGATATTATTAGGAATGCATTGGAAATGATTTTATTATTAGGAATGCATTGGATAATGGTTTTATTATTAGAAATGAATTGGAAATGATTTTATTATTAGGAATGCATTGGAAATGATTTTATTATTAGGAATGCATTGGAAATGATTTTATTATTAGGAATGCATTGGAAATGATTTTATTATTAGGAATGCATTGGAAATGATTTTATTATTAGGAATGCATTGGAAATGATTTTATTATTAGGAATGCATTGGAAATGATTTTATTATTAGGAATGCATTGGAAATGATATTATTATTAGGAATGCATTGGATAATGGTTTTATTATTAGGAATACATTGGAAATGATTTTATTATTAGGAATGCATTGGAAATGATTTTATTATTAGGAATGCATTGGAAATGATATTATTATTAGGAATGCATTGGATAATGGTTTTATTATTAGAAATGCATTGGAAATGATTTTATTATTAGGAATGCATTGGAAATGATTTTATTATTAGGAATGCATTGGAAATGATTTTATTATTAGGAATGCATTGGATAATGGTTTTATTCTTGAAATGCATTGGAAATGATTTTATTATTAGGAATGCATTGGAAATGATTTTATTATTAGGAATGCATTGGATAATGTTTTATTATTAGGAATGCATTGGAAATGATTTTATTATTAGGAATGCATTGGAAATGATTTTATTATTAGGAATGCATTGGAAATGATTTTATTATTAGGAATGCATTGGATAATGGTTTTATTATTAGGAATGCATTGGATAATGGTTTTATTATTAGGAATGCATTGGAAATGATTTTATTATTAGGAATGCATTGGAAATGATATTATTAGGAATGCATTGGATAATGGTTTTATTATTAGAAATGAATTGGAAATGATTTTATTATTAGGAATGCATTGGAAATGATTTTATTATTAGGAATGCATTGGATAATGGTTTTATTCTTAGAAATGCATTGGAAATGATTTTATTATTAGGAATGCATTGGAAATGATTTTATTATTAGGAATGCATTGGAAATGATTTTATTATTAGGAATGCATTGGAAATGATTTTACTATTAGGAATGCATTGGAAATGATTTTACTATTAGGGATGAATTGGAAATTACTATTAGGGATGAATTGGAAATTATTATTAGAAATGAATTGGAAATGATTTTATTATTAGGAATGCATTGGATAATGGTTTTATTATTAGGAATGCATTGGATAATGGTTTTATTATTAGGAATGCATTGGATAATGGTTTTATTATTAGGAATGCATTGGAAATGATTTTATTATTAGGAATGCATTGGAAATGATTTTACTATTAGGGATGAATTGGAAATTACTATTAGGGATGAATTGGAAATTATTATTAGGAATGCATTGGAAATGATTTTATTATTACGAATGCATTGGAAATAATTTTATTATTAGGAATGCATTGGATAATGGTTTTATTATTAGGAATGCATTGGAAATGATTTTGTTATTAGGAATGCATTGGATAATGGTTTTATTATTAGGAATGCATTGGATAATGGTTTTATTATTAGGAATTCATTGTAAATGATTCTACTATTAGGAATGCATTGGAAATGATTTTAATATTAGGAATGCATTGGAAATGATTTTATTATTAGGAATGCATTTGAAATGATTTTACTATTAGTAATGAACTGGAAATTATTTTATTATTAGAAATGCATTGGTAATGATTTTACTATTAGGAATGTACTGGAAATGTTTTTACCCATTAGGAATGTATTTGATATAATTTTTCTTATTATGAATGCATTGGAAATGATTATAATATTAAAAATACATTGGAATTAATTTTATTATTATGGATGTATTGGAAATGTTTTTACTAATAGATATGCACTGCAAATGAATTTGCTAAATAAATGGCTTTGTTATAACTTGCACTTTACACAGAACATAATCTGATGTTTAGTGTTTAGTGATGCACTTGTGTACATGAATTCAAGTCATCCATTATTTAAAATTTATTTATCCTTGGCAAGAAAACACATCCACATTACAGATATTTGGCTCAAGGTTTGAAAGATTTCATTTTGGTTCCCACCCTACAAATGAATTTGCAAGCATCAATCACATCAAATTTGATGATTAAACTCCAAATCTCGGAAATACATTTGAACAATTTTAGCATCAAACTGTGTGTTGCGTATTAAAAAGTTTGCCCATGTTGCGTGTTCCTAACATAAGAAGTTTGACTTAATTTAAAAATCAATGGTGGTAAAAACATCCACATACTTTTCCTATATTAAATACTCAACAAGATATAATTCCCCATAGAAAAGGAATTTAAATTTCTGTCATTT
>OZ010614.1:47570611-47573111 GCA_963932145.1 Acanthosepion lycidas
ACAGAGTCAAATGGAATAACAGTTAGTTGAGAACCTCACTTCAGTTCTGTTCGACTCCCATTCTCTTGGTAAGAGAGTGTGCTATTTATCTTTTTAAATCTGTCCATCGTGTGGGGGTGCTCTGGTACTCGAAAACAGAATACAAGTGCAAAAATGTTATCGATTTTCAAAAATTTATTTGTACTCATGAATATTCACCAGATTAGCGGAAAATTGGGACGACTTCATGGACATGAACTGATGCCTAATCGACAAAAGTGTGTCGGAGGTTTTATTTTTCCTCTCTTGTACGTAATCACTTGTCATGAAATAAAATCCTTACATTTATCTTAATAAAGCCCTGCAAACATTTTATTTTATTATTTTTTTTAGAATTAATGAAAATTTAATATTTTAAAATTAAATTCGATATGTTGCAATTTCTGAAATAACTTTGAAGTTTTTAAGGAAAAATATCAAGAATTTGAAGGCAATGTTTGTTTTTTTTACTTTAATCGTAAAAATGAAAAGGCAATATTTTGATTTTTGAATATTAAAAAATAAAAATCAATTTAATTTTAAAACAGCATTAAAAAATGTTTAAATTTGATCACAAAAATGCCATTTTTTTTTTTTTTTTTTTTTTTTTTATCAAATTAACCATGAATATATTCAAATATTTAATCTTTTAGTAAGTTTTATAATGTATATATGTGTATGTATATATATATATATATATGTGATTATGTTTGCGTATATGTGTTTATATATATATATATTATCAAAATGAATATATTTTAAAATTTAAATTTAGGAAATTTTAACATTTTGGTTGAATTTTTTTTAAAAATGAATGGCATATTTTTATTTTAAAAAAGATTTTTAAGTAAATTTTCATTTTTTAACATTTAAAAAAAAAATAATTTTCTTAGTTAAAATATTTCCTCATGTTGAATTGTAACAAATTGCTTTGATGAAATATTTCCAGACTCACAGATCTACGAATGCCTTTTTGTTGGAAACAGATCCAAACAGTTGGGGAAGAATTGATTTATCTCTTCTTCTTGGTCATTGTCCCAAATCTGACTTGGGTTAGTCAAGACAAAACTGGATGTAACAAAAGCCGACAAGCTATGGCCTTCCTCTTCAGGTGTTCAAGTAATGAAAAAATACCTTGTCTTATATAATGTTAATCTTCTGTTTTACTAATTTTTATAAATGAAATCATCAGTTATAAGATAAGTTTTCTTTTTGTCTTTTATCATATTGTCCTTCTACAGATACACTCTATCCAAAATTTTTATATAGACATGCAAACACACACACACACACACATCTATATATAAGTAATGAAAAGTTTGGTAATCTGTATGGATAATCCCAAGGAGGATGTAATCCAGAGAGCTCAATGTCAAACCAGAGCAATTATTAATTCAATTCAAACAGAAAACAAACAACCTTGAAGTTCCATTGGTTATAATTTTTTGACCCAGGTATGTGGTTTTTATCTGGTTTATCAGATCACACTTCCAAGGATGAAAAAATAAAAAAATAAATAAATAAAAATTGTTTTAAATTTACATATAATTTTTATACTCTTTTGCGGAGTAGTTTTGAGCTAATGTAAGGCGATTTAGAGAGAAGGACTACGACAGATATGGTCGAAATTAGAGAGGGTAGGGAGAGATAGGAATAATTTCAAATCTATTTTTATTAAAAGAGTAAGAGTGGAGGATAAGGACAAAGACATTGACCTATTTAATAAGTCATCTCACAGGAAATGAGATAAAGAGAAAAAAAGAGAAGTAAAGATATATGAATCTTTCAATATTTATTCTTGTAATTTACAAAAAATATAGCACCAGGTCAAGAGAAGGTATAGGCTAGGCTGTCTTCATCTGTCTTATATTTAAACTTAGCTAACAACAATAACTGACTGAAACAAACTATAATATTCCTTACACCAAAACAACATATTCCTACTTATCAATCTACAGTCACCATAATATCACAATGTCTCTATCTAGTCCCTATAAATAGAATTTGTCTGTGGGGGTGTGGAGAATAAAAGCAACATTCAATGTTGTGTAATGCATATTTACAGTGAAGAAAAATGACTATTTACAAAATTAAACAAAATAGTATTAGTAATAAAAGGATGCAGAAACCTTGCTGCTATCACTTAAGCAAGCAGTGAACCAGAATATATATATATATATCACAACCTCCCCTGAACCATCTGAGTTGAAGTCACTCAATATTAGATTCCCTAAAAGACTTCAACATCCGCAAAGCTCTTGCATGGGATGCCTGTAGCAAATTTCACAAGATTTGGCATTCAAACCTTTTATCCTCCTTAAAAGTCAAAACCTTTCGAACATTGATTGAACCAATCCTACTGTATTGATCAGAGACCTGGACATTATCTGTTCATCTTGAAAGATGACTGGACGGAACATATACAAATCTACTCAGAAAATCCAGAACATCAATTGGAGATCCCATGCAACGCTTAACACAA
>OZ010614.1:47578111-47615611 GCA_963932145.1 Acanthosepion lycidas
ACTTTTGAACAGTGCACTAAAAGTAACTCCTCGAATCACAAAGTACTTGATTTCCTCTCTCTGTGAGAAATATTAAAAGTATTTCATGTATATACGCAACAGTTTAAAAGTTTGAAGCCACCATTAGGTGAACTTTATCGAAGAGTGAAAAAAATGAAACTAGAAAAAGAGCTCTTAGAGTCATTGAAAAAGAATGGAATAAATTATCAAACTTACATTTTGAGAAACTTTTTGCAATGAATGCCAAAAATTTGTGCTGCAGTAATCCAGGCTAAAGGAAGATATTTTGACGAGATCATATTTTGTCATGACAAGCTTTTTCTTATTGTCATAATAAAATTTCAAATAAAATATCATGTCTCATTTTTTAAAACCATGCATAATAATTTTGTCTTATTTAAAATACAAAACAACTACTTTTGTGGGTACTTTAAAAAATTACCTGGGGTATCCTCAAACTTTTGACCTGTAGTGTGTGTTTATATATATATATATATATATATATATATATATATATATATATATATATAGTCTTAAGGTGTGCTATATTTATGGAATAAAGTGCTCAATATCAGAGATAGAGCGTGTGTAAATATAAAAGTGAACATAGAAGTCAACACTTAGAGGCGACAGTCTGTTTCATGCTATATGCAATCGTCAGGCCACATATTTATATATATATATAAGGTGGGCTCAGACTTTTGAAACTGCGCAGATATGGGCTCTCAAAAAAGGATATACTTTCCTTAAATAGGATAAAAATCCTCTGTGACCAAACAGTAATGCATGCAAGATCAAATGATAATTTCCCCTACAAAGGGGGATACAGTTTTGATCCCCACCGATGGAAACATTTCTTTTACTTTTCTTGAATGTGCAGTGTTTAATAAATAAAAATCAATAATTTTTGAAGTACTGTAGAGGAGGCACGGTGGAGTAATGGATAGCGGCTTGGATTGAGGAATCAAAGAGCCAAGTTCGAATTCCAATGGAATCCATTACATTCACTTACGTGCTAATACCCTTGGGAAAGGTATGAATCCTCTTCTTCTCTCTCCAGCTATGAGTAAATGAGTTTTAGTCAAACACGATAGGAGGAGGCACGATGGAGTAATGGATAGCGGCTTGGATTGAGGAATCAAAGAGCCAAGTTCGAATTCCAATTGAATCCATTACATTCACTTACGTGCTAATACCCTTGGGAAAGGTATGAATCCTCTTCTCCTCTCTCCAGCTATGGGTAAATAACTGGACAGATGGGGTTCTATAGCCTTGGATGTCAACTGATCTTGGAGGACAACTCTGAATTCAAAATCTGCAGAGGGTCGTTTAGGGTTGTGTCTCTGTATTCGGCCCTTCAAAAAGTGTAGATGGTTCTGTACAGAACCTTCACCACTATAATCAAATCTCATGTGCTGGTGTCTGGCTGTTGGTTGGTTCATAGGAACTGATCTGCTTGACCCTCATACATCAAATTTGACAGGAGAGTTGAGAGAATACATTTATATATATATATATATATATATATATATATATATACGTGTTTATAAAGGTTAAAGGTCAGAGTTGAATCAGACCAGGAAACAGTAGTACAAAAAAGTGCTCAATGCACATGAGAAAAATAAAAATAAAAATAATACGTAGAGCTTTTAACTTTAAAAATCAGGAGGTCAGTTAAAATATGCAACTATGGTTTTGACCTGACGATCTCTGCAAGTGATACTTTTAGAAATGACGACTTTGTCACTTTATTTCAAAAGACCATCATCCTGGGTATGATGATAAACTATGTCCAACAGCAAGGCCTCTGATCAGGAGGTTTTGAGGAGTGTGGAACCACATCTAAATGGCTGGTGTTCCCAGGTCCATCCTGAGCTGTGGTGGTTGTACCTGTTAGGGTCCCAGCTATGGGAAAATAGTTAACTATTATCAGCAATACTTTTTTGAAAACATTATTATCAGGAATACAATTTTGAAAGAAATATATGACCAGAAACAGATTTTTGACGAAACAAAATATTACCAGCAATGAAAATTTTTGTCAGCATTAATAACCCATTGAGATTGATAAGCCATAAAAAAAAATGAATCAAACAATACATAATCTATTCATATAAATCTATCCTAAAAATGTTGTCGTCATTAAATAACCCATTGAGGTGTTGATATGCCGTAAAACAAAATAAACCAAACTAATCTAAACCAAAGAATACATATTCTATTCATACGAATCTATCCTAAAAATGTCGTTGGCATTAAATAACCCATTGAGATTGATATGCCGTAAAACAAAATAAACCAAACCAATCTAAACCAAAGAATACAAATTCTATTCATACGAATCTATCCTAAAAATGTTGTCGGCATTAAATAACCAATTGAGGTGTTGATATGCCGTTAAACAAAATAATCCAAACCAGCAAAAAACCACAAAGAATGCTACATAATTATCTTTCAAAAAAATTTTTTCTAAGCTCTATACTAAACATTAAATCTGTTACAAAAAAAGAACTAAACAAAATGAACACAAAACGATCAGCTTTAAAAAAGGACTCGTAACTGGAAAAACCAAATGAAAAAAGAATGTTAACAACAAATACTTTTTCACACCCAACCCAGTTCTGTGGAATCAGAATCAACGTTGAGTTTAAGCAAGCGAATGAGCCAATTGGAGTAAAGTGCTATGCAGATTTAAATTTTTCCCCACTGGTGGTTTATGCAGCTATTGATTTTTTTCGCATGCTAGCATGCTAGTTAACATTTGTGTCAGTCAGCTGTTGGCTCTCATGCTGGCCAATAGAATCTTCCTGCCTATTAATGGCAGCCAGCTATAGGCTCTTACTTTGGCCAGTAGAAAATGCCCACAAACTACTGGAAAACTGCCGTAGAAGCATGAAAAAATCGATTATTTCCACTATCGATGGGAGTTGGGAAATGCAAAGTCAGTCTTGGCTTTCCCGCTAACTTGGAGCATGTGCATGTAAATTTTGGTGCAAATCTGTCGAAAATTGCGGCCGTACATTCGTTACACACACCCACACACACATCCTGGCTTTTGTAGATAGAGATTAGACACCCTAAACTCCCTATCCTCCATAATGATTAAGTTACATATTTGTTTTCCCTCTTTCATGTACACATCTACAATACACTTCAATTCTCATTCATTTCCATTCTTTTCTTTTCTTTTTTTTCAACTTTCCTTTTCACTTTCCTTTCCATTACATTCAATGTCATCATGAGACTGTTATTATTTTTTTTTTTTTTTGGAAACATAATTATGTAGGGTTAAACTGATCATTTTAAAAGTTTTGCCAGAAGACACTGTCAGGTCGAAACCATGGTCACGTATTTTAATTGACCTCCTGATTTTTAAAGTATATATATATATATATATATATATATATATATATATATATATATATATACTTTAAAAATTTGAATGAAACCTGTCCTCATGGAATGTAATTTATTAGGGTTGCTGTAGCTTCTTCCTTTAATGTCGGTTTTCACCCCTTACCCATCGATATCTAGAGACAAGATGCATTAGGCTTAAGCAACGTCTCGCCGACAGACAGTGGGGTTAAGAATAAAAAATTGAAATGGTACACCTAACCCACTCATATCTTATCTTCTCTCCAACCTCACTTCCCCACTTCATTGATTTTACATATGCTTTCCATCAGAAACGTGTGAATTTCTTTTCATTTTTCATTTCAACCTTTGGAAGTAAAGTCTGATGATCCATAGCCCTGTTAAAGGTGTTGTGATGAAATAACTTATTACATGGAACCTTAAAATGGTCTGTTTTTATTCAAAAAAAAAAAAAAAATATATATATATATATATATATATATATATAAAACAAAATTGTCCAATTATTAGGTTAAGCTCTAAACTATTGTATCTTAGAAATGATTAAAGATATCTCACTGGAATTTCCTGAGGTGTTTATAACACTATTTGACACTACTTTGAGCAATAAGAATGTTTAATTACTCTCCAAGCTTAAAAGAACAATCATGATGAAATCGATCGTAAACGAAAATGACATGTTCATCATTAATTAATCATAGCTAAGGATTGGAAGCTCATGAAGCATTCAAATATAGTTCAAATATATATATATATATATATATATCATTCCAGGATCATTTTCCAACTTATGCAAGATGATCTTTACCCTTTCTAACTTTGTAGCTTTCTGTCCTGAAGTAACAAGGTGTGTCACACGTTTCACATACAGTTTCATTTTGAAGTCTTTTTTATTTGGATTGTCATAGCTGAAATTCCTCTCTCACGTGCCAAATTTTTTATGGATTGAGTTGGATCTTTTCTAATTGTTCTCATTAGCTCTAAGCTGATGATCCCTCTTCCTGTTGTGACCTTCCTGATCCAGTTTTCTTCTCTACTCTTCCTTCCCTCTTTTTTAAACTTATTCACCATTCTCTTGATGGTTCTTCAATGGACTTGGAAGATGGAAGCCAGAGTATGAATATCAGTATCATTACTGAAGGCCTGAATGATCTTTTTCCTCTAACCATTGCTCAGATGGGAAGACATGGTGGGTCTGATACAAAACAATTTTAACCTGCTCTATCTTTAGCTGAATAACTGAAAGTTTTTTTCAGTAATTCTTACAACAAATTGTATCAAGATGGCTAAACATGTCGTCTGAAAATGTGTAAAAAAAGAAATTCAATTAGTTTAGTGTTTTTTTTTTAGATATTGAACACTTCATGAGATGGACAGTTATCTCATGCTGTTATATGATTTGCACAATGTTGCTGTTACACCAGGTATATATATATATATATATATATATATATATATATATAGTGCTGTTCGATAAAAGTGACCCATCTGATTTTTTTAATAAAAATATTTTTTGTCTATTGCTTTTAGGGTTAAAATAATTTTTTTTAATCTTACTAATATAAAGACCCCTTCCTGACCAACTAAGAAAAAAATTTATTCACCCTAAGGTATTCTACTGATAATTATAATTTTGGATATGAATGAGATTCAGGAAAAAAACTCTGTGCATAAAAAGTGAAGAAATTTTTAAGTAAAAAAAATCAGGTGAGTCACTTTTATCGAACAGCACTGTATATATATATATATATATATATATATATATATATATATATATATGTATGTATGTATATATAAATATAAATTGGATATAAATGAGATTCATTTGATGGTTCTTTGAAAATGGAAGCCAGAGTATGAATGTTGGTACCATTATTGAAGGCCTAAATGATCTTTTTCCTCTCACCATTGGTTACTTGAAAAGTAAGTGAGTCTGACATGAAAATATTTTAACTTGTTCTTTTTCTAGCTGAATAGATCAAAGGGTTTTTCAATGATTCTTACAACAAATAATGTCAAGATGGCTAAAGGTCTTATCTGAAAACCTGGAATAAAGAAATCATTTTTGTTTTGCATATGTGTGTGTGTGTGTATATATATATATATATATACATACATATATATATATATATATGTATGATGCAATTATTCAGTAACTCTGTTTAGTGCCAATCATGATATTCAGATGATTAAGATCTTAACTGCTTAACAATGGCAATGAGTATAACAATACTAATGAGGTTTCCTTAAGTTTTGGTTTCTTTTATGGCATATCAACATTTTCAACAGACTGCTGTTGTTTTGATGAAGGACGACATATCTGGTTGGAATCAAAAGGGTGACATAGATTTGGTTTGCATGTGAATCAAAAGAGAAACATTCATTTGCACAAGAGTCAAAAATGTATTCATAGGTGTGGCTTTCACAAGAGCCAATAAAGTAGGCAAAGGTTTGGTTTGCATGTGAATCAAAAAGTTAGACACGGGTTTGGTTTGTATTTGTGTCAAAAAGGAATACACATGTTTGGTTTGCATAAGAACCAAAAAGTCAGACACCGGTTTGGTTTGCATAAGAATCTTTTGTTTTGCATGAGCATCTTAAAGGTAGACACAGGTTTGGTTTGCATGTGTGTCAAAAAGAAAGACACAGGTTTGGTTTGCATAAGAATCAAAAAGTTAGACACATGTTTGGATTGCATGCGAGTCAAGAAGGGAGACACAGGTTTGTTTTGCATGAGAATCTAAAAGGTAGACACAGGTTTGGTTTGCATAAGAATCAAATAGGTAGACACAGGTTTAGTTTGCATGAGAATCTAAAAGGTAGACACAGGTTTGGTTTGCATGAGAATCTAAAAGGTAGACACAGGTTTGGTTTGCATGAGAATCTAAAAGGTAGACAAAGGTTTGGCTTGCACGGGAATCAGAAGGGGAAAACAAAATTGTCCAATTATTAGGTTAAGCTCTGAACTATTGTATCTTAGAAATGATTAAAGATATCTCACTGGAATTTTTAAGAAAATGTCATAGGCATCGTTTTCATGATATTTCGAAAGATAATCACAATTAAACAGCTCACCTGTTTTATTGATGGGGGGGAATTTGTCCCCTCTACACAGGGATGCAGTTGATGTGTTCTTGACCCTAACAGGGCAAAATTCTAATTAGTCAATCTTTATATAACTAATTATAAATATCATCTAAGTGACATGGATAGGCAGAATGCTAATTATAAATAAACCACATTGTATATCAGTTATTTATTAAATCAATCTCTACACACATCCATTCGGCTTTGGCTTAGCCTTTGAGATAATCTCTTAAGTGCCCATCGATTTGTAAGAGGAGGTAATGATGAAAGTGTCTTTGAAATTCGCAGGTCAGGCTATCAGCAGGTTCTCAGATGTGGCCTGTTTGTCACCCAGAAACTAACCATCAATGCTCACTTCCCATTCAGCTATTCAAAAGACCTGACGCCCTCTTGCATTCTGAATAATTGGGAAGAAGCATCGAACCATATCCTCCTGCGCTTGGCTTGGGTCTTTTGTGTCAGCATGAACATTGCCCCTGATAGAAAAACCCTGATTGATTTTTGGCTTACCAAGAAACATGGAATGTATTCAGTGGACTTGTGATATGAAAGAGCTATGGTCAGTGTGGAAATATAAATATTGTGAGAGAGAGAGAGAGTGGAAGTTAAAGAAAGATGCACCTAGACAAAGAGAGAGAAGTAGAAGGACAGAATGAGAGAGAGTGAGAGAGAAATATGGATTGTATGAGAGAGGTATAGAGGTAACAGTGGGAGAGAGCCATATGAATGAATACAGAGGAGAGTGGCGTATGGATAGAGAGAGATGTATATGCATGGAGTGGACTATACAGGCAGAGGAATATGGAAAAAGTTAGAAAGAAATGAGAGATGTTGACAAAGATAGGGAAGATATATATAGATATAGATGTGATAAAAATAAAGTTTTAAGTTATGCTATATTTATGGATAAAAGAGAGAAAAATATGTGCATATTTGTCTCTAATAAGATTTCTCAAATATTCAGGCCAGTAGATGAAAGTAAATATAGTGTTTAATAAATAAATGGAGCATCTACTGAAATACGAATATTCCCCAAAAATAACAATTAAGTAATAAAAATCTCTCAAATTAATAAATAAAAATCCATCTGTTTCTTTACAAAAAATATAGTTGAAAATTATTATTATGTCACAAAAAATATAGACAACAAAGGGCCAAGATAATAACAATAAGAATAATAATAGTAACTTTGATGTAACATTGGGTAGCTGTGATGGTGCTTATATGTAAATTTATAGGCATATACATAATCAATAAATTAACAAATATTATTAACTAAACAGATATAGGTCCATACAGGGACATCTATTAATTCTAAGTAACTACAGAAAATATAAAACCAGAAATAATAAAAAAAAAACTTAAAAACCTTATGATATTACAATAGATATAAACTCAAATAAAAAAAATAGTAAATTTTTTAGATATACCATTCAACCTAAGCAACTGAACTTAGAAACCATACAGGAAACCAAACAAAAAACCCAATGTACATTAACAAAATTATAACCAGCCCCACCTAACATATTTAAACAAATACCCATATCTATAGATAATAGAATGTCAACAAATTCTAGTTGCCTAAAAATATTCAATGAAAATAAAAAATATATACTTACATGTACACATGCATATATATATATATATATATATATATATATATATATATAGGGGTTAGATTTATAATTAAAGTTGTGCATATTTCTGTATTTATACACTCATGTATACACTCACATGCACATTACTACCTGTGTCTACTGTCTTCTTAATTCTTGTTCTTTTATTGTTCTTGCTCTCATATTCTCTAACACTCAATAACCCCTTATGTCTTAGTGGCTTTATTGCCTTGCTTGTGGTGAAATGATTAAAATATACCCTATATGTCAGCATACAAGGCGACCTTTTAATCTTAAACAATCCCACCCAAAATAGAGGCCCATCTTATTCGCTAGTTATAAAATGTGAACATTAAATCCTGTAGTTTATGGTAAGTTGTCAGCATTGGAGATTTTTGACATTAGGACATTTGAAAATTAGATTTTTGACATTGCCTCCGTAACTATTGACACAAATATTTCTATCTTATGTATAACTTTAAGCTTATCTTGTTGCCTTTTTTCAATAAAAAAAAAAAAACACAACTGTGTGGGTGTCTTAAAAAACCATTTAAACATCATGTTCGAGAACAATGGAACTAGTGGGTGGTTAGCTGAGAAAAGCCATTCACGCTACCATAATAGCCTACCAAAAACACAACACCCAATCAGGAGACATTGTAGATTGTGAGAGTTAATTAACAATATCTCCCTACCATTTTTTCATTTGAATTTGAGTGAAAAGAAAGTATATTTTTTACTGAAATTTATTTAATAAATTTATTTATTCAGTACATTTTAAAATATTATTTGGGAGTGGGGTTGTCTTATATGTCAAATATAACTCGAAACTTACATTTTAACTTGAAAATTTGGGGGTCGTCTTATACGCCCAGTTGCCTTATATGCCAGGACATATGGTATGCATTTCTTGCTTTGTGGTCTGCTTGCCTGGACTTCGAGTCCAAATTACTCAAATGACAAATGATGGTGTTTGTTTCTAGCCTCTTCCGTTGATTTGGTTTTTGGGTCATAGCTCAGCATCTCCCTAGCATGAGAGAGTTGAGGGGTGCCAGGTTGAAAGTTGTCAGCATGGGAGAGTCTTGACAGTAGGATAACCCCTTACTTGCCTCCTTTTTCGATGATGCTGAGCAAAAACACAACTTGGCATGTGTCTCAACAACCTGTGTAAAAATTTGCATCAAGAACAATAGGACAAATGGATGGTAAGTGGGGAAAAGCCATTCAGGTTACCGTAATAACCTACTAAAAACACGGTACCCAGTCGGGGGGCATTGTAGATTGTGGGAGTTAATTAACAATATCTCCCCACCATTTTTTTTTATTAGAATTTGAGTGAAAAGAATGTATATTTTTACTGAAATTTATTTAATAAATTCAATACAATACATTTTAAAATATGATTTGGGGTGGAGGGCATCCTTTATGGTGAAAAGAACCCAAGACCCACATTTTAACTTGAAAATTTGGGGATCTGCTTATACAGCCAGTCACCTTGTATTACTATTTCTTAGTAATGTCCATTCTTCAAGGGTTTCTGTTTTTTAAATAATATTTCCAATTTTTGCAATTTATTGTTTGTCTTTTTCAATCCAATTTTGTCAATGTGTGCATTCATGAATTTACATACACACGTTCATGAATTTTTGCTTTGGTTTACATCTTCGTTTTCTTGGTTGTAAATTTTTCTTTGAAATTAATTTAATTTTTAACTAAATATACATATATATATATATATAAATTAATGATAATATCAAAAAAATATATATAAACTAAGAATATATATATATATATATATATATATATATATATATATATATATATATGTATATGTTGTGGCCTTGTTAGGGTCAGAAATAAAGACACAAGACAGGAACTGAGTTATACAAATATATTAACACAAACAGTAAGACAAACAAGAGTGTTACAGCAAGAATGTTAGGTCCAACTGTCAGAGCTGACTGCTGGAAACTTCCCTCTCCAAAAGGCAGTACCTGCTCCTATTTATAGCTGTGAGTGTCCATGCGTGCATGGGTAAATTACCATAACAATACATATATATATATTATAATTTTCTCACGTAGACGAAAACAATTTACTCACTACAAAGATGCAACTTTGTTTCAGTGCATTTAATTGCACTACAACTGGTGAGAACCAAAATGGTTATGAACAATTCTGTTTGTAAGCAAGCCACATGTGAAATGAAGTTGCATTTTTGTAGTGTGTTTTTGTCTATATGAAAAAATTATAAATAATTTTTGCTCTATGAATGTATTGAGCCCTCTTTTGAACTGATCCTGTGAATGTTAGAATTTATATATTGTTTTCATTTTCATTGCATTGGGGGGACACACACACACACATATATATATATATATATATACAAAGTCTGACAATTATTTTAAGACATTTTTATGTTTATACATTCTTTTTAGAGATACAAATATTTAAGTAAATGCACTGTTTATAATAAACAATATTAAACAACATTTACTGGCCTGAATATTTTCTGTGAAAATTTCTCGGACATTCAGGCCGGTAAATGTTGTTTAATACTGTTTATTATAAACAGAACATTTACTTAAATATTTGTATCTCTAAAAAGAATACCCGCTCGGCCCGGTGGCTAGGATCAAAGTGTAGTATCTGTCCTTTGTGAGCTGCCGGGTCGGGTGTCTGTCGAACTTTCTGCTTTCAGAGAGGAACCCGGACGAAGCTCCGCCGAAGGGTAGGGTTTCGTTGGGGGAGGTTGATGGAACTGGCCCCCCTCGGGGGGTTTGGATGGTTATTTATTTTTGGCTGGGCCTACAGGCCTACAGATACCCACATTAAAAAGGCCTTGTGCCACATTCGATCCCCGTGGGTGGATTGATAAATACTATCTCTAAAAAGAATACCCGCTCGGCCCGGTGGCTAGGATCAAAGTGTAGTATCTGCGCTTTGTGAGCTGCCGGGTCGGGTGTCTGTCGAACTCTCTGCTTGCAGAGAGGAACCCGGACGAAGCTCCGCCGAAGGGTAGGGTTTCGTTGGGGGAGGTTGACGGAACTGGCCCGTCTAGGTGGGTTTGGATGGTTATTTATTTTTGGCTGGGCCTACGGGCTCGGAGATACCCACATTAAAAAGGCCTTGTGCCACATTCGATCCCCGTGGGTGGATTGATAAATACTATCTCTAAAAAGAATACCCGCTCGGCCCGGTGGCTAGGATCAAAGTGTAGTATCTGCGCTTTGTGAGCTGCCGGGTCGGGTGTCTGTCGAACTTTCTGCTTGCAGAGAGGAACCTGGACGAAACTCCACTGAAGGGTAGGGTTTCGTTGGGGGAGGTTGACGGAACTGGCCCGTCTAGGAGGGGTTTGGATGGTTATTTATTTTTGGCTGGGCCTACGGGCTCGGAGATACCCACATTAAAAAGGCCTTCTGCCACATTCGATCCCCGTGGGTGGATTGATAAATACCATCTATAAAAAGAATGTATAAACATGAAAATATCTTAAAATATATACAGTAGTTGTTGTTGGAAGTCTGCCAACAGAATCACTTGCCATGTATTCGTGAGCCTTTAAGTTGATGGACTTTGGCTGTACTTTGAGCAGGCTTTGCCTGGTCTACTTGGGTAAGGGGCAGCTATGCACAAATGAATACTCTTCTGAACTAGATAGGTGCACATGTGAACCACTACGCTACCACTAATATCTAATTCTTGGACTGATGAGGAAAATGATTGAGCCTGTAGCACTAGTCTATAAAATCTGACGATGGTCTGAGAGCTTGTGTAAATGAATGGAATAATGGAAACTAGGAGAGACAATAAAGGGATCAACAATTGGTTAGAATTACAAAGGATAGGAAATTGTGGAGAGACATGATCGTCCACGCCTTGAAGGGACATTGTATATGAGAAATATAGAAATAGGTTTAATTGCCCTTGCAAGGAGAACTGGGGTCATCCATCAATTATCGTGTTTACTTTATCACCAGAAGAAATCTTTCCATCTCCTTGTCTCAAATAATAATACCATTATCTCGGATATTTCAAGCTGCACATCATCATTATCTCTGTATTTGTCTTTCTCCCTCTCTTTCTCTCTCTCCCTATATATATATATATATATATATATATATATATATATATATATATTCATTTATTTTATGTAGGAGTTTACCCATGCTGTCAAAAATAATTGTCGCAAGCAAGCAATACTATGCACACGTTTCCTGTCAAATTGAAATAATGAGAAACACTCCTTAGACAAGAGGCCACGTTTGCAGAAAGAGCTGACGTTGTCATTCTATGATCATCTTCCATCATTTTTCTCAAATTGCTGCTTGTTCAAAAGCCGACTGTGTCTTCTACAAGGTTTGTTTTAAATGTTCTCATCTTCAGAGAACCTTTGGCCACCAGTAATTCATTAGACTTCCACTATTGGACATAAAGTCGGAGATCACTTTATTACTTAAATGATAGCAAAACTGAACCCTCTTGGCCACCAGTTGTTTATTAGACTTCTACTATTGGACATGAAGTCGGGGAGCCGTTTAGTATTGAAATAATAACAAAACTGAACCCTCTTGGACTCCAGTAGTTTAATAAATTACTATACTGTACATAAAGTCAGGGGGCAATTTAGTACTTTAAATAATAACAGAACTGAACCCTCTTGGCCACCAAGAGTTTAATGGACTTTTACTTTTGGACATAAAGTTATTGATCACTTTATTACTGAAATGATAGCAAAAATGAACCCTCTTAGCCACCAGTATATATTATAATTTTCTCACGTAGACGAAAACAATTTACTCACTACAAAGATGCAACTTTGTTTCAGTGCATTTAATTGCACTTCAACTGGTGAGAACCAAAATGGTTATGAACAATTCTGTTTGTAAGCAAGCCACATGTGAAATGAAGTTGCATTTTTGTAGTGTGTTTTTGTCTATATGAAAAATAGAAAATCTGCTATTGGATATAAAGTCGGGGAGCAGTTTAGTACTTTAAATAATAAGGAAAATGAACCTTCTCGACCAACTTCTACTATTTGACATTGAATTGGGTACCTGTGACGACAAAATTGAACCCACCTTGCCACCAGAGATTTTTTGTCTTTTACTATTTTTGTAAAAGTAAGTAATAATTTAAGACGCATCTACTTAACCTCTTCATTAGAATTCTGATTTAAGAATCACTTTAAATCCTGTATTTAACCCAGCACAACAGTAGAAATCCCCTCGTTTTTTTCGACAGCAAATGGTCATTTAACACTTTGTTAATTAAATGCATCTTGATAAATTATTCTGTCACCTTTTATTTTGTAATGCTAACCTGTTAAAAATATATTAATATCTCTTTTCTATCATCTCAAGCTTTTCATACATCATCTCTGGTATTTACTTCGTTTTCAGATTTGACCTCGATCTCTCCCCCTCTGCTTGTCTTTGACTTCCGAGTTTCCCCGATGCCCCTCTGTCCAACCCTCGACATATTATTATTTTCTTAATGTCATTTGATGTTTTTCACTAATATCCTATAAAAAGTAATTTCATTTGATAGGAGAAAGGCCATAATTCATTCACCTTGCAAGCAAGTCTTGTGTGAAGTTAGACTTCCCAATATCATCATATGAACATGCCAATTCAGGGTCTGACTTTCAGGAGCGACTGGCCATAACTTTACTGATGGCTACATTTGATTTAGGCTGGACCCCGCATGTTATGGGCAGATTTATTAAGGGCTAATAATGACCATGGTTAAGCAGTCGCACACTGGAAATGACAAACTCTGTTGATCAAAGGCTTTTATTACTCGGAGCCTCTGTTGTCAAAAGAAAAGAATCTTTAAAGATGCAAAATTGTATCCTGGTTATCAACATGAAGAAAAAAGAAACTTAGTGGACAGGATTCAATTTCTAGCTAGGCCCATAAAAAAATAAATTGAAATCCTTGTACCCATTCCAATAGCTTGACTCCTTCAAATGTTTGCTATAAGATTTTATAGTTATGTCTTTATTTTCTATACATCTTAAACAGCACAAAAGTATTTATTAGGTTGGTGCAAAATAATGTCGTTTTCTCACATATGTTACTCTGTTAGAAAACGACATTATTGCACCAGCCTAATAATATCTATGAATAAAGTTTCCAAATAAGTCCTTGTTACACGCTGACAGGCGTCAGAATTTGAATGATGTTAAAAATATCGGCACTTCAATATATTCCCTACAGCTTTATCTGTTACCATAGTAAACCTGGTTATAACGATAAATTACATCTGGCAGCAAGGCCTCTGATCAGGAGATTAGAGATTTTGAGGAACATGGAACTACCTCTTAATTGCTGTTGTTCCCAGGTCGACCCTGACCAGGGGTGGTAGCACCTATTAGGGTCCAAGGTATGTACAAATAGTAAGCTCCTAAATGAAAACAAAACACTATAAAAAAAATAAAAATATACATTTACTGTATATATACCCGTATATCATGCAACTTTTGATGACCTAATTTTGAAATTAATTTGACTACAGTAAATGGATATATAGTTTAGTCAATGGCATAGCCAGGGCCAACAGTACATAGGCTAATTTTATATCTTCTGTATGATGTGACCCCCTTAAAATTAGCTTCAAAATTAGGTCTTCAAATGTCGAATAATACATGAGTATATATTATGTTAAATGTAACCGCCATTATTATTATATAAATGTAACTGCAACTTCTACTCCAACAGTTTCTTTTCTCACACTTCCCACCTGTGGAACTCCCTTCCGTTGACTTGCTTTCCTGATAACTACAATCTTAAAAATATTAAATGCCATGTCAATCGCCATCTTCTGATGTCTTGAACCCCATTCATCGTCATTCTCTCTATATACATTTTTTTTCTCTCTCGCCTTCATTCTATGTGAACCAGTGGCTCTCCTGCCTTACTTGGGGTGAAATGCTTAAAGAAAAAAAAGTAAACCAACATGAGAAAATTACTTGAAAATACTGAAACCATTTACATTTATTATATGGTTGATTATTATATGTCTGATTATTATATGGTTGATTATTATATCTCTGATTATTATATGGTTGATTATTATATCTCTGATTATTATATGGTTGATTATTATAACTCTGATTATTATATGGTTGATTATTATATGTCTGATTATTATATGGTTGATTATTATATCTCTGATTATTATATGGTTGATTATTATATCTCTGATTATTATATGGTTGATTATTATAACTCTGATTATTATATGGTTGATTATTATATGTCTGATTATTATATGGTTGATTCTTACTGAGACTTGTTGACTTTGTGATTACAGACCAGATTCCCATGGCAGGAAAAAAGGTAAAAGACACAAGAAGAAAGGTGAAGCACTCAGTTCAAGCTCAGAAAACCCTTCACATTCCAACTCAGATTCAGAAAGGTAAGTATTTCCACATCCTTGGTGTTGATGAATTATTTGCTGCTCTACAACCCCTTTTCCACAGACAAGCTTAGGTCAAAATGCCAATTCTTGCACCAAAAAGTAAGTCTGGTCACTATGTAGATGGGTGACTGTTTGGAAATAGCATGGTCATATGTTGAAACAGAAGTTAAGCATTGTTGAGCCAAGTCAAATGGGTGACTGCCTGGGAATAGCAAGTGCTGGAAGCTTGGATGTACACATAGTCTGAAGGAATTATGGTCATATGTTGAAACATTGATTCTTGTCTGATCACAGAAGTTAAGCAATATTGAGCCTGGTCAGAATCTAGATGGGTGGCTTCTTGGGAATATCAAGTTTTGGAAGCTTGGATGTATTCTAAAGGAATTATGGTCATATCATGTTGAAACATTGATTCACAGAAGTTAAGCAATATTTAGCCTGGTCAGTATCTAGATGGGTGACTGCTTGGGTATAGCAAGTGCTGGAAGCTTGGATGTACAAATATTCTAAAGGAATTGTGGTCATATCATGTTGAAACATTGATTCTTGTCTGATCACAGAAGTTAAGTAATGTTGAGCCTGTGTAGTATTTAAATGGGTGACTGCTTGGGAATAGCAAGTACTGGAAGTTTGAATGTACAAGTAGTCTGCAGGAATTATGGTCATATCATGTTGAAACACTAATTCTTCTATGATCACAGAAGTTAAGCAATGCTGAGCCTGGTCAGTACCTAGATGGGGACTGCTTGGGAATACAAGTAAACTAAAGTGATTATGGTTGTATCATGTTGAAACATGGGTTCTTGTATTCTCACAGAAGTTAAGCAATACTGAGCCTAGTCAGTGTCGATGGGTGACTGCTTGGGAATGCCAAGTGCTGTAAGGTTGGATGTGCAAGCAATCTAAATGGATTCCATTTGTATTCCATTGGTGAGTTGCAAGTTCCTCTTGAGCAGCTTCTTCCCACAAACTATAGTTTTATAGAACTGACTGTGAAAAAGATGCTTCCCCGATCATCAAAATCTTAACTTCTTCAAGTCTTAAGGTTAACTGTTATCTGCCCCCACATATCCACATAAACTGTATCTCTTGCTTTTTACCTCAAGTAGTGAAGAGGCTGAAGACTAATGTGAAAAAATACAATAGATATTTCAATGTAAATTAGCACCATTAGCAGGTGAATAGAAAAAAATAAAAAAGAATAGATTATCTATGTTGTTCATCTGTGAAGAAACAGAATCTGGATAAGGTACTTCTTATATATGCTATGTCCCTTCAGGATCATAGTTCTCCACAACTTCCCATCCTTTGTCATTCTTAGAAAGATCTATCTTTCCAACATCCCTCCCAGTTTCAATTCTGTCGTCCATTTTGAACAAGCTCATTAGGTAGGTCTCTTCTTCATCTGTGAGGAGATTGTCCAGCATTCACTACCATATAAGAAGACTGATATCACATAAGAGTTCAGTACTCTTTTCTTTGTTTTTGTTGCTTCAAGTCACTTCTTCATCTGTGAGGAGATTGTCCAGCACTCACTGCCAAATAGAAGGACTGATATTACGTAACAGTTCAGTACTCTTTTCTTTGTTTCTGTTCCTTCAACTCTCTTCTTCATTTGTGAGGAGATTGTCCAGTATTCACTGCCATATAGGAGGACTGATATTACGTAACAGTTCAGTACTCTTTTCTTTGTTTCTGTTGTTTCCACTCTCTTCTTCATCTGTGAGGAGATTGTCCAGCATTCACTACCATATAAGAAGACTGATATCACATAAGAGTTCAGTACTCTTTTCTTTGTTTTTGTTGCTTCAAGTCACTTCTTCATCTGTGAGGAGATTGTCCAGCACTCACTGCCATATAGAAGGACTGATATTACGTAACAGTTCAGTACTCTTTTCTTTGTTTCTGTTGCTTCAAGTCTCTTCTTCATCTGTGAGGAGATTGTCCAGTATTCACTGCCATATAGGAGGACTGATATTACGTAACAGTTCAGTACTCTTTTCTTTGTTTCTGTTGCTTCAAGTCTCTTCTTCATCTGTGAGGAGATTGTCCAGTATTCACTGCCATATAGGAGGACTGATATTACGTAACAGTTCAGTACTCTTTTCTTTGCTTCAAGTCTCTATTTCACAGTGTGCAGTATAAATACCTCCCACGTAATGTTAAGTGGTAATTGGTGTCTTTATCTTACCATTATGTGGAGGGAAAATCTGAATGGTATTTCTGCCATACTCTGTACTTTGCATAGCTTTTGTAATGTGTCTTTCGTTGTCCCAATGTACCTATGGATTTCGGTGTCACATTTTCCATCCTTTGTTCAAAAACTTTCTAGATATTTAAACTTTTGTACTTGCTGTAATAATAACATTTTTAATTGCTTAAAAGTTGTTTATAAATTCAAGATAATATTACTACTGGTAGTGACTAATGTAATAAAAAGCAATTGAAATTAAGATGAAAGAAATCCTAGTCAAAAATGAATAATGGCTGACAATGCTTCATCTAATAAGAATAAAATTCAAGATAATATTACTACTAATACTACTAATGTAATAAAAAGCAATTGAAATTAAGATGAAAGAAATCCTAGTCAAAAATGAATAATGGCTGACAATGCTTCATCTAATAAGAATAAAATTCAAGATAATATTACTACTAATACTACTAATGGAATAAAAAGCAATTAAAATTAAGATGAAAGAAATCCTAGTCAAAAATGTATAATGGCTGACAATGCTTCATCTAATAAGAATAAAATTTAGGATAATATTACTACTAATACTACCAATGTAATAAAAAGCAATTGAAAATAAGATGAAAGAAATCCTAGTCAAAAATGAATAATGGCTGACAATGCTTCATCTAATAAGAATAAAATTCAAGATAATATTACTACTAATACTACTAATGTAATAAAAAGCAATTAAAATTAAGATGAAAGAAAGACTGGTCAAAAATGAATAATGGCTGACAATGCTTCATCTAATAATAGAATGGTAAATGATTTGGGACGAGAACTTTTCTTTTCAGCACTTTCTTATGTGACAACGGAAAATATTTATTGCTGAATTGAAGCAACATACCATTTTATTAAACTGAATCAAGTTTCTTCATGTCATCATTGACAGACAGTTGAGTGTCAGGTATAATTGTCCGGCAGCTTCCTTAATGCATCACATCATTTATCGACAAATGCCGAAGAATAATGTCATCGAATTATCTAATATCATATCTTCTAAGAAACGGTAAATTCTCATCAGACAGTACCGGTTTGTCTAATCATAAATGAGAGGATTTTCAAGTCCCTGTTGGTATTGGCAGGATTTAACAGCAGGATTAGATTGGAATTAATATTAATTTTTGACTTCCATTTCTTTTGTCATAATTTCACTTGCTTTTTATTACATTAGTAATATTAGTAGTCATATTATCTTGAATTTTATTATTAGATGAAGCATCGTCAGCCATTATTAATTTTTGACTAGTATTTACTTTCATCTTGCTTTTTATTACATTAGTATTTTTAGTAGTCATATTATCTTGAATTTTATTATTAGATGAAGCATTGTCAGCCATTATTAATTTTTGATTAGTATTTACTTTCATCTTTTTTATTACATTAGTACTTTTAGTAGTAATATTATCTTGAATTTTATTCTTCTTAGATGACGCCAACACTTTAATCTACTATGCCATTTATCTCTTGGACAATCCAGAGATGTAATTTTGCAGCGATAAATCTAATGTCTTCACTTGGATAGTGAAAGTGTATGAGTGTCCAGACTCAAGTGGTGTGAATGTACTGAGTCATGTGATTGAATTGTGTGAGTGTCCTGACTAAGATGATCAGACTCTGTTTGTGTTCCCACTCTGTGTGTGTCCTGACTCAGGTCACCAGTTTTGGTGTGTCCCAACTGAGAAATTTTTCTAGAGAGATAAAGCTGAGAAAATGATCGCTTAAAAAATAATAATGTTTAACGATTTCAACACAGGAAAAATTTTCCCAAAAACTGAAATACTGTTTTTAAAACAAATTTTTAAGACAATCCCGTTTGAGTTGTGTTGGAATCTTTGTAAAACTTTTTTTTTCAGCAGTAATTAATCTTTATGAAAATGTAAAAATCTGTGACTTAAACATTTATTTTTGAGTAGAATTTTGTCATGAAAATATTTGTGGTTATTACAAAAAAAATAGCATTTTCTCAGATTTAAATTAAAAAAAAAAAAACTTTTCATGATAAAAGTAATGAAATGAATACAAACTGAAATTTTAATTTAAATTAAATAATTCCTTAATTTTTGGTAATTTAAAACAAGCACTGACCTTCCCCCCACAATTTTTCGTTGGGGTTTGTAGGGAAACTTTGAAATCAACATGTAGTCGAGAGAGGGTCACTTATCAAAGTTTTTGGTGTGTTAAGGGGGCCAGACCCTAGCACCGACACTGCAAGCCAACAATAAATGCAAAGCAAATTAACAGATAAAAAAAAAAAAAAAAAGTATTTATGCTGACACACAAAATCAAGTTCAGACAAGTGCATATATCGTGAACATAGTGTTTCTGGTTTCTAGACAAAGCAGATCTGGACTGAGTGATGTTAAACTTAAAATCCGGCCTATTTTCATTTTTGTGCTTTTAAAACGAGAGGGCCAAGTGTTCCTCAGTCATTCCTAAAAAAAAAAAAAAAAGATTACTAACTCCCTTGGAAAATATCATTTTCAATATGAAATAATTTTTACCATTTTCTTTATTTAAAGAAAAATTCCGCTATATCTGTGAGTTAATCAATACCTTTGAAATCATTTCCAGGAATTGAGTTTTATTTAAAGGAGATATCTACGTGTCTGTAAATTAACTACTACATTTGAAATAATTTCCGTTAGTTTCTTTAAAGAACATGTTCTGTATTTGTAAGTTACTTGTAGTTTAACAAACTGCAACATTAGATTGGTTTTGTTTGTTTTACGGCATATCAACCTCAATAAGTTATTTTAATGCCACCAAGATTTTTAATTGCTCATAATTTTTTTTTTCAAAAATGTCTTCTTGCTGGTGATATTTTTTTTTTTTTAAATTTATTGCTGCTAATAATGTATTACTGGTAATAATTCTTCTTAAAAAAAATTATTGCTGGTAAATTTTTTTACAAAAACGTATTACCGGTATTAAAACCTATTTTACACTTTCATAGTGTTTTGAGCCCAGTTTGTGGGGTCAACTATTTTCCCATAGCTGGGACCTTAGCAGGTGCTACTACCCTGGGTCAGGGTGGACCTGGGAACACCAGCAATTAAGAGGTGGTTCCACACTCCTCAAAACCTTCTGGTCAGAGGCCTTGCTGCCGGATGTAGTTCATCGTCATACCCAGGACAGCATCATTATAATTAACATGACTGACAAATGAGAACATCAGTTTTGACATGCACCCCAAAAAACAAATAAAAAGCAACAAGACAAAAGTGAAATAATATCAAGCAAGCAAGAAAACAATATATGGAAGGCAAATTAATGGTAATAAGGCAAAAAGTTCACAAACTAAGAACTGACATCGACACACGAAAGCAAGTTCCGACAAGTGAATGTAATGTTCAGACAGATGTGGACTGAGTGATATCAAACTGGAAACCAGCCTATTTTATTGCCTAAGGAAAATATCCCAGCATGCATTTGTATACTTTTGTCTATAAAAAAGGGAGGGGCTAGCATTCTGCAGTTATTTCCAAAGATTAAAATCAACACCAACTAAACCTGTACCCAAAAGTAACACATGTCCGCATATTATCTAGCTAAACCAAAAATAATCACAATTCAAAACCTTATCGCATTTCAGGCTCATCTTTTTACAGATGACCATTAATGAGTAGGTATACTGTTAAATAAACAAAACTAAATCAAGTACCTCTCACAGTTGAACATATACTCACCAGTTGCCATCATCACAGTCAAACTCAAATGAAAAACTCTAACCTGTCCTTGCACTGAATTTAAGAGTAACGAAACATCCACAAAGACAACCTTTGGTTTAGACTACAATTATTCTGAGCAGACCTTAGTTACAGTTTCAGGAAAGAAACAGTATTATCTGGCATGATCATCAGTTTGAAAAAAGCCAATGCACTCTGTCTCTTGGGCACAATGATTTGTGACTTTGTTCCAATTAAACCATCAACTGCTACCGAAAATGTGAATCTCCCCAATGTCACTGAAAATGCTTCTGTCTGCCACTTTTGGTATAGTTTTCCAGCACTTTTTATTGGTGATGCGTGCTAGCTGATAATGTCAAGAAGTCATCACCCTCAGAAATTGACCATGGTAAGATTTCAATCTGACTTTTATGGTCAAAAGGATAATGTTCTAACAATTCAGTCATGTAATAATAATAATAATAATAATAATAGTCATCGACAAATGTGGAAGGATATATGTAAATTTTGTATATCAGACTACTTGAGGTTGTGTGGTAGATCCGATTTCTTGATGATATCCATTTTATCCAAAGCAGTAGAATTTATTTCCCTTCCAAGTTATGTAAAATATTCCACAAATTTTATTGATTCACACGACACAGTTTGTATTGAAGCCTATGAATTTGGTTTTTAATTTTGGGTTGGGTTTTTTTTAATTTTTAATTTTGGTTTTTAATTTGGTTTTTAATTTTGTTTTTGTTTTTTTAATTTTTAATTTTGGTTTTTAATTTGGTTTTTAATTTGTTTTTTTGGGGTTTTTTTAATCTTTAATTTTGGTTTTTAATTTTGTTTTTGTTTTATTAATTTTTAATTTTGGTTTTTAATTTGGTTTTTAATTTTTTTAAGAAAAAATTATTACCAGTAATACATTATTAGCAGCAATAAATTAAAAAAAGAAAAAAATATCACCAGCAAGACATTTTCGAAAAAAAAAATTATGAGCAATAAAAATCTTGGTGGCATTAAATAACTCATTGAGGTTGATATGCCGTAAAACAAAATAAAGCAAATCTAATGTTGCGGTTTGTTAAACTACAAGTAACTTACAAATACAGAACATGTTCTTTAAAGAAACTAACAGAAATTATTTCAAATGTAGTAGTTAATACCTCTAAAACGAAATTCATAGGCTTCAATACAAACCAAACACCATTGTCCAACATCATTGACAGCATTTTCTAGATGATGTAGGAGAACTGTGGCATTGGTGTTGGTCTCTGCAGTAATAGATATGTTAGTTTTTTGCAGGATATTGTCCTGAGAATCTTGGTGATAAAGCTAGACATTCAGGAGTATCATGCCAACCCTTACAGTCCTGCATCAATGTTGGAAGGTCATTATAATGGCATTCTGTGTCATAACATAGCTGTTCAATGTAGGTGACTGCTGGGTGACCAATCTGTCTTGCTCCATGGCTAAGTGTCAAATAGATCACTTGCAGGTTCTTGCTTGGTTTTATTTTCCAAAATGATTTTATTCATTTATTTTTTATTTGGTTGAGCTAGTTCAAACATTCCTGAGTCTATCACACCAACTCTGACGGCCTCGCATCAAGGCTGGAAGGTCATTACAATGGCATTCTGTGTCATGACTTAGCTGGTCAATATAGGTGGCTGCTGGGAAAGCAACCCATCTTGCTCCATGGCTAGCTGTCCAGAGCATAGATCACTTGCAGGTTCTTACTTGGTTTTGTTTGCCGAAAGGATTTTATTCATGTTCTGGTGAAACACATGTATTCTATAGTTAATAGACTCTCCCATCTAATATAAGTAGGAGTAGTAAGAGAAACAAGTTAGTCGAATACGAAAGTAGTCAGCGACCGCAACAAGATTACTCTGCGTAATACCTATTATATCAAGTTCATAACGTTTTGTACGTTGAACCTATTTGGGACCAATTTAATACAAATACAAGCCTCCACTGCAAAATAACTCCGCAACAATTAATTTATTTTTTATTTGATTGAGCTCATTCAAAGATTCCTGAGTCTATCACACTGACCCTCACAGTCCAGCATCAAGGTTGGATGGTCATTATGGTAGCATTTCATGTCATAATGCAGCTGGTCAATGTAGGTGGTAGCTGGTTGACCAACCCCTCTTGTGCCATGGCTAGGTGTCCAGAACAGTAGATCACTTGCAGGTTCTTTGCAATATCTGTCTATATTTTTCCTTAAGGACACATGGCACAGTGGATGAAGACGTTAATTAGATCCAGTGACAGGACCCAAATAGTGTGAGTTCAATTATATTAACATTAAAACAGCATAATTGCATATTAGAATTTTTGTTTGTTTTTCCGTATATTTTTCTTCATACATACATATATATATATATATATATATATATATATGATTATGTTTATGAATTAATGAAAGCTATACTGATAGAATAAACCTGTTATCTGTTTAGTGTAAATATACTCTTAATTTCACTATAAAAATGCATTGAAAATCAGAGATTATCAGTGGTCGGGTATCACTGCACTGAATGTTTCAGCAATATTCAGTGCATGGACAAATGATAGACTTAAAAATATATGCAAAAGATTCTGGCAAGAAAACGGTCTCATTTGATAAATGAACAGGTTTTCTTAGCAGCAGACCCAGCAAATGAATTTGTTATAATCATTCCTATTCATACCAGTGGCAAATATTTGACTGACAAGAAGCCATGAGTTACTCTCCTGGAAGTTTGGCAGGAATATCCTCCGGTGGTGGCCGAAAAAAAGACTCTTTAAAATGATTAAAAAAGAGCAGTTGTTGAGGTGTGTAAATTAACAATATGTCTCTTGGATCTATTTAACTAGACCAAAAGTCATTTTTGAGATCAGCTGCCAGTTTGATTCTATTAAACCTGTCATACATAACAGGAGATTATGTAATCAGCATAGAGACCAAGTCAAGAGCTGATTACAACGGAAATTTTATAAATTATTTAGCATTTTACTACAGAAATGCATTAAAAATTATTAAGTCAGTAAGAGCCAAAATCTTGTGATTATAACAATCAAAATGAACATGCTGGTCTGAATAGCAAAGCATATAATAATGATAATTCCTCATCTCAAAAATACATTATCAAATCAGTAAGAGCCAAAATCTTGTGATTATAACAACCAAAATGAACATGCTGGTCTGAATATGTTTCTAGGACAGTTTCATTCTGGATAGTTATATACCTCTGATAAATCTTTGAAGGATTTAAGACAATTACCATGAATTTTGAAAAAAGCATAGGTAATAATCATAAATTTTTAAAAAAGGAATAAAAATTATTTTTCTTTAAAATACAATGACAGATTAACAGTGTTGCAAGATCACTCTACATATCACTGGTATGTTTTTCTTTCATCGGCGTTTTTCTTATGATAGGGGTAGCTGTAATTTTCCTCGTCCACAAATGTTTTCCCATATGTGTTTGATTTTTGGAACTTAGCCATGGGTTCCAAATAAAAATATAATCTATAAAATCCAGAATCTGTTAGATGTTTGTGGTACGCACTGCTGGAGTGAACTGAAACTGCTAGCTTAATTTTCTCTTGCGTTAAAAAAGAAATTTTTCTCTCTTTTTTTATTTATTGTTTAAAAGTGGTATTTGTGTGCAGATTTCTATATTAAACCACTCTTAAAAAAAATAATGCTAACTTATTATACGCAATTAGCCAGAGGCATATTTGTCTAGGGATGCAAATGTCCAGCAACGCAACTGTCTGGTACACAATTGTCCAGGATACAAATGCCCTGTATGCAACTGTCCATCCACTGTCTGAATAGCAAAGCATATAATAATGATAACACCTCATCTCAAAAATAGCAATGAAAAAAAAAAAAAAGAGCAATCAATTGTTTAAACCTCCTGAAGAGTGGACTGAACAATTACAAAAAGTTTGTCCATGAATTTCTAGATTATAATTATATTTTTGGGTAGCAATCCCTCTTTTATACAGGTTTCATTAAAGATGACTGACAAGGTACTCTGATTAAGCTTTTTATTCACTTTTTTTGTGTTCATATTTTTTTTTTTTTTAACTATATAGATTTTCATGTATGTGCTGCTATAGTGATGGAAACATATTTTTTCCAAACATGGTCAGCACATAATGGCTGTGTTCATAATTGATATTATTGAGTGTTGGATTTTTCTTTTTCATTATTAATGCTTTAATTATTTTTAACCTTTTTTCTACATATGGATGGATATATATAGATATAGATATATATATATGGTGGACTCTCCTGTTGTATTCGATGTATGAGGGTCAAGTAGCTCAGTTCCTAGGAACCGACAGCCCAGACACCAGCACATATGATTTGATTAAAGTGGTGAAGGTTTCATGCAGAACCCACCACACTTTTTTGAAGTGCCGAATACAGAGACCTGGTGCACTACGTGCCACAAGTTCCCCAAATGACCCTCTACAGGTTTTGAATTCAGAGTTGTCCTTCTCCTAGACCAGTTGCCATCCAAGGCTATAGAACCCAGTCTGTCCTGCTATTTACCCATAGGTGGAGGGAGAAGAAGAGGATTCATACCTTTCCTAAGGGTATTTGAACGTAAGTGAATGTAATGGATTTTACTGGAATTTGAACTCTGCTCTCTGATACTTCAATCCGAACTGCTATCCACGACTCCACTGTGCCCCTTTTATATATATATATATATATATATATATATATATATATATATATATATATATATATATATATATATATATATATACACACACACACACACCCACACAGTAATAACTGTATATTTTGAATTAAATACATCTTTAGATGATAAGTTGTCTGGTTTAAATGAAGCAGAAATAAAAATGTCTGGAAAAAGTCCATTTGTTTAATAATACCTATTCATTCTGTTGCTGTCAGTACTTCAGCGTATAATAATAAAAAGAAAAAGCGAAAAATATTTTCATCTGTCAATCAAATGAAAACTATTGGTTGCTAATGAATCTTCATTATAATCCGCAATATAATTGGACGGAAAATGTCAAATTTGCAAGATACATAACGAAGTGGAGATTGAAAAAGAGAAAGAGAAACTGACTTTTAGAAACATCCTCACAGATTTTAAAAGAAGTAAACAATTTCTCTATTGAATTTGGATTCTAAGACTAGTTTTTCTTTTCCTTCTCTTTTTATGAAAAATAGTATTATTTATATTTCTCACAAAGGCACATGGAATCTTTTTATTCTTCATTTACTTTCCAAAATTCCCAGATAAATGGTGAAAAGAATGGCCTCCAAAATGAAACTGCTCTCTATTAATCATCTGAGAGACCCCTTATATCAGAATGGCTGAAGCTAACCTCCAGGCTAACAGAGAGACCCATTACATCAGAATGGCTGAAGCTAACCTCCAGGCTAACTGAGAGACCCATTACATCAGAATGGCTGAAGCTAACCTCCAGGCTAACTGAGAGACCCATTACATCAGAATGGCTGAAGCTAACCTCCAGGCTAACTGAGAGACCCCTTATATCAGAATGGCTGAAGCTAACCTCCAGGCTAACTGAGAGACCCATTACATCAGAATGGCTGAAGCTAACCTCCAGGCTAACTGAGAGACCCATTACATCAGAATGGCTGAAGCTAACCTCCAGGCTAACTGAGAGACCCCTTATATCAGAATGGCTGAAGCTAACCTCCAGGCTAACAGAGAGACCCATTACATCAGAATGGCTGATGCTAACCTCCAGGCTAACTGAGAGACCCCTTCCATCAGAATGGCTGATGCTAACCTCCAGGCTAACTGCGGGAGCCCTTACATCAATATGGCTGATGCTAACCATTATAACCATCATTGATAACATTCAAAGGAGAATCGTCAATATTATTGGTCCTGATCTGGCATCTCGACTTCAGTCACTTTCCAACCACTGTCCGGTTGCCTCTCTATGCCTTTTCTGTAAATACTTTCATGGTAATTATTTGGATGAGCTCTTCATTATGGTACCTAGACTTTTTGAATTTAAACGCAGTACTAGATTGGCATTGAGGTCTCACCAATGAGAAGCCTGCAAAGAGAGAAAGAGGGAGAGAATGAATGGAGCATTGTAAAGAGAGAGAGAAAGGAAAGAAATAGAGGACGTAGATAAAGCAAAGAATGAGGGGATGTAAAGAGAGAGAAAGAACAAGAGGAATGGAGAGAAAGAGAGTGAGTAAGAGAAAAAAAGGCAGATGTTAAGAGAAGAGAGAGAGAAAGAACAAGTGGGATGCAAAGAGGGAGAAAGAGAAAAAATGAATGACGGGGATGCAAAGAGAGAGAGAGAGGAGCAGAAAGAATAAATAGAACATAAAGACAGAGAGAGAGAGAGAGTAGGAATAGTGAAGGATAAAGAGAGAGAGAGTAGGAAGAGGAAGAAATATAAACAGAGAGAAAGAGTAAAAACGAATGCTGGAGATGCAAAGACAGAGAAAGAATAAGAGTTATGTTACGAAGGAAGGAAGGAAGGGGAATGTAAAGTGAGAGAAAGGATGAGACGAATGTAAAAGAGAAAGGAAGAAGGAAAGCAAAGAAAAAAAGAAGGGGTATGTAAAAAGAAAGAGAGAAAGAATAAAAGGAATGTAAAAAAGGAAGGAAGGAAAGAAGGAAGGGGAATGTGAAGAGAGAGAGAGAAAGAGAAAGAATAAGAGGAATGTAAAAGAGAAAGGCAGGAAGGGGATTGTAGAGAGAAAAAGAGAAAGAATATGAGGAAGGTAAAGAAGAAAGGATAAAAGGGGAATGTAAAGAGAAAGAAAGAACAAGAGGAATGTAAAACAGAGAGGAAAGAAGGAAGGGAGATTGTAAAGAGAAAGAGAGAAAGAATAAGATTAATGTAAAAGAGTAAGGGGGAATGTAAAGAGAAAGAGAGAAAGAATAAGATTAATGTAAAAGAGTAAGGGGGGATGTAAAGAGAAAGAGAGAAAGAATAAGATTAATGTAAAAGAGTAAGGGGGGATGTAAAGAGAAAGAGAGAAAGAATAAGATTAATGTAAAAGAGTAAGGGGGGAATGTAAAGAGAAAGAGAGAAAGAATAAGATTAATGTAAAAGAGTAAGGGGGAATGTAAAGAGAAAGAGAGAAAGAATAAGATTAATGTAAAAGAGTAAGGGGGGATGTAAAGAGAAAGAGAGAAAGAATAAGATTAATGTAAAAGAGTAAGGGGGGATGTAAAGAGAAAGAGAGAAAGAATAAGATTAATGTAAAAGAGTAAGGGGGGATGTAAAGAGAAAGAGAGACAGAATAAGATTAATGTAAAAGAGTAAGGGGGGAATGTAAAGAGAAAGAGAGAAAGAATAAGATTAATGTAAAAGAGTAAGGGGGGAATGTAAAGAGAAACAGAAAGAATAAGATTAATGTAAAAGAGTAAGGGGGGAATGTAAAGAGAAAGAGAGAAAGAATAAGATTAATGTAAAAGAGTAAGGGGGGAATGTAAAGAGAAAGAGAGAAAGAATGAGATTAATGTAAAAGAGTAAGGGGGGAATGTAAAGAGAAAGAGAGAAAGAATAAGATTAATGTAAAAGAGTAAGGGGGGAATGTAAAGAGAAAGAGAGAAAGAATAAGATTAATGTAAAAGAGTAAGGGGGGAATGTAAAGAGAAAGAGAGAAAGAATAAGATTAATGTAAAAGAGTAAGGGGGGAATGTAAAGAGAAAGAGAGAAAGAATAAGATTAATGTAAAAGAGTAAGGGGGGAATGTAAAGAGAAAGAGAGAAAGAATAAGATTAATGTAAAAGAGTAAGGGGGAATGTAAAGAGAAAGAGAGAAAGAATAAGATTAATGTAAAAGAGTAAGGGGGGATGTAAAGAGAAAGAGAGAATAAGATTAATGTAAAAGAGTAAGGGGGAATGTAAAGAGAAAGAATAAGAGGAATGTAAAAGAGTAAGGGGGGAATGTAAAGAGAAAGAGAGAAAGAATAAGATTAATGTAAAAGAGTAAGGGGGGAATGTAAAGAGAAACAGAGAAAGAATAAGATTAATGTAAAAGAGTAAGGGGGAATGTAAAGAGAAAGAGAGAAAGAATAAGATTAATGTAAAAGAGTAAGGGGGAATGTAAAGAGAAAGAGAGAAAGAATAAGATTAATGTAAAAGAGTAAGGGGGGATGTAAAGAGAAAGAGAGAATAAGATTAATGTAAAAGAGTAAGGGGGAATGTAAAGAGAAAGAATAAGAGGAATGTAAAAGAGTAAGGGGGGAATGTAAAGAGAAAGAGAGAAAGAATAAGATTAATGTAAAAGAGTAAGGGGGAATGTAAAGAGAAAGAGAGAAAGAATAAGATTAATGTAAAAGAGTAAGGGGGAATGTAAAGAGAAAGAGAGAAAGAATAAGATTAATGTAAAAGAGTAAGGGGGAATGTAAAGAGAAAGAGAGAAAGAATAAGATTAATGTAAAAGAGTAAGGGGGAATGTAAAGAGAAAGAGAGAAAGAATAAGATTAATGTAAAAGAGTAAGGGGGGATGTAAAGAGAAAGAGAGAATAAGATTAATGTAAAAGAGTAAGGGGGAATGTAAAGAGAAAGAATAAGAGGAATGTAAAAGAGTAAGGGGGGAATGTAAAGAGAAAGAGAGAAAGAATAAGATTAATGTAAAAGAGTAAGGGGGGAATGTAAAGAGAAACAGAGAAAGAATAAGATTAATGTAAAAGAGTAAGGGGGGAATGTAAAGAGAAAGAGAGAAAGAATAAGATTAATGTAAAAGAGTAAGGGGGAATGTAAAGAGAAAGAGAGAAAGAATAAGATTAATGTAAAAGAGTAAGGGGGGATGTAAAGAGAAAGAGAGAATAAGATTAATGTAAAAGAGTAAGGGGGAATGTAAAGAGAAAGAATAAGAGGAATGTAAAAGAGTAAGGGGGGAATGTAAAGAGAAAGAGAGAAAGAATAAGATTAATGTAAAAGAGTAAGGGGGGAATGTAAAGAGAAACAGAGAAAGAATAAGATTAATGTAAAAGAGTAAGGGGGGATGTAAAGAGAAAGAGAGAATAAGATTAATGTAAAAGAGTAAGGGGGAATGTAAAGAGAAAGAATAAGAGGAATGTAAAAGAGTAAGGGGGGAATGTAAAGAGAAAGAGAGAAAGAATAAGATTAATGTAAAAGAGTAAGGGGGAATGTAAAGAGAAAGAGAGAAAGAATAAGATTAATGTAAAAGAGTAAGGGGGAATGTAAAGAGAAAGAGAGAAAGAATAAGATTAATGTAAAAGAGTAAGGGGGAATGTAAAGAGAAAGAGAGAAAGAATAAGATTAATGTAAAAGAGTAAGGGGGGATGTAAAGAGAAAGAGAGAAAGAATGAGATTAATGTAAAAGAGTAAGGGGGGAATGTAAAGAGAAAGAGAGAAAGAATAAGATTAATGTAAAAGAGTAAGGGGGGATGTAAAGAGAAAGAGAGACAGAATAAGATTAATGTAAAAGAGTAAGGGGGGAATGTAAAGAGAAAGAGAGAAAGAATAAGATTAATGTAAAAGAGTAAGGGGGGAATGTAAAGAGAAAGAGAGAAAGAATAAGATTAATGTAAAAGAGTAAGGGGGGAATGTAAAGAGAAAGAGAGAAAGAATAAGATTAATGTAAAAGAGTAAGGGGGGAATGTAAAGAGAAAGAGAGAAAGAATAAGATTAATGTAAAAGAGTAAGGGGGGAATGTAAAGAGAAAGAGAGAAAGAATAAGATTAATGTAAAAGAGTAAGGGGGGAATGTAAAGAGAAAGAGAGAAAGAATAAGATTAATGTAAAAGAGTAAGGGGGAATGTAAAGAGAAAGAGAGAAAGAATAAGATTAATGTAAAAGAGTAAGGGGGAATGTAAAGAGAAAGAGAGAAAGAATAAGATTAATGTAAAAGAGTAAGGGGGAATGTAAAGAGAAAGAGAGAAAGAATAAGATTAATGTAAAAGAGTAAGGGGGAATGTAAAGAGAAAGAAAGAAAGAATAAGATTAATGTAAAAGAGTAAGGGGGAATGTAAAGAGAAAGAGAGAAAGAATAAGATTAATGTAAAAGAGTAAGGGGGAATGTAAAGAGAAAGAATAAGAGGAATGTAAAAGAGTAAGGGGGGATGTAAAGAGAAAGAGAGACAGAATAAGATTAATGTAAAAGAGTAAGGGGGGATGTAAAGAGAAAGAGAGAAAGAATAAGATTAATGTAAAAGAGTAAGGGGGGATGTAAAGAGAAAGAGAGACAGAATAAGATTAATGTAAAAGAGTAAGGGGGGAATGTAAAGAGAAAGAGAGAAAGAATAAGATTAATGTAAAAGAGTAAGGGGGGATGTAAAGAGAAAGAGAGACAGAATAAGATTAATGTAAAAGAGTAAGGGGGGATGTAAAGAGAAAGAGAGAAAGAATAAGATTAATGTAAAAGAGTAAGGGGGAATGTAAAGAGAAAGAGAGAAAGAATAAGATTAATGTAAAAGAGTAAGGGGGAATGTAAAGAGAAAGAGAGAAAGAATAAGATTAATGTAAAAGAGTAAGGGGGAATGTAAAGAGAAAGAGAGAAAGAATAAGATTAATGTAAAAGAGTAAGGGGGGATGTAAAGAGAAAGAAAGAAAGAATAAGATTAATGTAAAAGAGTAAGGGGGAATGTAAAGAGAAAGAGAGAAAGAATAAGATTAATGTAAAAGAGTAAGGGGGAATGTAAAGAGAAAGAGAGAAAGAATAAGATTAATGTAAAAGAGTAAGGGGGGATGTAAAGAGAAAGAGAGAAAGAATAAGATTAATGTAAAAGAGTAAGGGGGGATGTAAAGAGAAAGAGAGAAAGAATAAGATTAATGTAAAAGAGTAAGGGGGAATGTAAAGAGAAAGAGAGAAAGAATAAGATTAATGTAAAAGAGTAAGGGGGGAATGTAAAGAGAAAGAGAGAAAGAATAAGATTAATGTAAAAGAGTAAGGGGGGAATGTAAAGAGAAAGAGAGAAAGAATAAGATTAATGTAAAAGAGTAAGGGGGGAATGTAAAGAGAAAGAGAGAAAGAATAAGATTAATGTAAAAGAGTAAGGGGGGATGTAAAGAGAAAGAGAGAAAGAATAAGATTAATGTAAAAGAGTAAGGGGGGATGTAAAGAGAAAGAGAGACAGAATAAGATTAATGTAAAAGAGTAAGGGGGGATGTAAAGAGAAAGAGAGAATAAGATTAATGTAAAAGAGTAAGGGGGAATGTAAAGAGAAAGAGAGAAAGAATAAGAGGAATGTAAAAGAGTAAGGGGGAATGTAAAGAGAAAGAGAGAAAGAATAAGATGAATCTAAAAGATAAAGAAAGGAAGGAAGAAAAGAAAGAAAGTGAATATAAAGAGAGAGAAAGAAAGAATAAGAACAATTTTAAAAGAGAAAGGAAGGAAGGAAGGAGAATATAAAGAGAAAGTGAGAAAAAAGAATGTGAGAATACAAAGAGAGAGATAAGAAAAAGTCGGGTGTAAATTCACAAAAAGAAATAAGGTGGATACAAAGAGATAGATAGAGAGAGAAAGAAATAGGGAGAGAAAAAAATGCCCCACTTTTAAAGTTACCCTTTGCCACTACAACTAATGTTCATTTGTACCTAGCTGACTGAGTCAGTCTACTAGTCGTTTCACTGATCTTTACAATGGCTGGCAAAATCATGGCGATATCAAATCAGCTATGAAAATCAATGATTAAAATCAACCAACAATGTCTGTCTGGGCTTAATTTTTCTTTACATTTTTTTGTTTTTGCAGTTTGCCTATCAGATCAAATTTATAGAGAAAATCTCCTAAGCTTATAATGTTTTTATCCAAGTACTTTCGACCGTCTTTACTCATTATCAGAAATGTTAATTTTATCAGTTACAATATAGAAAAGATTTTATTAGCTTTATTCAAGAACAATCTTTTTTTTTTTTACAAACATGATGATTCTAATTTAAATACATGTGTATTGATTATAAATGACATAAAAAAAAAACGTTGTGAACTTTCTCCATAAATTTGATCGAGATGTATGCAAGATTATATTTGAACTGGAAAAGAAAAACGTAAAAAAATAATTAAGCGGTTTTTCAGTCAGTGTAAGGAGAACCTGTTTGAATTTTTACCTCTTCATAACCCAACAAGTGTTGACATCTCATTCTTGCCACTCAGGTATAGATGTGTAGTTGATAGTGTTGCAAAATGAGAAATCAATGATCCGAGTTCAAATTCAAGTCATTATATTCACTTTTGTGCAAATACCCTTGGAAAAGATATGAATCTATCTTTTCTTACAGCAGCTGCAAGTTAAAGAGATATACTGGCTTTTTCGTCTTGGCTGGCATCCAGACTAGGAGGAGGACGAATCTGAATTCAAAACCCAAGAAATTTCTTCTCCCTCTTTCTGATTTTGCATATATGTTTTTTGTTTTCGTTTTGTTGTGGAGTAAATAAAACACCTCCCAGTAACACGAACAAACTAAGCAAGAAGCCTTAAATAAAGAACTCAAAGTGAGTCCGGAGAGTCAGGCAGTCCACTGTCTGGCTTGCGACATCTGTTTTTGAGCAGTGGGTGACAAGATCTCCAACAGAGGATGACTCAGTTGGGCTCCGGCTTCAGATAGATACTTGGCTGAAAAAAACATTACCCATGACTGATTTTGCTGTGGCTGGGTAAATTTTGACCAGTGGCTTTGGTGGAGACGTTCGGGTTCCCCACAGTAAACTTGATCTTGTGTCGCATCTAGTCCACATTAGGGTAACTGGTAAATACCAGTCTGTTGGAGTCAGTTCCAGGCTTGTGACAAGACAAGACCTCTTGTCTTCAGGTAGAGGGTGGCAAGACCTTCATCTTCAGGTGGAGGATGACTCAGTCAGGGTTCAGACAGAGACTCAGCTGAGAAAACCAGACAAGTTGGAGTCAGGCAGTTTGATGACTGGCTTGTTGCTGACAAGACGTCCATCTTTGTGCAGAGGGTGACTCAGTCGGGGCTCTATCTTCAGATAGAGATTTGGCTGAGAAAAACTGTCCAATTCTGTACCAGAGCCCAGTTTTGCCAGGGCTGGCTAAATTTTGACCAGTGGCTTGCGCGGAAACACTTTGGTTCTCCACAGTAAACTGGACTTTTTGTCGCATCTAGTCTACAGTTGGGTGACCAGTAAATACCAGTTCTTTGGTGTAAGTTATAACACATTTCCTCTAGAAATTTTATTTGGTACACTTCTTTGTGATTCTGTAGCAACAATTCACAACGTTCAAAGAAGGATGATCTTTGCCAAGACCCTTAGATTTACTCACCCAAAGCCTTTTTTCACCATTGATCATAGGAAATAGTTGAATACAGCTGACAGTTTAGATATTCCTGAATTGTTTGGCACCATGTATGACATCCATATTAAAGTCTCCATCTGACGAGGCTATTTAAGAACGTGTCTCAAGTTTTCATGTTGATGTTTTGGTTTTGTAGCAATTGGCAGTATTGTGTGAAACTACTTCTGGCACAGCTTATTCTATGTTCAATTTCTTTTTCTCCTATACTTAATTTGTTAAAGCTGATCCATATGCCAAGGTATATGAAGTGTTTTGTATTTACTAATTCCACATCCTGTATTTTTATGATGGATTCAATATAGGTATCATCGCTGCTTTCATCACATTTCCAGATCATAGTTTCTGTTTTGAAAGATTTATCTTGGTCCCATTTCTTGGAACACTTGATAGAGGATGCTGATTTTCTGTTCAAGATCATTCTTATCCCAACTATGAACAATTACGTCATCAGCATAGCGCCTCCCCCACCTTCATCATCAGTACATTAACCTTGGGTCGGGGGAAGCAGGATCTATTGGTAGACTCGTTTGGGATGTGGTATGTAATGTTTAAATGGTCAGTGCCTATCTTGTCACATCTGTGTTTGTATATGCAGAAGGCGTACTCTACGAAGAGATTAAATAGACAAGGGCACTCATTTCCTCCATGTCGTACTCCTGATGATGTCTGAATTGTTTCCATATTGGAGTCCTTGCCAGACATGTAGGATTCCGAAGATTGATATATTTCCTCTATTAGTTTGATACTTTCAGTGGATTTGGAGCTTGAAAAGCGTTTTCTAATGGGTGAAAAGAAAAAGTCACTATTGATGTTGTCATATGCTCCTTTGAGATCAACAAAGCAGGCATACAGTTTCCTATTAGAGAGGTAGGCATTATTCAGCAGGAATGGTTCACTAGACTAGTGAGCTGTACATTATCACACACCAAGACGCCTGTAAATATTTACTAAGCTTTAATTTAGTTTGGCACAAGGTTGTAAGTATGGGGCACTTATTATTCAGTAGTAATGGTCCTGTAGACAGTCTCACTAACCATAATTCCATGAGAAATTGGCCATAAATATTTAATAAGCTTTAGTTTACTTTGGCACAAAGCCTTAATTATGGAAGATCTAATGAGCAATAAACACATTATTCATCAGGAATCGTTCATTAGAATCTGTGAGTTACATGTAATACTCATTTTAGTTGTTGCTGCTGTTGGTAGTCCTCAAGTAATGGGGTTTCTGTTATCTGGTCCTTTGTTTATGATTCTGTAGTTCCAGTCCACAATGTTTAAAGCACTTTTCAGGTTGATGTTTTGGTTTTGTAGCAATTGGCAGTATTGTGTGAAACTACTTCTGGCACAGCTTATTCTATGTTCAATTTCTTTTTCTCCTATACTTAATTTGTTAAAGCTGATCCATATGCCAAGGTATATGAAGTGTTTTGTATTTACTAATTCCACATCCTGTATTTTTATGATGGATTCAATATAGGTATCATTGCTGCTTTCATCACATTTCCAGATCATAGTTTCTGTTTTGAAAGATTTATCTTGATCCCATTTCTTGGAACACTTGATAGAGGATGCTGATTTTCTGTTCAAGATCATTCTTATCCCAACTATGAACAATTACGTCATCAGCATAGCGCCCCCCTCCCCACATCAGTACATTAACCTTGGGTTGGGGTTAACTGAACCTTGTATTTGAAGTTGTGTGGAATATTAACATCTTCATTATGCCATTATTTTCTTTTTAAGTTACATGTGCTATCCATTTTAGTTGTTGCTGCTGTTGGTAGTCTTCAAGTGATGTAGTTTCTATTATTTGGCACAGTTCTTCATTTTCTGATTGTACAGTGCCAGTCTACAATGTTCAAAGAAGTTTTTAATGTTGGATTAATAAATAAATTGGACACTTCAGTGTAGTGTAATGGTTAACAAGCTTGGCTCACTTTTTTCAGCACTGATCTTAGGAAGTGGTTGTATATAGCTGACAGTTTAGGTATTCCTGAATGAGTTTGTCATATGAAAGTCTCAATCTGACGAGGCTATTTAAGAACATGACTCTAGTTTTTAGTTTAATGTTGTGTAGCCACTTGCTGTATTGGGTGAAACTACCCTAGTACGAAAATGGACCACTAGTTTTAAAAACAAATTACAACTATTATCTTCACACAGAGTACTAAACTGTCAGAAAGATGATAACAGTAATGATAATATTAGCTGTTTACTTACAAGGAAATATTCATTGACCGAACAGCCAGTGTTTTCTTCGGTTGAAATTTATAAGAATCTTCCACTTAAAATACTTTTTTTTATGAAAACAGGTCTCTCAAGTTCTGTAGCTTTTATTGCTCTTTCCAGTATGGGTGGGGGAGTGGGGCTGCTGGAACCGAACCTTTTGTTTGAAGTCGTGTGGAATATTCAGTCTTCATTATGCTATTATTTTATTTTTAAGTTACGTGTGCTATCCATTTTAGTTTTTGCTGCTGTTGGTAGTCTTCAAGTGATGTGGTTTCTGTTATTTGGTACAGTTCTGTGTTTGCAATTCTGTAGCGCCAGTCCCCAATGTTTAAAGAAGTCTGGTATTTGCCAAGATCCTTTGGCTTTGCATGCTCAAAGCCATTTTTCACCATCAGATTTATCTTGAGAAATGACAAAGAAAAGAAAAAACATTATACAAGCAACACAAGACATCACTTTTTAAAAACAATAAACATTTCTATGGAGTGAAGGTAGTTAAAATAATAGCAGTGTCAAGGGAAAAAATGTCCTTTTGACACTGTTTTTTTGGCATGCACGAAAGTCCACATTTGCCGTATTTGCTGAAA
>OZ010614.1:47620611-47668111 GCA_963932145.1 Acanthosepion lycidas
TTAGAGACCAGTCGAATTGAATGAAAACTTTTTCTAAAAAGGCAACAAAAAAACCACTATACTTCCCAAGAGTGCATGGAAATTCACACACAATCTAGAAGTCTTACGGAACCACTATCACTAACATCTTGAAAAGACATGGCATTAAATAAAAAAAAAAATATTGAAAATGAGGATTTTAGTCCAAATAGATCGATAGGTAATCAACTCAGAAATTCAGACAGAATGGATCTAAGTGTAGTGTTCTATGGCATCACGAGATCCCTTGATCACCTCTGATGAATTTCAGTCGGAGACGCCACAAACCATCTAAAAGCTGAATCATGCACAGCACATGACATTCATTTCAGTCTCGGATCCATTGACTGACATTAAGAGCAGGTTTCAGAGGAGAGATTAATGATTAGCCGTGCAACGATACTTGGCTAGAAGCAAACAAAATTATAGATGATGGTCCACTCTTCCCTGGAGCCTAAAATTATCTTCACACTAGTTGTTCATTGTTATAGATAATAGACCACAAGAATTTAATTCCAAGCAAGTTGAACTTGGAAATACAAAGAATCGAAACACAAAACTCATAATAATAAGAGTAATACAATCAAGTCATGGATGTTGACAACAAAGATATCAACATCAATGTCAGATATATATATATATATATATATATCTGAAATTACTGAAATATTATTGAAATTGAGGGTACATAAGTACTAAATGTATATTTACATATAGGAAAAGAAATAAATGAAAGTTAATTAAATAAGTTAGACAGAAAAAAAGAAACAGAGTCATTAAAAATAAAGCAAGTGTGAGAAGATATTAGGAAAGAAAGGAAGAAGGTTAATGTGTTAGGAAAGAGAAAGAAGGGAGATGCGAGGAAAGAAAGAGAAGGGAGATGTGAGGAAAGAAAGGAAGGAGGGGATAGTGTTAGGAAAGAAAGTGAAGGGAGATGTGAGGAAAGAAAGGAAAGAGGGGAAAGTGTTAGGAAAGAAAGAGAAGGGAGATGTGAGGAAAGAAAGGAAGGAGGGGAAAGTGTTAGGAAGGAAAGAGAAGGGAGATGTGAGGAAAGAAAGGAAGGAGGGGAAAGTGTTAGGAAGGAAAGAGAAGGGAGATGTGAGGAAAGAAAGGAAGGAGGGGAAAGTGTTAGGAAGGAAAGAGAAGGGAGATGTGAGGAAAGAAATGAAGGAAGATGTGAGGAAAAAAAGGAAGGAGGGAAAGAGTTAGGAGAGAGAGAAGGGAGTTGTGAGAAAAGAAAGGAAGGAGGGGAAAGTGTTAGGAAGGAGAGAGAAGGGAGACGTGAGGAAAGAAAGGAAGGAGGGGAAAGTGTTAGGAAGGAGAGAGAAAAGAGAAGTGAGGAAAGAAAGAAAGGAGGGGAAGTGTTAGGACAGAAAGAGAAGGGAGATGTGAGGAAAGAAAAGAAAGAGGGGAAGTGTTAGGAAGGAAAGAGAAGGGAGATGTGAGGAAAGAAATGAAGGAAGATGTGAGGAAAGAAAGGAAGGAGGGGAAAGTGTTAGGAGAGAGAGATGGGAGTCGTGAGAAAAGAAAGGAAGAAGGGGAAGTGTTAGGGAGGAGAGAGAAGGGAGACGTGAGGAAAGAAAGTAAGGAGGGGAAAGTGTTAGGAAGGAGAGAGAAAAGAGAAGTGAGGAAAGAAAGAAAGGAGGGGAAGTGTTAGGAAGGAAAGAGAAGGGAGATGTGAGGAAAGAAATGAAGGAAGATGTGAGGAAAGAAAGGAAGGAGGGGAAAGTGATGGAGAGAGAGATGGGAGTCGTGAGAAAAGAAAGGAAGAAGGGGAAGTGTTAGGGAGGAGAGAGAAGGGAGACGTGAGGAAAGAAAGTAAGGAGGGGAAAGTGTTAGGAAGGAGAGAGAAAAGAGAAGTGAGGAAAGAAAGAAAGGAGGGGAAAGTGTTAGGACAGAAAAAGAAGGGAGATGTGAGGAAAGAAAGAGAAGGGAGATGTGAGGAAAGAAAGAGAAGGGAGATGTGAGGAAAGAAAGAGAAGGGAGATGTGAGGAAAGAAAGAGAAAGGAGATGTGAAGAAAGAAAGGAAAGAGGGGAAAGTGTTAGGAAAGAAAGAGAAGGGAGATGTGAGGAAAGAAAGGAAAGAGGGGAAAGTGTTAGGAAAGAAAGAGAAGGGAGATGTGAAGAAAGAAAGGAAAGAGGGGAAAGTGTTAGGAAAGAAAGAGAAGGGAGATGTGAGGAAAGAAAGGAAAGAGGGGAAAGTGTTAGGAAAGAAAGAGAAGGGAGATGTGAAGAAAGAAAGGAAAGAGGGGAAAGTGTTAGGAAAGAAAGAGAAGGGAGATGTGAAGAAAGAAAGGAAAGAGGGGAAAGTGTTAGGAAAGAAAGAGAAGGGAGATGTGAAGAAAGAAAGGAAAGAGGGGAAAGTGTTAGGAAGGAAAGAGAAGGGAGATGTGAGGAAAGAAAGGAAAGAGGGGAAGTGTTAGGAAAGAAAGAGAAGGGAGATGTGAGGAAAGAAAGGAAAGAGGGGAAAGTGTTAGGAAAGAAAGAGAAGGGAGATGTGAGGAAAGAGGGGAAAGTTAGGAAAGAAAGTGAAGGGAGATGTGAGGAAAGAAAGGAAGGAGGGGAAAGTGTTAGGAAGGAAAGAGAAGGGAGATGTGAGGAAAGAAAGGAAGGAGGGGAAAGTGTTAGGGGAAAGTGTTAGGAAGGAGAGAGAAGGGAGATGTGAGGAAAGAAAGGAAAGAGGGGAAAGTGTTAGGAAAGAAAGTGAAGGGAGATGTGAGGAAAGAAAGGAAAGAGGGGAAAGTGTTAGGAAAGAAAGAGAAGGGAGATGTGAGGAAAGAAAGAGATGGGAGATGTGAGGAAAGAAAGAGAAGGGAGATGTGAGGAAAGAAAGAGAAGGGAGATGTGAGGAAAGAAAGAGAAAGGAGATGTGAAGAAAGAAAGGAAAGAGGGGAAAGTGTTAGGAAAGAAAGAGAAGGGAGATGTGAGGAAAGAAAGGAAAGAGGGGAAAGTGTTAGGAAAGAAAGAGAAGGGAGATGTGAAGAAAGAAAGGAAAGAGGGGAAAGTGTTAGGAAAGAAAGAGAAGGGAGATGTGAGGAAAGAAAGGAAAGAGGGGAAAGTGTTAGGAAAGAAAGAGAAGGGAGATGTGAAGAAAGAAAGGAAAGAGGGGAAAGTGTTAGGAAAGAAAGAGAAGGGAGATGTGAAGAAAGAAAGGAAAGAGGGGAAAGTGTTAGGAAAGAAAGAGAAGGGAGATGTGAGGAAAGAAAGGAAAGAGGGGAAAGTGTTAGGAAAGAAAGTGAAGGGAGATGTGAGGAAAGAAAGGAAGGAGGGGAAAGTGTTAGGAAGGAAAGAGAAGGGAGATGTGAGGAAAGAAAGGAAGGAGGGGAAAGTGTTAGGGGAAAGTGTTAGGAAGGAGAGAGAAGGGAGATGTGAGGAAAGAAAGGAAAGAGGGGAAAGTGTTAGGAAAGAAAGTGAAGGGAGATGTGAGGAAAGAAAGGAAAGAGGGGAAAGTGTTAGGAAAGAAAGAGAAGGGAGATGTGAGGAAAGAAAGGAAAGAGGGGAAAGTGTTAGGAAAGAAAGAGAAGGGAGATGTGAGAAAAGAGGGGAAAGTGTTAGGAAAGAAAGAGAAGGGAGATGTGAGGAAAGAAAGGAAAGAGGGGAAAGTGTTAGGAAAGAAAGTGAAGGGAGATGTGAGGAAAGAAAGGAAGGAGGGGAAAGTGTTAGGAAAGAAAGTGAAGGGAGATGTGAGGAAAGAAAGGAAAGAGGGGAAAGTGTTAGGAAAGAAAGAGAAGGGAGATGTGAGGAAAGAAAGGAAAGAGGGGAAAGTGTTAGGAAAGAAAGAGAAGGGAGATGTGAGGAAAGAAAGGAAGGAGGGGAAAGTGTTAGGAAAGAAAGTGAAGGGAGATGTGAGGAAAGAAAGGAAAGAGGGGAAAGTGTTAGGAAAGAAAGAGAAGGGAGATGTGAGGAAAGAAAGGAAAGAGGGGAAAGTGTTAGGAAAGAAAGAGAAGGGAGATGTGAGAAAAGAGGGGAAAGTGTTAGGAAAGAAAGAGAAGGGAGATGTGAGGAAAGAAAGGAAAGAGGGGAAAGTGTTAGGAAAGAAAGTGAAGGGAGATGTGAGGAAAGAAAGGAAGGAGGGGAAAGTGTTAGGAAAGAAAGTGAAGGGAGATGTGAGGAAAGAAAGGAAAGAGGGGAAAGTGTTAGGAAAGAAAGAGAAGGGAGATGTGAGGAAAGAAAGGAAAGAGGGGAAAGTGTTAGGAAAGAAAGAGAAGGGAGATGTGAGGAAAGAAAGGAAGGAGGGGAAAGTGTTAGGAAAGAAAGTGAAGGGAGATGTGAGGAAAGAAAGGAAAGAGGGGAAAGTGTTAGGAAAGAAAGAGAAGGGAGATGTGAGGAAAGAAAGGAAAGAGGGGAAAGTGTTAGGAAAGAAAGAGAAGGGAGATGTGAGAAAAGAGGGGAAAGTGTTAGGAAAGAAAGAGAAGGGAGATGTGAGGAAAGAAAGGAAAGAGGGGAAAGTGTTTGGAAAGAAAGTGAAGGGAGATGTGAGGAAAGAAAGGAAGGAGGGGAAAGTGTTAGGAAAGAAAGAGAAAGGAGATGTGAGGAAAGAAAGGAAGGAGGGGAAAGTGTTAGGAAAGAAAGAGAAAGGAGATGTGAAGAAAGAAAGGAAAGAGGGGAAAGTGTTAGGAAAGAAAGTGAAGGGAGATGTGAGGAAAGAAAGGAAGGAGGGGAAAGTGTTAGGAAAGAAAGAGAAGGGAGATGTGAGGAAAGAAAGGAAGGAGGGGAAAGTGTTAGGAAGGAAAGAGAAGGGAGATGTGAGGAAAGAAAGGAAGGAGGGGAAAGTGTTAGGAAGGAAAGAGAAGGGAGATGTGAGGAAATAAAGGAAAGAGGGGAAAGTGTTAGGAAGGAAAGAGAAGGGAGATGTGAGTAAAGAAAGGAAGGAGGGGAAAGTGTTAGGGGAAAGTGTTAGGAAGGAGAGAGAAGGGAGATGTGAGGAAAGAAGGGAAAGAGGGGAAAGTGTTAGGAAAGAAAGAGAAGGGAGATGTGAGGAAAGTCGTTTATTGCTTGCAGATGACGGGTTTAATTAGTAGATGTCTCTGGTAGGTTTCTGTCTATATTTCTAAGATGAGGTATTATGTACACTATTTACATTATTCGGACTATTGTCCTCATCTTTGTCGCCATATTTATTACAACGTTTCGGCCTTTCCGTATCTGTCTATATTTCTGAGATGAGGTATTATGTACATTATTTACATTATTCGGACTATTGTCCTCATCTTTGTTGCCATATTTATTACAACATTTCGGCCTTTCAGTGTCTGTCTATATTTCTGAGATGAGGTATGATGTACATTATTTACATTATTCGGACTATAGTCCTCATCTTTGTCGCCATATTTATTACAAAATTTTGGCCATTGTACGCGCCGGCCTTCTTCAGTTGGTTGGAATGTCGAACTGAACCCTTTATTTCGCTCACTGGGGTAGACTGTTCTAGTTCCACGTGCAATGTTTAATGGATTTTAGTTATCAGTTATCTCCTGTTAATTTCCCTCTGAAAGTTCTCCACTGCCTTAACCGGGTATTGAACTCAGACTCTTTGAGTCCTGTCACTGGATCTAACCAACGCCTTTATCCACTGGGCCATGTGTCCTTTAGGAAGAAGATATTAGGTTTATAATACCCAGAAATTCATACATAGATGTCCTCAACTAGAACAGTCTACCCAGGTGAGCAAAATAAACCACCTGAAGAAGGCCGGAGCATACAACGGCCGAAACATTGAAATAGATATGACGACAAAGATGAGGACAAAAGCTGAATAATGTAAATAATGGACTCTGGTAGGATTGTCATCAGGTTGTTGCAGGATGTGACCAAGCCAGAGACCGAACTGAGTGATGGTGTGGAGGATGCTTGATTGGTCGATCTACCAGTTAATCTCCTTATTCGATACATGATCAGACTAATGTATTCCCTGGATTGTCCTAATAGTACGGGACCTGAAGCCATCAAATGTTTTGCTGAGGCCACATCACAGCACTGTATGGTAGCACTGAGAGAACAGCGTTGTTGTAAATGCATAGGTGTTGAGAGATGTCACAACACTACCATCTTGTAGTCTACAGAAAAAAAAGCAATGTCACATATTTGATTATGCTTGAAGATTCTTGCCAATAACCCATATTTTTACCAGTCTGGCAAAACTGTGTTTGACATGAAAATGTGTACAATGCTAAGGTGTATGAATGAATTCTGACATGTAGAAAGCTGCAACTCTTGAAATTTGTTCATGATTTACATAGACCAAACAATGGATGTGAACACAGATGGCTGCTAATGCGTCCCAGCTATAGCAAATGAGATGTGTGTGACAAGCATTGTTCTGGGTGATACTGATTGAAATGAATTGTATCTCGAAAATATATCAGCAATAGAGGTGACCATTTAAAAAATATAGTTGACTATATAAAAACATTGTTATGTAAGTGAAAACTTATCAGAATATAGTGAACAATTAAATAGAAGTAAACAAGTCACAGACTGAGAAGAGATTTGAAGCAACAGAAACAAAGAAAAGAGTACTGAACTGTTACGTAATATCAGTCCTCCTATATGGCAATGAATGCTGGACAATCTCTTCACAGATGAAGAAGAGACTTGAAGCAATAGAAACAAAGAAAAGAGTACTGAACTGTTACGTAATATCAGTCCTTCTATATGGCAGTGAGTGCTGGACAATCTCCTCACAGATGAAGAAGAGATTTGAAGCAACAGAAACAAAGAAAAGAGTACTGAACTGTTACGTAATATCAGTCCTCCTATATGGCAGTGAATGCTGGACAATCTCTTCACAGATGAAGAAGAGACTTGAAGCAATAGAAAACAGTACTGAACTGTTACATAATATCAGTCCTCCTATATGGCAATGAATGCTGGACAATCTACTCACAGATGAAGAAGAGATTTGAAGCAAGAGAAACAAAGAAAAAAGTACTGAACTGTTACGTAATATCTGTCCTCCTATATGGCAGTGAATGCTGGACAATCTCCTCACAGATGAAGAAGAGACTTTAAGAAACAGAAACAAAGAAAAGACTACTGAACTGTTACATAATATCAGTCCTCCTATATGGCAGTGAATGCTGGACAATCTCCTCACAGATGAAGAAGAGACTTGAAGCAAGAGAAACAAAGAAAAGAGTACTGAACTGTTACGTAATATCAGTCCTCCTATATGGCAGTGAATGCTGGACAATCTCCTCACAGATGAAGGAGAGACTTTAAGAAACAGAAACAAAGAAAAGACTACTGAACTGTTACATAATATCAGTCCTCCTATATGGCAGTGAATGCTGGACAATCTTCTCACAGATGAGGAAGAGATTTGAAGCAACAGAAACAAAGAAAAGAGTACTGAAATGTTATGTAATATCAGTCCTCCTATATGGCAGTGAATGCTCGACAATCTCCTCACAGATGAAGAAGAGACTTGAGGCTACAGAAATGTTGTTTTACAAAAAGAGAATACCATGGACCAAATATGTCAGTAACAATGAAATGGAAGCAATTCACTTATAATTAGATTCAGGAAGAAATAGTTGAAATTTCTCGGACACATAATGAAGAAAGAAGGCTTAGAAAATTTGACACTCCCAGGTCAAATTGAAGGTAAGAGGAAGCGAGAAACTTTGGGAAAGAGGCATGATATATAGGAGAACACTTGGAGAGGCATGCTGTAAAAAGTTGAAAACTTGGAGAGGGATGCTATATAAGAAGAAATTTTAGAGAGTTGCGGTATATCGAATGTGAAAATTTGGAGAGGCACTGTATATAGAAAGAGAAAACTTGGAGAGGTGTGATATATAGGTGTAATCTTGGAGTGGCATAGGAGAACACTTGGAGAGACATGGTGTATAGAATGTGAAAACTTGACGATGCACGGTACATAGAAGGTGTGAACTTGAATAGCCGAGGTACATAGAAAGTGAAAACTTGGAGAGGTATGGTGTATACAAGGTGAAAACTAGTAGTGTCTCTTTGTGCTTTTGTGTATTCTTGATTTGTTGTCATTTCTGGGGAAATTAGTTTTATTTTCTTTATATGATATCAGTTGTACTTTCAAAATCCTCCCCGTCTTTGGTACCTTTCTCAATCATTATGTGCTATATCCTGTTCGAACGTAGACAGTCTCAGGACTTCAGAATTGATCTTTGTCAATTTATGATCATTTGACATTAATCAGCAAACACACGTTTCATCTTTTACTTTTAGATTGTCAGTTCATGGTTGCGTGTTTTTTCTGTTTCGTTTAGCATCTTGTTGAAATGAGTCTTATAAAGTGATAGACAGGTTTTCAAAGACGATCTATATCAAGTGGATTTCGAAACCCTACAGCACAAAATCCAGTTAAATTAATGCAGTTTTTTTGGTATATTTTGTTTCCCTTTTGTCTCTGTTCCCCAAACTTTGAATAATGCTAACAAAAAATGCTCGAGACTAAATAGAAATAAAATAGATAAAAAAAAAAAAAAATTAGTTAAAGACAGAGAGTAAGATAGAAAGAGATGGACATTTGGCATTTTGGAACATTTCCCAAATATTAGGTTGGTGCAAAAATAATGACGTAATAATGTCGTTTTTTGACCTTTTTTAACTTCAAAAAACGACATTATTACATAATTATTTTTGCACCAACCTAATAATTCATGTTATATATCCTCTGAAAGTAGAACGTCCCTTGGATTTGAGAACTGGTCTAAATTTGTCCTAATTGCAAGTATTTGTCAAGTTATGAACATTTCCCAAGCCATCTGTTTTATATCTAGTCTAAGAGTAGACAGTCTCAGGGTTTCAGAATTGGTCTAACTTTGACCTACCTCCAAGTATTAATCAAATTATGATCATTTGTAAATAACCAAAACTGACAAATGTTTAATTATTTTCTTTAGGTTATCATTTCTGGATATTTTTTTCCTTTTCTTTAATCATTTCACTCCAAGAATGACAGTAAAGCCACTAAAACATAAGCGTTTACTGAATAAGTAAAAGAAAAACATTATTAAAAAAACAAGAAGAATAAAAGAAGAATCCAGAATACAGTAGATTATGATTGACATTGCATTTAAATTTTTGAAGTTCAGACTTGACTCAAAAGCAAGAAGCTGGAAGAGAGTTCCACAAACAACAAGTGTGAGGGAAGAAATTATTAGCATAGAAGTTACGGTTACATCTAGCCAGTTCGAGTGTAAAATGGTTAGACCTTGCTGCCAGTCTATTACAGCACTAAAATTCATAAAGTCTAGGTACAATTACTACAAAAGTATTTATAGAAAATGCACAGGGAAGCTATGTTATGGTGGTGAGAAAGTGAATGAAGCCAAGATGCCAGGTCAGGGCCAATAACATTGCAGATTCTTCTTTGGATTTTATCAAGAATCTCCAAAAATATAGGAGGAGCATTTTTTTTTTCTCCTTTTCACTGTAAGTCCTCGGATATTAAATTAATTTAAATTGGCAAAATGCAAGGAAATTATTCTTGGGAAGATATTTAATGCTGAATCCTGTTTGGGTGCTGAAAATTCCCAAAAAGAAACGTAAATGTTTTCAAGGCAAAATTTAGGCTCTTTTCAGGAATTTTGTCGCTTCATTGCAGGTAAAGGTTTCTCGAGCTAAACCCCAGTTTTTTTAATTAGAAATGTGAATGTTTCTTTTAATCGCTCTTTTACAGTTCTGTAATTGTGCTGGAAATGGTGTAAGGGATCCAGAAAGCATTAATACCTGCTTGGCCCTATTGTGCAAAACCACTGTGTTTATCACCCCCCCTCCACCACCACCACCCAGTTACAAATATTGAAGTATGAACCAAAATGCCCCATGTATATCATTATAGAAGTTTCAGCTGTGCATATATTAGCAGACACAGTACTCGGACATTTGGCTGATGGCCATTTTACCTAACAGACTTTTAGCTAGAAATGTAGTGGCATATTTACCTGTATATTACAGTCTTTATCATAATGGACTACAGGCTTGACAGGCTTTTTTAAAAATCTATTCTCTATATATTATATTTTATTTCAAATATTACCATAAGATGATAAGTATTTTGAGAAAAAGCACATTTTACTACAGCAAAAATCTTAAGCTTTTACAAAAGATCTTTCAATTTTGCTTTTAATGATCATTATATTAAAGGGATGAACTTGCTTTTATCTTACTATTAAATATGAATTTAAATAATTTGGTGCTAGTTTTTTTCCCAAATACACTCAAATATTTTTTTTAAATACTAATTTCAATAAACAAATATTGAAATAAGAAAACTTTTAACTTTAAATTGAGATTCAGTAATTTAATCACTTCAAATTCAGTAGTAATTATGATAATACCGCTAATTAAAATATTTAAAGTATCGCTTGTTATTATTTTTACTTGTACTTTTTCGGTGAAATGTTTATCGGGGAAATGTCTGTTTGGCCAAATATCTCTAGGTCAAATGTCAGGCCATGCAAAATGCTACTCTATGTATTCCTGCAGTTTGTATCTGACTCAGAATAATTTGGTCTCATCCATTGTTCAGTATAAAGGATCTTTTTCCAGGACAATATTGCAGTCCAGTCGCGAATTAATTGATGAAATATTCAGTGGATCAACTCAGTGTTTCTCGGGTAGCTCTTTCGAACAAGCTTGCAGCATCTGGGCCCAAGAATTACTTTCTATCCCACTAAACACATCAAAACAAAAAAACTGGGATAAAATAAAATGCAAGGCCAATTTTACTAATTTGCAGCTCTCTCTAGATCAGCATCACCTCGCCTGTCTACTATCTGCTTCACGACCGAGTAGTGGTGCCTGGCTCAACACAGTGCCCTCTTCATCTACCGGTACCCTTCTAGGTGATGAGTGCACTCAGTTCGAAGTCCCGATCCATCTTGTGAGCATCACAGATGCAGATATGGAGCTTCCATTGAAGAGTTTGGTTTGCATTCTCTCTCCTGTTGCTATAGTGCTGGTTTGCTTTCCACAGCATGCAGCAATAAATGACATCATCAGAAGAGGTTTGGATGCAGCTGGGTTCCATTCCCAAATCGAACCCGTAGGCCTCAACCGTGGTGACGGAAAGCGACCGGATGGCATTACCATTTTCCCTTTTAAAATGGGAAAGTCATTGATTTGAGATGCGACCTGTGTGGATACATTTTCGGCCGGTAATTTGATCAGGTCCACGGTTGAGCCAGAGTCCATCACCCAGGACACAGAGATAAAAATATAGTTAAATATTCTTCTCTTGCTGATAGATTTTTTTTTTACTCCTGTAGCAGTGGAGACTTCTGCAGTTATTGGCCCTCTTTTGATAGCGTTCCTTTGGAGGATTGGTGGGATGGCATCTTGATTAAGGGATGAGTCTCGCAAAACAGAGTATCTCTTGTAGTGTGTCTCACTGGCAATGGTTCGAGGTAATGCTTTCTCCATCATTGTGGCTGGCAGAGGATAGAAAAAAATTTGTTTATAGTTACTTTGTTCAAACTTTTTTTTCAGTAAGTAAATTTCTCTAAATATTGCAGTTCTGTGCCACATCTGATCTATTAAATTCTGCCATTGACTACATTCAACATCCTGCTAATAATCTCTTCACAATGACTTCTGGGTAATATGTCTTGCTAATAGGTAACTCATGATTTGGTCTCAGTGTCAAATACAGTTTTGAATTTAGAGTTGTTCTTCTCCTAGACTGTTGCCATCTATGGCTACAAACTCTACTCTGCCCTGCTGTCTGATCCATAACTGGACAGAGAAAAGATGGATTCAGAATTTTCCTGGGGACATTTGCCCATAAGTGAAAGTAATGAACTCAACTGGAATTTGATCTCATCTCTCTGAATTCCCATTCTGAACTGCTATCCATTACATTGCTTGCACATTCGTGATATAAGGTTATAAAAAAAAATGTAAAATTGTTAAGATAATGAAAAGAAAAAAAAATTGACAAAGACATTTGAAAATGTAATAAACAAGAAAAGCAGATTGACTAAGAGAAAAATATCGGAAGAAGCTGGTGTTTCTCACGTAAATGGAAGAGAAAAACAGTACATTGTTTGAAAGAAATGATGACATCCACACTCTACTCCCCGGTGTGTTTTACGTGTGTCACCATAGGGGTTTCAGTTGCGTCTACCTCAGGAGACACAAGGCATTACATTTGAATCAGAATATTTACACTACAGTTCAAAAGATTGAAGCCATCCCAGAATTAGCATAGAAGGAACTCGACAGAAGAGTAAAAAGAAGAAAAATGAAAAAGAGCACTTTGTGTCATGGAAAAGAGAATGGAATCAATTATAAAACTTATACTTTGCAATAAATGCCAAAACCATGTGCTGCAGTAATCAAAGGTTTACGGAGGATATTTTGAGGAGAGCAAAATTTAATCATAACTTGCTTTATGATTAAATAAAATTTTTAATAAAAAATCATAACTCTTTTAAACATCTATACCCTTGTGCAAATTAATTGAAACAAAATAATTCCATTATTATTTACACTATTTTTTTCCATATTTTCCCAATGAAACATGACCCAATGTACATGTTAGTACTTTGTATCTCCATTCCATTAAGTCGTTCCTTGCAGACTGACCACAGATTTTTCGATTGGATTTAAATTAGGAGAGTTTCTAGGCCAGTCTATAGTACTTTAATTTGTTTACTGGTAAGGCTTTCCAGTGTGTTTGTACAATTTTTGTACACTTCCTTGGAGTAATGTACCCCACAGACAATGGCCATAGGACAACTAATTGACAATCTAAACAATAGTGTCTGAGTATGATAAAAATCTGATGCAATCATTGATGATGCAATATTTTCCAAGGCCAAACAAATTTCTTGATACACCCTGAAAATAGATTCATATTACTGCACACCACTGCAAATGACCTAATCCAAGAAAAAAATATAAATTGATTAAACCCTGTCACTCTAGTGGGTCTAAAACTGAACGTATGGTGATAGAAAAAAAAACTAAAAGGGTTGTCCCAATTAATTTGCACAGGGGTGTATAATAATTTTATTTTATTTAAAGTACAAAACAACTGCTTTTTGGGCCAATTCAAAAAATTACGAGGGGTGTTTTCAAATTTTTGAATAGGTCTAATCCATTGTTCAGTATGAATTATCTTTTACTATAACACCATTAGAGTTCAGTATCAAAAATCTGGTCAGTTAAATTCTGCCACTGACCACATCCAACATACTGCTGCTGATGTCTTCACCATAATCCTGGCAGCAGTTGCTTCTGGGTCCTATGCATTGGCAAAGACAGTCTGCAATTTGGCCTCAGAACCACATACAGTTTTGAATTCAGAATTGTCATCACAAGCCTATCACTACTCTATTGCTATTTCAGATAAACTATATTCCTTTGTTCCACCAGTTCAGACCTTTACAACTAGGATACACTCTGCCATGCACATAGTGTAGAATTATCTTGATTTTCTTCTGATGAATCAAGCATTTAAATTTATGCCTTTTTGGGGGGTTTCAAAATACTTGCTTCTGGGAGCAATGCCTTAGCAAAGACAGCCCATGATTTGTATCAGGACTACATATGGTTGTGAACTCAGAGTTGTTCTTCTCTGTTAGACTGAGTTTAACCTTTGATTTAAACCATAGCTGGGTAACCCAAAGAATATTTAACAGTTTCTATACCTTGGTAGCCTAGTAACATCCAATGCATCCACTGTAAAAGATGTTGATAACCAAATTGAGGGCCACCTATGCAATATACGGGAAGCTATTCAAAAGAGTCTTTAGCAATACTAGGCTAATACAAACCAACAAGCTCATGGTTTTCTGAGCTGTTGTAATCACATTTACACCTGTGAGACTTGGGTACCCTACCAAAGAGATACCTGCAAACTTGAAAGATTCCATCAAATGGAACTTTGTCAAATCCTATGGATCATGTGGCAGGACTGGATCACAGACAATAAAGTCCTCCCCATGCAAAGATGGAGAGTTTAGAAGCCATCATGACACGCCACTGACTTCAGTAGCATGGAGACCTTGCATGAATGCCGCCAACCCAAACAAATCCTCTTCTCAGAGCTCACATCTGGCAAATGACCACATGGAACCCCACATTGTCGATCCAAGGATCAGCTCAAAAACACCTGGCTGAGGACAGAAATCAATCCAGTCAATTGGGAGATAGAAGCTGCAAAAAAACCATTTGAGAAGAGCAGTCCACAAAAATATATATATATATATATATATATATATATATATATATATCCTTTGAAAGTTGAATAGAAGAAGCAAAAAGAGCCAAAACAAAAACCAGAGCACACCATCCCTGGTCGTCCAAGACGTCCAACTCTGGCTGATCTATGAAGATCACTTCGATCTCAGACCTGCCCTATCCTATGTTATGATTTATTTTGATCCTAAGGAGGGCAAGATTGAATCGTAGCAGGTATCTTCATGTCGGGTGGGTCCAAGCAGAGCAAAGATGTACAGGAAAAAAAATTAACCCTCAAATAAATTGAACAAAAAGTAAATACTGTTTTTATATCAGTCCTTCGTACAATAATTGATTATGTCAGAGTTCATATGCAATTAATTATCAGCCCAACCTGTGTCTAAATCGGAAGTGATATTACTGTTGTCAACTTGGTAAACTTGTATGCTGTTTGCATTATTCGGACTATTGTCCTCATCTTTGTCGCCATATTTATTATGTTTATCATTGTACGCTCCGGCCTTCTTCAGGTGGTCAGAAATGTTGAACGAACACCATTGGAAAATTCGTAAACTTAAGAAATCAGCACATATGCTAGGCCACAAAAATCTCCTGAGCCGACCAAACATAGAAATGAATACAATATGGGAACCAGTAATAAGGAGTGCTAGAGAAAAGCAATGAATAACAACAAAAATTGCAATATGAGCTCTGGTAAAAACATGGAATGATAACAGCAAAAATTGTAATATGAGCACTGGTAAAAATGGTTGCTGAAGATATTAGGTTTCTAATACACCAGAAATTCATACACGGATATCCTCAAGGACACATGGCAGAATGGATAAAGTCGTTGGTTAGATCCAGTGACAAACCCAAAGAGTGTGAGTTCAATACCTGGTTAAGGCAGTGGAGAACTTTCAGAGGGAAAATTAACAGGAGATAACTGATAACTGACATCCATTAAACATGGCACGTGGAACTAGAACAGTCTACCCCAGTGAGCAAAATAAAGGGTTCAGTTTGACATTTCAACCACCTGAAGAAGACCGGAGTGTACAATGGCTGAAACATTGTAATATGAGGACAATAGTCTGAATAATGTAAATAGTATACATAATACCTCATCTCAGAAATATAGACAGATATTGGTAAACTTGTTTTGGTAAAGTTCAGCACAAGGCTGAAGTCGAAGGTAGATAATCATGTGGGCCTCTCTCCTGTCTCTGATCTTTTCTGCTTCTCTTTCCTCCTCCTCTTCTGATCAAGGATTTCGCTTTGTGCATTCATATTTATTGACATAATTTTGGAGAATTCCCTTTTCCCAATCTCTCATATCATTACCTCTCATTAAACCTCCTCAGTGAGCTTGGGTGGCTTATCTATCCCGTCCTGTCTCAAATCAATTTTCAACCAGGAGAATCGACTCTAAATTCATTGTTTATGAAAATTACAGCTTGCATTTGCAGCTGTGTGTCAATCAACATTGCCCGTTAAGCTGGGTCACTTTTCCATTGTTCAAACTGCTCGACATACAATTCAAGTCATGTATGTGTGAATTAAGTCCTCAGTTCTTCCCAAAGTTTTTGGTATTAACCCTTCTCGTTTCAATGTCTCTCAACATATAACACTTTCTTATGTTTTAACAAAACTTTCTTCTGTTTTACTGCAGCAACAGCAAATAGTATCACACACTATCCCCCTGATCCCTATCATGTGGTGGCTGCAGACGTCTCTTCAGAATAAACATAGGACTCATTTCACACAGAAGGAAATTTTGATGAGGACTTCAATACTCAGCATACCTTTCCCAAATGTATTTGCTCGCAACTGAACGTAAAGAACTCAAAGAATCCAAATCAGCTCTATGCTTATTTTTCTCATTCCAAAAGACGCTCTAGAATGCACCACCCACACATCCTGCTTCTTCAGTCAATTTCAAAAAGAAAAAGAATATGATGCCACTGAAACATCACATGATCAGTTTCAGTGGGTGTTTCTGATTAACGACAAGACAATTGAATAATCAAGCGAAAAAAAAAAAACTATGTCTGATTAATGCAAGTTTAAGTCTTTTTTGTATCGTAAAACTTCCAGCTTAGTAGATCAAGAGACTGGAGGTAGTGAGTTTTTGACTTGTGATCCAGTTGTCTTATGGTTAATCAGAACTAAATTTTGGTTCTCTTCATTTCATGGTCAATAACCTATTTAACCACATCATATGATATTTCTGTAGCTCCATTTTCTTTTTAGACTTTAAAAAAATATTTATTGAAGAGTTATACTTTGGGATGTTGTTATAGGGGAACACCCCTATTCTATAGTTAATAGACTCTCCCACCTATAATAAGTAGGAGTATTAAGAGTAACAAGTAAGAGTTATACTTTGGGATGTTGTTATAGGGGAACACCCCTATTCTATAGTTAATAGACTCTCCCACCTATAATAAGTAGGAGTATTAAGAGTAACAAGTAAGAGTTATACTTTGGGATGTTGTTATAGGGGAACACCCCTATTCTATAGTTAATAGACTCTCCCACCTATAATAAGTAGGAGTATTAAGAGTAACAAGTGAGTCGGTCGGTCAGTCAATCAGTCGATGTCGGACGACCGTTAGTCGGATATTAAAGTATCAGCCATCCCAACTAGATTACTGCGTCATTACCTATTACATCAAGTTCCTAACGTTTTGTACGTCGAACCTATTTTAGGACCGACTTAGTACAAATACAAGCCTCCACTGGGAAACCACTACATAACAGAGGTGCAGGTTCAGAATGAGAAATCAGAGAGCCGAGTTCAAATTCCAGTCAAGTTCCCTCTATTTCCTTATGAACAAGTACCATTAAGAAAGTTAAGAATTCATCTATTTTCCTCTTAAGTATAGGTTAAATAGCTGACCGTGATCTTTAGCCATAACTAGCAGGACAACTTCAGCCTATGACTAGAGAACTGTGACCCCATATGCCTTTTGGAGTCGACAGAACTTGAGGGAGTGATACAGGCACACGCTCAGTCTGTTAAGTACTGAAATTCATTAAGCTTTGCAAGTTACAGATAGAATGTTTAGTTTAGCGACTCATTCGTCAAAAGGCTTATTTAAAAAGATCATGTGATATTTCTGTAGCAGCATTTTCTTTTTAATTTTTTTAAATATCTATTGAAGAGTAGTACTTCAGGACGTGCAGATATGATGGAGAGCAACTCGGAATGAGTAATTTGAGAGCCAAGTTTGATTCCCAGTCAAATTTGTTACATTCAAAAACCCTTGGGAAAGGTATGAACACAGTTTATCTTCCCCCAGCTATGGGTTAAATAGGTGAAACTGAATTGGTCATCAGTCTAGCCAAAGACTAAGAATTGACAAATTGTGCCACCTAAGAAAAGAGATTGTTACAAGTGAACTACCCCCAAAGAATTTAAGAATTGTGCCCCTAAGGAATAGGGATACCGTAGATATTGCGCACATATTGAACCCATAGCTAGTTATGCGCAGTTTGGGGTGAACAGATTCTCATATTGATTTCCTGATAGTGAGATTACCCAAAATGCTTTGCAAGTAACAGAGAGAAACTTTAGTTGAGCGACTTATTAATGAACTACAAACTTTTACCTTCCATTTTCACTCATCAGAGACATTACTATCAATTTAGTGATTTAACGGTCCACCATTTTGCTAAGTCAACAGACAGACAATGACCCACGGATAAGCATCACTTCTCCAAGTAATCACAGAATTGTAAATTTGCCTTCTGACCTTTATTAAGTGATAGAAACAATTCAAGAGGAATTAGTGATGTGTTTTCCTACGGATTGGATGACAGTCTCTCACCGTTAGACTAATGACAACTGATAGTAAAAGTTTCATTTCATTTTTCGTTCAATTAAGGGCCAGGGATGCCAAAGAAGTAGGGTGATTTCAGAGATGAGAAATCATCATCATTATTATTATCTCTTAAAATTGTCAGGCACTATATCCTATATTGGTTGATAGAATGTGTCTGCTTTTTCCGAGAGGAGGAATTATCATTACTATGGAATCGATCTGTTAAGACTAGCATCCTCATCTTGGTTGTTATAGTCACAATGTTTCTGCCTTTTCAGAAATGAGTAATCATCATTTGATTGATTCTTTTTTATGGCTTATCAACCTTTTGCAGGTTATTTAGAACCAGAAAATTTTTTATATTGTAAGAATTTTTTTTTTTTTTGTTTTTTTGAGATGATAATGGTTTAGTGATACAGATCTTAGTAATTAATTCATAGCTGGAGGGGGAAGAGATAGATCCATACCTGATCAGAACCCAAAAAATTATAATCTGGATACAAATCAGGGGATCAATTCTACAATATAAACATTATATAAACTTGTTATGTAGGAATAAAGTGTCGCTGCCGTCACTTGAGTTTGAACATAGATCGCCGGTGATCCCATTACTGAATTAAGTGGATCACATGACCATAGAGGAAATGCACAAGTAGAAAGTATTGTGACAACTAACGATCGCATTTCTATTCTTTCCTCTATTACTATTCGGATCTCTATTTCTAGCCTATCCTCTATTAATATACGGACAGCTATTCTCTTCTCCACACTATCCTCTATTACTATTCGTATCTCTATTTCTAGTCTATCTTCTATTAATATATGGACCACTATTCTCTTCTCTACACTATCCTCTATTACTATAGGGACCTCTATTCTCTTCTCTACACTTTCCTCTATTACTATTCGGATCTCTATTTCTAGCCTATCCTCTATTAATATACAGACCTCTATTCTCTTCTCTAGACTATCCTCTATTACTATTGGGATCTCTATTTCTAGTCTATCTTCTATTAATATACCGACCTCTATTCTCTTCTCCACACTATTCTCTATTACTATTCGGATCACTATTTTTCCTCTATCACTATATAGACAACTATTCTCTATTCTCTTCCCTACACTATTCTCTATTTGGATCTATATGTTGATTACTATTTGAGCGAGTATTATCGAGCAAGTACTATTAGTTTGACTGATATTTGAATTCATCTGACACTAGTATTGTTCAACGGCGTTACTTAATTGTGTCTGCAATTACAATCTACACCAAGCATTACAAAAGTGGCAATGAGTGTTCATTGACATCACAAAAAAAATTGATCCCTCACTTTGTAGTCACAGTAATTTCTATACATTTATGTTCCAGAGAGTGTAAATAAATATAAAAGGCATGCCTGTGTAGATAATCACGTCTGTCCAATCAGCAGTGCCTATGAGAAGGGGGTCCAGCCAGTACTTTGTTCTGGGGCCCAAGAACTAAGAAGGGTCCCGGAACAACCATGCAACACCCACCCCACTCGAGAATAAGCACTTTCTACAAGCCCCAGCCTGACGTACACTTACATTCGCATACTCAAATATCAGTGTACTTATTATGCCACATGTCCATGTTTTTATTAGTATTTATTATTATTATTGTTAGTCTAGTTGTATAAACATGGTAACACTAAGAGTATCCACCTGCAGCCTGGTGCATAAATTAGTATGATGATGCGACTGGCACATACCAGAATTCTCACATCATCATGCGCCTGTAGGTATTATTTTTTTTGTTTTGCAAGGACTTTATGAATTGCAATTGTAAGCATTTTTCTATGACAAAACGTAAAACGCGATTGGTAAACAAAACCATAAATAATGATTTATGTAGCTGCAATAAGTGAATATGCTTGTTACATGGTGGGGAAACTTGTAACGCCTTGCAAAATCTCTCTTGGAGACCCTGACTATATGCAACTGCTGCCATATTGATAAAAGGTATGCTAAAAAGAGCATACAAAAGTGGCAACGAGTATTCATTGACATCACAAAAAAATTAATCCCTCACTTTGTAGTCATAGTAATTTCTATACATATATAATCAAGAGAGTGTAAATAAATATAAAAGGCAAGTCCTGTGTAGCTAATCTCATTTGTCCAAACAGCAGAGCCTACGGGAAGGGGTTTCAGCCAGTATGTTGTTCTGGGGTCCAAGAACACTTAGACGTCTTTTGTGCAACAAATGGGGCCCATATGGAATTTTATTCACTATTTATTTTGTATTATTTATGTAAATATTTCAACAGTATCCAGTTTTCATTGAAATTTAAATTTATTTTTCTATTTGTCTAATGACTTTGTGGACATCCTGTATATTTTTTTGTTGTCATTTTTACTGTTTTTTTTTAAATATTTCTAGAATAAAACCAAAATATCAAGCAATATTATTACGTCAGTGAAGTGATGAATTATTGTAGGCTTAGTTGTATAAACATATGATAACACCACAAGCATCTATCCTACAACTCTGAGGTAAATGCATAGATGCGTAAATTAGTGTCATGATGTGATGAGTGCAGACCAGAACTTTTGTGGCATCATGTGCCTGTATATATTATTATTTTGTTTTGCAAGAATTTTATATATTGTAACTGTTAGAGAGTTGATATACATTTAAATATCATTTCTCTATGGTAAAACCTAAAAGAAAAGTTTTTATCTGTCTCAAGACCCCAAAGGTATCTTGTACTGCCTTGCAATATTTCTTTTGGTGGCCCTGGATGAAGGGAAGCTTATCAAGAACATGAATCTTAAAAGATATATGATACCGAGCAGACTCAGCATTGTTTATCTTTGGCGGATGTATAAGAAACTGTGTTTCAACATGGTCGTAAGCCTAAAACAAGTGATAAAGATAATGATATAATTGAATATGCATATACCTGTGTTCCCCTCACTGACTGGTGTCTGTCATAAATATCAACGGACGTGTAGGAGAGTCAGAAGAATCAAAGAGCCTTAGTCTGAGAGCTAAGTCTATAACAACACCCATTGGACTTTGCCATTGATCTACTCTTCTTACCTGCGACTACATTGCATACCATTCGATCACTGCCACCGTATTCTCCTTGGTTATAGTAACCAAAACCACTTAGCTAATTCGTTCAAACATATCCCTTTCCAGAACATATCAGATAACATCTGAGTCTGTGTTTTATATAATATATATATGACGACGGATATATCTGATTACTTAATAATGTGTACAATTGGAAAGTGCCTGAAAGCCATACCATTAGTTTTTCTAAGCCTAAACTAGGCAGATAAAATTTTTCAGAATCCATCAAAGGTTGTGCTGTATAATAACTTATGATCAGGGCCTATGAGAAGGGGTTCCAGCCAGTACTTTATTCTGGGGCCCAAAGAACTAACAAGGGCTTTACAGCAAACAGGCAACACCCATCTCCCATGAAGAACATGCAACTAAGTTTTCTAAACTCAAACTTATCAAAAACTATTTTTGGTCTACTGTGTCTTAAACTAAACTTGTTGATCTAGCATGACTGAATATTGAATCTTGCATTGCAAGACAAATTGATTTTGAAGATGTTATTAGAAATTTTGCAAACAAAAAATGCCTGAAAAGCACATTTTAATTACTACTCTAGTTAAATATTGAACTTGTTTTTGTTATTTTTAAGAAAAGTATTTTCCTTTGAAAAAAAAAAAATTATTATGAACATTAAAAAAGCATTTCACTATAACAAAACGTAAAAGGTGATTAGTGAACGTAACCATAAACACTGATTTATATTGCTCGATTATCAATTGAATATGTTTGTTACATTATGTTATATCCGATCATGAAAATAAAGCCTTTATGGGAGTTTACATATAGTTTTACTGGACATCACATCCTCAATTATGAGAAAGGTTTTTACCTGTCTGCCTTGGGACCCCAATAATGGCTTGAACCACCTTGCAAAATTTCTTTTGGTAGCCCTGATGGCAATAGAATTTTACAAACAGAGTTTAGTAGCCTGGCTAAATAACTGCTAGACCATACAGGTCTCATAAGATGAAGACACTTGCAGTTTTTCCCAATAATAATAATAAGCCACTCCAGAAGCACCCTCAATAGATTTAGAGTTTCTGACAAAGACTAAGGAGCCGGAACAAGCTGAAGCCTATACGTACCTAAGAATTAAATTTGTTTTTGTTATTTTTAAGAAAAGTATTTTCCTTTGAAAAATATTATTATGAATATTAAAAAAGCATTTCACTATGACAAAATCTAAAAGGTGATTGGTGAACGTAACTATAAATACTGATTTACGTTGCTGTATTAATTGAATATTAATTGAATATGTTTGTTACATTATGTTAGATCCGATCATGAAAATAAAGCCTTTATGAGAGTTCACATGTAGATTTACTGAACATCAAATCCTCAATTTCGAGAAAAATCTTTGCCTGGTTTGGGGCCTCAAAAGGCTTTTGGACTGCCTTGCAAAATCTCTCTTGAGGGCTGTACCTAGCAGATTAACATATAAGAAAAAATGTGTTGGTTGTGATTTGAGATTAAAATTTCATGCGTATGAAGAAATCATAGAAAATTTGGCATTCCCCAGTCGATGATCTCATATGGTGAGTGTTGTGTCGTGGCACAATAGTAAAGATAAGAAACTCGAGTCGAGGTTGGTTTAAGGAACAAGTGTATTTAAAAATCACAGATACAAAGGTAGGAACCGGGTACTACTCAGCTAGGCAGTTGTAGTACTGTCACTGCTTACACACCGGGTAGGTATTACTGGCACTATATATAGTGAGAACCGGTGTATATCCCTTGTGTTAGAAGGCCAGTGTAACAGTTAGTTACTAATTTTGACACTGTCTGCATTAAATTCAAAATAAATCTTGAAATTCTGGTGTGGAGAAAATCATTTGTTCATGAGAGAAAGAATCAAAGACTCTGCATTTCCTGATTTTCATTCTAAGACATCAAAGACATGTGCTAACAATCTTCCAAATTCAATAAAGGAAAAAATATTAACGGAGAGATCAATTCACTCCTCTTGAAAGCCTTCAGGTCAGATACAATCTCCACTGTTGAAGAGTTCTTCAAAACCTCTTCTCCTAAAGAGAAAATCTTTTTTTGCAAGTAAGAACAATGCTTTATTGGTGAAACTTCAAGAAATGTCGATCCTAAAAGTGGTGATAGAAATAGAAAGGCATTCCACCAACCAAATTACATCGTTGATGCTAAAGTTTCCAGCAATTCTTTTTACACAAACCTTTTTATTCCTATATCCAAATTTAGAGCCATCTCACCGCTATTAGAGGAAAACCTCCATCATTGATACAAAAAAAAATAATATATACATTGGTCACAACACAGCTATGTTGTCTAGAAGGTTGAGTTTTCATTTGAATGATGCATCTAACATCTCTCAGTATTTACAACAGCATGCCTATCCATATTTGCAATTTTGAAATATTCTTGTTGAAAATACATCTATACTTTTTCATGAAAATAAACATATTAAAAAATTGAAACTAAACCTTAATAAAAATTAATTACAAATACTGAACAAATGTTTTAAAATGTTTACAGTCTGTAGTTTTAAAATATCTAGGTTTTAACTAATAGCTTTAAATATTTAAAAAAAATAGTTAGACATCTCGCTAACTTCCCTTGATGTTACTGCACACATATGCTTACGTCATGAAATATAAAAATTGTACAGTACATAAGTTTAGGATTTTTCACTTCACAAGTATGAACACAGCAATTTTGTCTTAGCAAAATAAGACCCTGAAGATGACATTGTACTAACATTAAAAGTTCTCAGGAATAAAATGGATATACATCAACATGGTAGTTTTCTTTCTTCCTTTAATAAAGATGTTAAGAAACTCGTCAGTAAATATGAGAGGATCCTATTAAGGATAAGTAGATAAAATTTGTTCAAATTATTTTATGAGACATGTCTTAATATTAATATATATATATATATATATATATATATATATATGACAGGAGAAGGGATATATATATATATATATATATATATATAATATTAGTAGTAAATATACACATACATATGCAAAATATATATACATATATATTTGTATAAAAAAAATTCCAAGAGGATAGAATCCAGTTAGAACTCAATGTCCAGGACAGAGTAAGGATATAATAAAAAGGCTTAAACACTAATATTCCATGATTATAATTTATTCCATTGGAATCGTAAATACGATCCAATTCAACAGACCAACAAAGTCAAAAAGAAAACAGAAAAACTCCGGAAATAAAAAATAAAATTTAGAGAGAGTGTAAGTATGAGAGTGTGGGACGAATGTTAGAGCTATAGAGAGGGGTAACAGACGAGAGAAGGTGGGAGATTAAAATTTAACAGAGAGAAGTTTTAGAGAGGGGAATCAAAGACGGTTTAAGTGAGAGAAATATGGATGTTGTCGGATGTCTAATACATTAAAGATATAACCGGAGAGGATACATTTTGTGGTGACATACACACGCAACAGACGTTCTAATCTTAAAGAGCAGATATATATATCATATATATATATATATATATATGTGGCTGTTCCTCTTTTCTGTGCAATACAGTTTCTTTCCTAATTCCTGTGACATTGCCTTTAATGGCTGGCAAGACCAATGCTTATGTGGAACATTCATTCACATAGGTTCCACCTGATTGGTGGAGAAGATCCAACTCGTAGCTGGCAAGATTTCAGTCTTTTCCACTTTGCTATCAATATTACAACATCGTTCTTATTCCAAAATTTTTGAGTATCCTTGATTGTTGCTTGATGCTACATTTGATGATTTGTTGTATATATTGCGTATATATTTTGGGAGCATGTTTTCATTAAGACATGTCTCATCGAATAATTTACACAAGTAATTTACACAAGTTTTATCCTCTCATATTTAGGGATAAGTTTCTTAGTATCCTTATTAAAGGAAGAAATGAAATTGCCATAAAAAAAGACCCCGAAGCATTTTTGCACTTCACAAGTAAAAAATTTAATTTTCAGATGAGCACAGCAATTTTGTCTGAGCAAAAACAAAGACTCTGAAAATTACATTGGGTTAATATTGAAAGTTCTCAGGAATAAAATAGATATACATCAACATGGTAATTTTCTTTCTTCCTTTAATAAGGATAGACTAAGAAACTTGTCTGAAAAGATGAGAGGATTCTATTAAAAATAAATGAAACATGTCTTAAACATATATATATATATATATATATATATATATATATACATACATACACATAGTAGTTATGATCATAATGTAAATACTATAAATATGGGAATGCTGAAAAATCTCCTCACAGATGAAGCGACAGAAACAAAGAAAAGAGTACTGAACTGTTAGGTAATATCATTCCTCCTATATGGCACTGAATGCTGGACAATCTCCTCACAGATGAAGAAGAGACTTGAAGCAACAGAAACAAAGAAAAGAGTACCGAACTATTACATAATATCAGTCTTCCTATATGACTGTGAATGCTGGACAATCTCCTTACAGATGAAGAAATGACTTGAAGCAACAGAAACAAAGAAAAGAGTACTGAACTGTTATATAATATCAGTCCTCCAATATGGCAATGAATGCTGGACAATCTCCTCACAGATGAAGAAGAGACTTGAAGCAACAGATATTTAGTTTGACAGAAAGACTTTGAGAATACCTTAGATGGAGGAGTTTTAATGATAATGGAAACAAAAAGAATGCTTATATTAAAAATCAGAAAAGATTGTTCAAATTTTTAATACACATAATGAGGAAAGAAGGTTTTGGAAAATTTGAGACTCTCAGTACTTTCTGAAAGCAAAGAGGGATTGAGAAAACTAGCAAGTAACCTACACAAGAGAACAGGGACTGGGAGAGATCGTAAGAAGACAAACGTTGCTTAGAGCTTCAAAGAGTAGGAAGTTGTGGAGAGCTATAATCACCATTAACCTGAAGTAAATGAAGAAGACACAAATGGATGGCAGACTTGGGGATAAAGAGGGATGGTAAATAGATGTTGTTTAGAGCTACAAGGGAAAGGAAGTTGTGGAGCGCCATGATTGCTAGTATCCTGAAATGACGCAAAAAGAAGTATTGTTATATTTGATAAACAGCAGACCTAATTCTGTGACATTTCTTTAGAAACTGTCTAGAATTCCAAAAAGTCATAAAAACTGGAAGTTGTGGAGAGGCATGACCTGGAGGGACACAGTATAAGAACAAGACGTAAATTAATGGCAGAGTAGGGACAAACGAAGAAGAAGAAATAGTGAGTAGAACAAAAGCAAATTGTAATGTGTCAAACATTTCTTTGCACTACAATAGGAAGTTGTGGTGAGCCATGATTATCAACAGCCTGAAAGGACATGGCACATAAAAGAAGAAAAGTGAATGGCTAGCAGAGCAGGGACAAAGATGGATGGTAAAGTGTCAAACATTACTTAGAGCTATGAGGGAAAGGAAGTTGTGAAGAGCCGTGATTGCCCACATCCTGAAGTAACACAGCAAAAGAAGTATTGTTATATTTGATAAACAGCAGACCTAATTTTATGACTATTTATGAGAATCTATCTTGAATTTCAAAATGTCACAGAAATTGGAAGTTGTGGAGAGCCATGGTCACTCACGCCATGAAAGGACACAGTACATAGAAAAAGAGCAGGAAATGAGCTGATGGCAGAGCAAATGAATGGTAAAGAGTTAAATGTTGCTTAAAGCTACAAATGACAGGAAGCTATGGAGAGCCATGACTAGACATGTCCTGAAATAATATGGCATATAGAAGAAGTGATTAGATGGCACATCAAAGACAGATGATAAGATGTCAAATGTTGCTTAGAGGGAAAGGAAGTTGTGGAGGGCCATGATTGTCCCCATCCTGAAGTAATATGGCACATAAAAGAAGTGAATGGATGGCAGAGTAAAGGTAAATGATCATGAGTCAGACGTTGCTTAGAGCTACATGGAGCAGGAAGTTGTGGAGAGCTATGACTGCCCTGAAGTGACATGACAGAGAAGAAGTATTGTCATATTTGGGGAAGAGCAGACTTAATTCTGTGATATTTCATGAGAAACTGTTATGAATTGCAAAATGTCTTAGAAATTGGAAGTTGTGGAGAGCCATGATTGCACATGTCCTGAAGTGAGAATAATTATTGCTATACTTAATGAACAGCAAACCTTATTTGTGGTATTCTTTGAGAAACCATCAGGAATTGCAAAAATGTCTTATAAATTGGAAGTTGTGGAGAGCCATGATTGTCCACATCTTGAAGTGACAGGGCACAAGGAAGAAGAAATATTGTTATACTTGGTGAACAGCTGAACTAATTTTATGATATTCCAAGGAATTGTCATGAATTGCAAAAAGTCTTATAAATTAGAAGTTGTGGAGAGCCATGATTGCCCACATCTTGAAGTGACAGGGCACAGAGAAGAAGAAATATTGTTATACTTGGTGAACAGCTGAACTAATTTTATGATATTCCAAGGAATTGTCATGAATTGCAAAAAGTCTTATAAATTAGAAGTTGTGGAGAGCCATGATTGCCCACATCTTGAAGCGACACGGTACAAAGAAGAAATCTTGTTATACTTGGGGAACAGCTGAACTAATTTTATGATATTCCAAGGAATTGTCATCAATTGTAAAAAGTCTTATAAATTGGAAGTTGTGGAGAGCCATGATTGCCCACATCTTGAAGCGACACGGTACAAAGAAGAAATCTTGTTATACTTAGGGAACAGCTGAACTAATTTTATGATATTCCAAGGAATTGTCATCAATTGTAAAAAGTCTTATAAATTGGAAGTTGTGGAGAGCCATGATTGCCCACATCTTGAAGCGACACGGTACAAAGAAGAAATCTTGTTATACTTAGGGAACAGCTGAACTAATTTTATGATATTCCAAGGAATTGTCATCAATTGTAAAAAGTCTTATAAATTGGAACTTGTGGAGAGCCATCATTGCCTACATCTTGAAGCGACACAGTACAAAGAAGAAATCTTGTTATACTTGGGGAACAGCTGAACTAATTTTATGATATTCCAAGGAATTGTCATCAATTGTAAAAAGTCTTGTAAATTGAAAGTTGTGGAGAGCTATCATTGCTCACATCTTGAATTGACACTTGGTGAATGGCTGAACTAATTTTATGATATTCCGAGGAATTGTCATGAATTGCAAAAAGTCTTAGAAATTGGTCAGTTTTTCTTTTTGAAATCTCATATTTCCGAAAATGGAGTCAAAAGTCAATATAATATCTTGCTTGCAATTACAAAAACTGTAAAATTAATATTTATATTAAAAAACATTATTTTCAAATCTGTTTCATGTTTCTCAAAGAAGAAAAACAATATTATGTTTTTTTTTTTTTTTTAAACGTTATCAGTTCTCCATTCTGAAATATATATGTGTTTCTTATCTGTTTCCTAAAGAAAAAATAATTCTGATGTCTTCTTACTCATCATCAGAAATATTTGACGAAGAAAAGCGAATGGCTAGCAGAAGAAGAAACAGGAGAGGCATGGTAAAGTGTCGACTGATCAGTCAAAGAAATTCTCATAGATAAGACAGAGTGCGGATGTAAGAAGTCTGGTGACTGGGTATTTTGATTTTTACAAATATAGAACAATACCGTCTGAAACAATGAGATTATTCACATATCAAAAAGCATTTCTGTCTGAATACGGAGTATTGTCACCGTTTGCCTTAGACCACATACAAATAACCTTGTATAAATGCGTCTCATCTCCCCCCCCAGCTATGGGTTAAACAGAAAGTCAAACTGGATTGATAATCAATCTAGCCAAAGACTAAGAATATACAGAGTTGTTACAAGTGAACTCTCCAGTCAGTGAGTTATGTGCCATGCGTGATACACGCTTAGGTGATCATGTATCTTTCGATACATGACTGACGAGGCAGATTTTTTTCCTGCTGTAGGTTGCCATTTCTTTCCGCAGTAGACCAGTTGCCATCCAAGGCAACCCGGTCTATCCTACTATTTATCCATAGCTGGTGGAGAAGAAGAGGATTCATACCTTTCCCAAGGGTAATAGCACGTAAGTGAATGTAATGGATTCAACTGGAATTCGAACTTGGTTCTCCAATTCTGCAATCTGAGCCACTATCAACTATTGAACTTTACGTAGCATAGATATTGAGCAAAGTCTGAACTGGTTGATAGTTATGCACAGTTTAGAATGTACAGATTCCATATTGATTTCCTGATAGTGTTTTTTGTTTTTTTGTTTTTTAAGCATTTCACCCCCAACCAAGGCATGAGTGCCATTTATACACAAGGAGTTACAAAAAGTGAGAGCAGGAGTAAAGTGGGTGTTTGGGGAAAGGACACAGAGAAGGATGGGGTTCAGGATCAAGGCATCAGAAGATGTCGATTGACATTACATTTGAATATTTGACGATTATAGCTATCAGGGAAGCAAGTAAGAGGAAGGGAGTTCCACTGCCGGGAAGTGTGAGATAAGAATCTGTTGGAGTAGAAGAGACGGCTACATTTAACCATTTCGACAGTGAAAGGGTGGGACTGAGATGCCAACATAGTAACACGTTTAAATTCCTGCAGTCTGGGAACCAGTGACAGTAGCTCGTCAGAGCAGTTGCCATGAAAATACTTGTAGAAAAGACAGAAAGAAGCCACAGCATGTCTGTGAGAGGGTGTGGAGGACATTGCGATGAACAGTGGGGGGGCACCAGACCATATATGGCAGGGTGAATGGTTGATTTGAAGGATGGAAAAGTTTTCTGACATGACACGGAGAACTTTCCTTGCGGTAGATGATGCTATTGATTCAATGTATTTGTTCCACCTCAAGCTAGTGGAAAATGTGAGACCAAGCAGGCACAGGGAGGTGCTCTTGTGGAGTTGGGGATCAGCCATTCTGATGGGTGGTAGGAAGGGTTCCCTATAGTGAGTAAATGGGAGCAGTTGCGTTTTGGAGGCATTAAAGTCAATCATAGGAGATTACTCAAAATGCTTTGCAATTTGAGCAACTCATTAGTCAGAAGGCCTATTTAAAAAGATTGCAGAATGAGCAATTGGAGAGCCAAGTTCGATTCCAGTCAAATTTGTTATCTTCAAAAACCCCTGGGAAAGGTATGAACACAGTTCATCCTTCCCCAGCTATGGGATAAATAGAAGGTGAAACTAGATTGGTAAGCAGTCTAGCCAAAGACTAAGAATTGATAAATTGTGCCACCTAGGAAAACAGATTGTTAAAGGACAGATTCTAAAGAATATTCTGGTTGGCTCTCATTGTTAAAAGATATATTCTAAAGAATATTCTGGTTGGCTCTCGTTGTAAAAGGACAGAGTCTAAAGAACATTCTGGCAACCAATGAAAATGCAGTAACACACTCACAAGAGTAGAGGCTTATTTGGAAATAACACTCTGCTGTAAGTGATTAAAACTCTGCAAGACATTTATCTGCTTTTCTCTTCTAATAACCAGTTCTTCTTCCTACCAATTCCTAATCCAAGAACACATTTCCAAATTCGCAAGGCAAAAATATTTTTATTTTCACCATTTGTGTTTTAACAGGCACAGAGATTACTCACAGAGTACATTAACTTTAAATACCAAAGACGCTAATAAGTTGAACCACTGCAAAAATATAGAATTTGCAAGGATTCTCTGAGCAATATTTGTATATTTCGCTTGTGTCAGAAAATAAATCAATTCGAGGAACCATTTTTTTTTATTTTTTTTTTCATTTTTGGTAGAGTTAAGTATATTTTAAGCATAAATATTCCAACATCCAAATCTGGTTTCTGTGCAGTGTTATTTGCTGTCTGCTGCAAGAAGGATTATTTGCAGGGTGGCAGAGCAAAGTAAACTTCTTGGAACCACTAAGGCTCTTCTCTTGCCAAACTAGAAGTTCATTTGAAATTGCCTGGCACCTCTCACTCTGCAAACAGCAAGAGGATCATATTTCAAATCTAAATTGTTTTCCCATTTTAGATATGTTTATTAGAAAATATTGTCAGTTTACACAAAGAAAGGATCTGTAAGAAAATTACTTAAAAGGGCTATACATTTTGGCTTCAACGAGGGTCGGCTGAAAAGTTCATAGGCTGAAACAAGATACTCTCAGAGAATCTGATCAAATGACAAATGAAGAGGAGACTTGAAGTGACAGAAACCAAAATAATTATGCGACACTCTTACGTAATATCAGTCCTCCTATATGGCAGTGAATGCTGGACAATCGCCTCACAGATGAAGAAGAGACTTGAAGCAACAAAAACAAAGAAAAGACTACTGAACTGTTACGTAATATCAATCCTCCTATATGGCAGTGAATGATAGACAATCGCCTCACAGATGAAGGAGAGACTTGAAGCAACAGAAACAAAGAAAAGAGTACTGAACTGTTACGTAATATCAGTCCTCCTATATGGCAGGGAATGATGGACAATCTCCTCACAGATGAAGACTTGAAGCAACAGAAAGAAAAGAAAAGAGTACTGAACTGTTACGTAATATCAATCCTCTTATATTGCCATATATGTGTATATGTCTGTATGTATGTATATATATGTATGCATTTGCATATATATATATATATGTATGTATGTATGTATGTATATATATATATATATAATGTATTTATATATATATATGTATATATAATGTATTTATATATATATATATGTATTTATATATGTATATATATATATATATATGTGTATATATATATATATATATATGTATTTATATATATATGTATTTATATGCTGCTTTGGAAATTATTTTTTATAAGTGATTGTTTTATGTTGCATAATTTGGTATAAAACAATTTGTACAACGAGGACCAAATCTACTGAACTCAAATCTATTAAACTCATCAAATAAAATCGGGTGTCTAATATCACACTTAGAAATAATTTATCAATTCTAGAACATAATATGGCTTCATCAGATCAATAATGAAAAATGTGTTGTGTGTGTACGCATTTGTCTGTGTTTAAAATAATTAATCATATCACCCTTGCTTGCGTGAAATAAATATTGTTTCATGTCTTTTTTTCTCTAGCCACCTTACCCTAAAGATCCATTTAGGTGAAAACTAGGTATGTTGTTCCTGGCTCTCTAGGATTTATTTTATATATATATATATATTCAAATATAACACGAAGGAAAAGAATATAAGTTCAAATATTCATAGCATTAATTTAAAAGAGGGCTCAGTACCCCAGGAGCAGAGAAATATTTTTATATATTATAAAGATGTTACATTCAGGCAAACAAGTAATCACGAAAAAGATGCATTTTTGTTTTGATGCAAATGCATCTCAACAAGTGAGGAATAATGATAGTTATATAACCATCTTTGTTCCTCACCTGTGAGATGCACTTGCATCAAAGCGAAAATGCATAGCTATCAGGGTAGCAAGGAAGTCTGAGATAAGAAGCTGTTGGAGTAGAAGAGATGGCTACATTTAACTGTTTTCACAGTGAAACGGTAGGACCTACTCGATAACCTAGTAGAACGTTTAAATTCATGCAGTTTGGGAACCAGTGAAAGTAGCTCATTAGAGCAGTTGCCATGAAAATACTTGTAGTAAAGACAGAGGGAAGCCACGGCACGTCTGTGAGAGAGTGTGGAGGACATTGCGATGAACAATATATAAAGTCAGTAGGGGAAAACTTATCTTAGCCAACACGTTTTGTCCTCTGATACTTGTCATTAGATAAAATCCTTACATTTGACTTGATAAAGTCCATCAGAGGACGAAACAATTTGACTTTATTCCTATTATCTTTTTACATATATATATTTAATTAGATCTGAATGTTTACAAAAACATATTTATTTATTTTTTCCTCCATTGCAGCTCACCAGAAACTGTTGTTTATTCTTCGGAGAAATCTGCAGATGAAGGAATTGATGTGAAAGCACCACGTGTTAGCCAGAAGACGGTGGATGCTGCCCCAGAATCTGTTCAGTCTGGTGCAGAACAGCAAGCAGTAACAAGAGGAGAGTGTTATCGATCCCCTAGCTGTCGCCAGATGACCTGTCTGAACACATCCAACTCTTCCTCCGCCTCAACATCGTCTGAGGCATCCTGCGATGTCCTCTCCAGGTAGGTCAACGCTTGCCTGACATTTTTTGAATTAGAATCAACACAGCAAGTCAATCAAATCACATAATGGACAACAGCGGCTCACAGGTGTTCTTCTTTACATTTACGACCATTATTTTGCATTAATAGAGGCATGCAGTGTACTCGGATAAAATTCATTGATAATTCTTCTGTTTAATGAGAAACACTTTCCTGTAGAAATATCATTTCCAATGCATTCCTAATAATAAAATCATTTTCAATTCATTCCTAATAGTAAAATCGTTTCCAATTCATTCCTAATAATAAAATCATTTCCGATGCATTCCTAATAATAAAATCATTTCCGATGCATTCCTAATAATAAAATCATTTCCGATGCATTCCTAATAATAAAATCATTTCCGATGCATTCCTAATAATAAAATCATTTCCAATGCATTCCTAATAATAAAACCATTATCCAATGCATTCCTAATAATAAAATCATTTCCAATGCATTCCTAATAATAAAATCATTTCCAATGCATTCCTAATAGTAAAATCATTTCCAATGCATTCCTAATAATAAAATCATTATCAAATGCATTCCTAATAATAAAATCATTATCAAATGCATTCCTAATAATAAAATCATTATCCAATGCATTCCTAATAATAAAATCATTTCCAATGCATTCCTAATAATAAAACCATTATCCAATGCATTCCTAATAATAAAATTATTTCCAATGCATTCCTAATAATAAAATCATTTCCAATGCATTCCTAATAATAAAACCATTATCCAATGCATTCCTAATAATAAAATCATTTCCAATGCATTCCTAATAATAAAACCATTATCCAATGCATTCCTAATAATAAAATCATTTCCAATGCATTCCTAATAATAAAATCATTTCCAATGCATTCCTAATGATAAAACCATTATCCAATGCATTCCTAATAATAAAATCATTTCCAATGCATTCCTAATAATAAAATCTATAAAGTTTTAATCATCAAAGACCATAAACATTTAAATTTATTTCTACTTTTTGTGATCAAATGGTATATATAAACAACTGACTTCTTTGTGTTTTTATTTAATTATAATATTAACAATAAAAAAATACTATTAGATCTCTAATGTACACATTGAAAGTAAAAAAATATCAAAATTGACCTGAAAGAAAGACTAAAGAATGTATGCTGTAATACAGAACATCACAAGTGATAAGTGAAAGAAAAGAAACTGTTAACATAAAACGCTTGATTTCACCTGAAAATGATGAGACCTGCACCATTCCACGAAGACTTTTCTTGCAGATTGGCCACAAATTCTTGAATGGATTTAAATAAGGGGTGAGTTTCTGAGCCAGGTGATAGTACTTTGATTTGCTTACTGGTAAGGCTTGCCATTGTGTTCGTGCAGCATTACAATTTTTGTACACTTCTTTGAAGTAACATCCATCACAGACAATGTAGGACAACTAATCGACAGTTGAGACAATAGTGTCTGGGTGTGATGAAAATCTGATGCACTAACAGATGATGCATTATTTTTCAAGGCCAAACAAATGTCATCATATACCCTAAAAAGGCACACCACAGCAAATGACCTAATTTAAGGAAGAAAATAGAAATTACACCCTTTCACTCTAGTGGGTCTAAAACTGAACGTATATGCAAGAAAGGAAACTAAAGCAGTTGTTTTGGTTTATTTGCGCAAGCGTGTAGCTGCCAGCCTAGTATTCTGCTTAAATATAGAAACTTAAGCTTACAAATGTTTCTGATTTTCTGTTCTTATTGTAAAAATTTTATGTAACATGATTTTTCAAACCAAGTCCCACAGTATTCTGTTTATTTTTTGTTGGGGCGCACCCACCTTCTCATCAGAATGGACTGATCTCTCTACTACTAATAGGATAGTTCTATAGAGTTCTGGAAAGAGACGAGGTGACCATCACACTTTCGTCTCTACCAGAAGATACAGTTGGACTTTATATTCTTTCTGATTGTTACTGACTAAACTGCGTTCGTTTGACTACTAAATTTGTTGTAAATACCTCTTCGAATATACCAGGATTTTTCCCTACGTATGTGTTTGTCCTTATTTCAATACACTCACACGGAAACACTCAACATCTCAACATTTTTATAATTGAAAATCTCTAAAGACCACAGCGTTGAATTTGACTCCAAAAGTAAATGCAGAATTTAGAAGCTAAAATTAAAGAATAATGCATTTGAAAGATGCAGGAGCAAGTAATTTTTACATGATGGTTTTTATAATACTTTATAATGTATAAAGGCTAATCAAACTCTTCTTCTGTGTGGCATATCCCTTCAGGATATTGGCGATCATGGCTCTCCACAATTTCCTGTCCTTTGTAGCTGTTTATAATTTTTTTCTTATCTTACCTAAACCTTATTCTGCCATCTGTTTACTGGGTATGTTATGGATATTTACTTGACCCCTCCACTTAGGTTGTGACACAAGGTCAGTTTTTAATGTGAGGTCCCGAGTGTTTTCAATTTGGCCGCTGGTCTTAGCTGGTCATAGCTTTTCCAAGCCGGTCCAAGCTAGTCGTAGCTGTGATAACACCAGCAAAGGGACGGAGTCCTGTGATTGTTTTTGCTACCCCTTTTGCCTGTCCTGTGAGTATCAAATTTTACAAGCAATCTTTCCTCATTATGTACCTTAGAAATTTCAACTATTTCTTTCTGGTGTTAAGTATAAGTCTCCTTTTTATCTCCATTTGCTTTAAAACTTTGTTGTTGCTCACATGTTCGTTTGATAGTATTCTCAGTATCCTTTTGTAGAACCATGGTTGCTCCAAGTCTCTTCTTCATCTGTGAAGATATTTTCAACATTCACTGCCATTAAAATTTTAAATTATTCAACTTATTAACAAGGAATGTCTCGTTGATGTAAAAAATTGCCGCGAAACATTGTTGACATGTTTAAGACAGAATGATCTATTTTGACGTGTCTATTTTTACATGCATTGTATATATGTGTGAAAAATAATATTGCCAAAATGTCTGCTAAATCTGAAAGAAAAAGAAAAAAAATCATTAGACGCTTAAAGTTGATTCAAATTTAAAATCAGTCTAGGTTATTGGAATACCCTATATTAGATACTCTTTTCATTTTCTTTAATTAAATTTTCCTGTTTCTTAGAGAGTTACTTGGAGGGAAAGAGATTACTGCTAAGATATAAGGGGTTAATGAGAGAGAGAGAGAATGAGAATATTTATTTTTTATTTATTTATTTTACCCCAATAAGTGTATATAGGTTTGCCTGGTTCACACACCTCCTGGGTCTTTTGAAATGAAATAGAGGTCTATCCCTTGTTTCCTCTTTAGGATTGGGTTTCTGGTTACTTCTAAAGTTTTTTTCATTCTCTTTCACTCCCAGTAGCCCCTTGCATCTTAGTGGCATTATCACCTTGCTTGGGATGAATAGAGGAGTAGAGGTTTATCCCTTGTTTCCTGTTTAGGATTGGGTTTCTGGTTCCTTCTAAAGTCTTTTTCATTCACTTTCATTCCCAGTAGCCCCTTGCATCTTAGTGGCATTATCACCTTGCTTGGGATGAATAGAGGAGTAGAGGTTTATCCCTTGTTTCCTGTTTAGGATTGGGTTTCTGGTTCCTTCTAAAGTCTTTTTCATTCTCTTTCACTCCCAGTAGCCCCTTGCATCTTAGTGGCATTATCACCTTGCTTGGGATGAATAGAGGAGTAGAGGTTTATCCCTTGTTTCCTGTTTAGGATTGGGTTTCTGGTTCCTTCTAAAGTCTTTTTCATTCGCTTTCATTCCCAGTAGCCCCTTGCATCTTCGTGGTATTATCACCTTGCTTGGGATGAATAGAGGAGTGGAGGTTTATCCCTTGTTTCCCGTTTAGGATTGGATTTCTGACTACATCTAAAATCTTTTTCATTCTCTTTCACTCCCAATAGCCTCTTGCATCTTAGTGGCATTATCACCTTGCTTGGGGTGAATAGACGAGTAGAGGTTTATCCTTTGTTTCCTGTTTAGGATTGGATTTCTGGTTGCTTCTAAAGTCTTTTTCATTCTCTTTCACTCCCAATAGCCTCTTGCATCATAGTGGCATTATCACCTTGCTTGGGGTGAATAGAGGAGTATAGGTTTATCCCTTGTTTCTTGTTTAGGATTGAGTTTCTGGTTCCTTCTAAAGTCTTTTTCATTCTCATTCACTCCCAGTAGCCCCTTGCATCTTAGTGGCATTGTCACCTTGCTTGGGGTGAATAGAGGAGTAGAGGTTTATCCCTTGTTTCCTGTTTAGGATTGGATTTCTGGTTCCTTCTGAAGGTTACTTCAAATTCCAATGTCTCTATCTAAATTTTTCAAATTTTACTTATTATTTATTTTTCCTCAATATGAGTGGGTAGGTTTGCCTATCATTTCGTTAACACTCCTTATGAATAGGAATAGTGGTCTATTTTTTGCTTCCTGTTTAGAATTTGGTTTCCTTCTCTCTTACTTCTCGTTGCCCCTTGTGTCTTGGTTCCTTTATCACCTTACTTGGGATGTTGTCTCTTACTCTAAGGTAGCTCATGGGCCTTGCATACGGTGAACATCTTTGTCAAAAAAGCTACAAACGTAGTGCTATGTCTCCCTGAATATGTCTGATGAAACTGTCCAGGCTCGTATCGACATGAGAGTGTACCAACTGCAGGACTCTGCTAGTTAGTTTCTTCATTTACCTTTACAGAACATTTTAAGAAGATTAATATGTTGCTTTCCGGCATTGATTCTGACCTCAAATTTTTCTGCACTGTCTGACTGCCCGATTTGGTCTTTTGTAAAGAAAATTTTTAAAAAGCTTCTTGCAGATTTTATCCCAAGAAAAATAAAGAGAGAAAACCACTTTTGCTTAATGCCTCAGGTTAAAATTAATTTCATTTCAAATCAGTATTGGAAAATTAGCAAAGTTTCGTCTCAAATATTTAACCTGAATTTGATTCGTAAATTAACAAAAACATACACGAAAAAATCAAGACAAGACAGGAGACAGCCGAGAATGCTTCAAGCAAGTTTGGAAAATAATATTCTGTTATTTTTTCTTTTTGGTTTCTTTCACGCCATCCAGCAATCTGAAAACTCGGAAACTTTCCTTTGTTTTTTTGTTTATTTTAAAAAAAACTGATCATCTCACAGGGAGTGAAGTGTGGTGTGGCAGTATCGAAAACAGAATTGGTAAATAAACATTCATTTTCAGCTGGGACTGTTTACGTTCACCTCACACAAATGCCTTTTTAGTAACCAAGATGAGAGAATCTATATATTCTCCCCCAGCTATGGGTTAAATAGCAGAGTAGACTGGACATGGTTGGAGAAGGATAACTCATGGCAGGCAAACCTCTTCTTCTTTCGGTCTTTTGTTCGCTTAATGTAACGTTTTTGTCCACATTCTACCATCTATATGCTGTGTCCTTTACAATGTAGGCAATAATGGCTCTCCACAATTTCCTGACTTTTCTTGCTATAAGTAACTCTTGACTCTTTACCATCTTTACCTCTTGACTCTCTGTCCTTATTCTGCCATCCATTTACCACTTCTTTTATGTACCATGCAGGCAATCATGGCTCTCCACAGCTTCCTGCATTGTCATTTCACACTTTTAATATCCCACTTCATTCTTGTTCTGCCATCCATTTGCTGCTGCTTTTATTTGCCATGTACTTTACGATGTTGGCTCTCCACAGTTTTCTGTCTTGATTCTTTACCATACCTCTTTGTCCTTATTCTGTTGGTAAGCATCAGTGTCTGAGTGGCCATGGCTCTCTACAACATCCCCTCTTTTGTTACTCAAAGTAACTTTTGATAATTATCATAACTCTTTGTCCTTGTTCTACCATTATGTGCTAAGTTCTTTCAGAAATGGTTCTCATGGCTCTTCACAACTTCCTCATATTTTGGCACTTTGATTCAAACAATAAAGATGAGGATATCAGTCTGAATGTAAATTATGTAAACTTCTCATCCCAGAAATTAAATTCAGAAAGTGATCAGGTGATAATAACAACAATAATGAGGATATTAATCATAATGTAAATAATGATAACTCTTCATCCTAGAAATTCAAGTGACATGGTGATTAGCTGATAATGACCAAAAAGATGAGGATATTAGTCTGAATGTAAATAAGGATAACTCTTCATCCCAGAAATTCAGACAGAAGGCGATCAGGTGATAATAGCAGCAATGATGAGGATATTCATTTGAAAGTAAATAATGATAACTCCTCATCCCAGAAATTCACGTTAGAAGGTAATCAGAGGATAATAACAACAAAGATGAGGACATTAGTCTAAATGTTAATAATATTACTCCTCGTCCCAGAAATTCAAATCAAAAGGCAGTCCGGGTATAAATACAAAAAAGATGAGTATATTAGTTTGAATGTAAACAATGATAACTCCTTATTCTAGAAATTCCAGTCAGAAGGTGATCAGGTGATAATAACAACAAAGATGAGGATAATAGTTTGAATGTAAATAATGATAATTCCTCTTCCCAGAAATTCAGACAGAATGTGAGCAGGTAATAATAACGAGAAAGATGAGGATAGTCTGAATGTAAATAACTCAGATATTGTTTTTATCCTCTGGCCCATGTATCATATATATATATATGTATATATAAAGTATATTTAGGTGTGGTTTCAAGGTCCCATGAAAGATGGTCCTTGCTTCATTCACTGATAAAACACACCTTGAGGACTATAAGTTTAGATATCTCAAAGGCCTTCGACGAAGTGTAGCACAACGGCTTACTACACAAGCTCTCCAGTTATGGAATCACTGGAAGGCTCTTCTTGATCATAAAATCCTTCCTAACAGGTAAGTCCTTGAAAGTAGTTATCATTCACCAGTCCTCCACAGCACTACAGGTCAATGCAGGTATCGCCAAGGGGTCACTCCTGGGACCAACCCTCTTTTTGATCTAAATAAATGATCTGCTTAAGAATATGCTCAGATATGACTATATACGGTCGCACCTCTGAAAGTCTCGATGGTCAGAGATTGGTGACTGATCTCTCATCTGATCTTGCACAAACAACCCAATGCAGTAAAAACTGGCTGTTTACATTCAATTCCTCCAAAACCTGGCCATCACTGATTTGACCCCAAACTACCACCAGTCAAGATGAACGGAGGTACTCTCAGAGAAGCATCATGTCTTGAAAGAATGTTGGGCCTCAAACACATACCCGACCTCAAGTGGCACTCTTACATATGATCCATTGTTAAGGATGCAGGCAAAATAGTCAGGTCTCTGTACCGATCTGGTAAGTACCTGACTCCTCCTGCAATCCTCTACAAGAGCCAGATCAGGCCAAAAAAGGAATACTGTTGTCATATTTTTGTGGGTGCTGCCTTGACCTCACTTTCAAGTCTTGATACTGTTCAAAAGTGTCTTCAACCTGTCTCCCACAGGTGGGATGTGGCAAGCCTTTTGCTGCTGTACCATACGTCTACAGAAATTTCATTGATGAACTATATTCCCTGGTCCCACCGAAGGAAACCGTTGCTACAGGAACTCACCATGCCACTTACATAATAGCAAACTACCGACATTTCTATGGTGAGAAGTAAGTTCCATGGAAGCAGCTTCTTCCTGCAAACTACAGCCCTGTCGCACCGACTCCCAACAGAATATGTCCCTGATCTTAACCTGTTCAAGGCTTGGGTTAATTTTGTGATGTCAACGCATACTCATTGCCACTTTTGTAATGCCAACATTGTAGTAGAGACTTTGTAATTGTGGATACAACTATAATAACACCGTTGAACAATACTGGTGTCAGACGCCTTCGAATAACACTAACAGTACTTGCTTGAATAGTAAACTGTATAGTGAAGCAAATAGAGAAATAGTATTGAGAAATAATATAGTGAATGGAGTAGAGAATAACAGTCTGTATAGTAATAGAGGATGGAATAAAATGCAGATCCATATAGTATAGAGGATAGACTAGAAATAGCGATCTGAATAGTAATAGAGGATAGACTAGAAATAGCGATCTGAATAGTAATAGAGGATAGACTAGAAATAGCGATCTGAATAGTAATAGAGGATAGACTAGAAATAGTGATCTGAATAGTAATAGAGTATAGACTAGAAATAGCGATCTGAATAGTAATTCCTCTATAACAGTTAGCCATTATTTTCCACTTCTATACACACAAATGGCCTCCAAATGTAGCTCTTTACCTTCAGATGCCCGTGAGCCTTGTAAAGGATTAACCTCACTGTAAAAAAAAAAAAAATATTCAAAGGGGCAAGCCTAACTGGATGTTGTGGTCAAATATTTGATAGTTTACCAGCTGAGCCCTTAACCAAACTGGCTTATGGCCACATCATGTTGAAACAGCAGTTCTTGTGTAGTCACTGAAGTTAAGCAATGTCAAGCCTGATCAGAACCTAAATGGGTGACTACTTGGATATACCAGGTTCTGTAAGCTTAGATATGCATGTGGTGTAATGGATAATGGCTTGGAATTGTTAATTGACGAGCCAAGTACTAATTGCTTTTGGGTTCGTTATATTCACTTACTTTCCTTTGGGAAATGTATGAATGCACCCTTTCTCTCCCAGCTGTGGGTTAATTAGTAAGACTTTCATCACTAAATCAGTACTATCTCCAAAAAAGAATTCTTAGAATCTAAAAATATCTTATAGCTTTAAATAACCTGCAAAGGGTTGATAAACCATGGAAAACAAATGATTTAATAAAAAACCATAATCAAGCCATTTTATTTGTCAGAATTTGCAGGTTTTTAATCAGAATGAACAATATTTCTTTTTTTTTTTAATTAATTCACCACAAGCAAGGCAATAATGCCACTAAGATGCAAGAGTGCAAGAGAATGAGAAGACTTCGGAGACGTAACTGGAAACCTGATCTTACACAAAGAAACAATCCTAAGGACTGTACATGGGACTATGTGGTCAACCATTTGGCAGCTTGCTCACTGAACCCTTAACCCAGCCCCAGTTATTTCTAGTTTTCAAGTTTCTGATCTGCTTCTGTCAATTTCGTCTTATATTATAACTAACAAAAGCAGATGAGAAATAGAATAATAAAAACGTCTCCATCACTCTTCTTTCTTTGTAGACAATTTGCTTTCCTATTTTTGTTGGCTAGCATTCCCTTGGTCTGTAAATAGAGGGAGAGGAGGAGTTTGTTCAAGTAACATTGCCCCCTCTTCTCATCCTAGACCCCCACCTACTAGGGCTTTTTTTTTCCTCCTTCCCCAACCTACTACTTGCTAAACCATAACATCAAAGGGGCTTCATTACTGCACCTTTTTACTCTCACCTGCTGCGATTTTTTTCTTTAACCTGACTGATCATCCAAGAGGGGAGAGCTGGCTGTCTAGCTGGCTGGCCAGGGTATCTTGCTTTAGGGGATTTAGACAATCTTTTATGCTCAAGATCTGAGGTGTTGGCTTTGTAAGATGGGGAGAAAAGATACACTTTTTGCCTCCCAACATTTCTTTTGTCTTTTAATTTTATTCCTTTGAATGCTGCAAGTGAAAGCAAGACCAACAGGTACTGCAAATATCTCATGAACTCGGAAAGTCTGCATACACAGCAAACATCTTACACTCTGTCAGAATACACTGCCAGCATCTCTTATGTTATACGCATTCACTACAAACATCGCCCTCTCTATTTGCAAGCGCTGCAAATGTCTCAAACTCTACCAGCATACACAGCAAACATTTCACACTCTGTCCACACACACACATACTGCAAACATTTCACACTTTGTCCACACACACACACTGCAAACATTTCACATTCTGTCCACACTCACACACACAAACACGCACACACTGCAAACATTACACACTCTGTCCGCACGCACTGCAAACATTACACACTCTGTCCACACACCCTGCAAACATTACGCATTCTGTCCACACACACACACTGCAAACATTTCACACTCTTTCCACACACACACGCTTACTGCAAGCATTTCACACACTGTCCACACACACACACTGCAAACATTTCACGCTCCATCCACACACACACTTCAAACATTTCACTCTCTGTCCAGACATACTGCAAACATTTTACACTCTGTCCATGCACACTGCAAATATTTCACACTCTGTCCACACACACTGCTAATATTTCTTGTTCTGTCTGCAAGCATCTCAGACTCTGTCCACGTGCACAACAAATATCTCAGACTCTGTCCACATACATTGCCAACATCTCACCTTCTATCCCCACACACTGCAAACGTCTCACACTCTGTCCACATACATTGCAAACGTCTCACACTCTATCCACACACACACACACACACTGCAAACATTTTGAAATGTGAACAGTGGTTTGGTGAAATAGGTTAAAGTTGGACCCAGAGGTGAGCCCATCGCTATACCATCAGGTCTGTGTGTAAATATTTGGCAGAATAAAAGATATCTTCCAGAAGCTCAGTTAAGAAAAGAGTACTGAACTGTTAGATAATATCAGTCATGAATGTTGAGCAATCTTTCCACATAATGAAGAACAGACTTGAGACACAGAAATACAGTTCTACAGGAGGATGCTGAGAATACCATGGACAGAATATGAGAGTAATGGTAAAGTTTTAGAGAAAATGGAAACAAAAAGGACACTTACATATGGCATCAGAAAGAAAAAAAGATCACTTCCGTATTGGTTTAATTATTAAACTCATCTTCATAATCAAGTTGATACGTGACTATTGAACAAAGAGGATTTATATGAAGGTAATCAATATTTAATCAACCAATACCCTATTAATACAAAGCTGTAAATTGATCGTCAGTTTTTTTTGGATGTTTTTTTTTTTTCACACTAAGGTTCTTTATGTAAATATATAAGACTCTGCCTCGTAAGCCACTCAAGGTAGACAGTTATGATAAAAGGTACAATTAACACAGGAAATACTCAGGCACAATACTTCGAGTGTATGTGTCTTGTCTACAACAGAACTCCTCCTTGGGTCAGAAATATCATACCAGCCAGGGACCTAGGGTACCAAGATAAGCTCTCTCAGAAATCTAGAAACAACATGCTGTACTGCTCGGCATTTGTGTTGGAAGATGCAATACAAACATTTCAGAGTGTTTGGGTGCCACTATGAGGACAGTGCAGAGGATGTCGAAAGAGTTGGATGATATGGATATACATGAGAACTAAAAGACCCATTGAGAGAAGTAGGGGGTGATGAGTGTTGTACGGGGGTCTATGTGCATCCCCTACTCCTGTGTGGCTTACTATCAGGAGCATAGTTGTTAGGCTGAGGGCATATGAAGGGAAGTTAATTATTTTATTTGAGAGAAAAAAAAGTTTAGACTTAAAATCTATTATAAATTAATTGATTTAAAATATGGTTTTTCCGCTACACAGTTCTAACCATGTTTCAAAAATGGAAGGTGCGAATTTAAATTTTTGAAACATGGTTAGAACTGTGTAGTGGAAAAACCATATTTTAAATCAATTAATTTATAATATTAATGCTCTGTAAATTTACATTGAGGACTATTTTGTAAAAATAAAAATATCTATAAGAACACCGGATTATATATTACTGTTCTTTCTTTTTATTAATATACATACATATATATATATATATATATATTAGGTTGGTGCAAAATAATGACGTAATAATGTCATTTTTGACGTTACGTCAAAATACGACAGTATTACGTCATTATTTTTGCACCAACCAAATAGAAAATAAGGCTAAAAATTTTTAAATTAGCCTCAAAGTAGGGAATACAGAACTAATTTACTATCTGTGGCTTGCAAATATTTTGTTTTGTTTTTTTTTTACTCCCAGACCAACCAACATCAGTACAATGACAAAAACAATGAGAACAAGCCCAATACTTTAACCATCATGCTACACCAGCTGCTTCTACATAATACATAAACATATGAATACCTGAATATATACATACATATATATATATATATATATATATATATATATATATATATATCAGCTCTTGGAGATTTTGAACTGAATTCATGCAAATGAAAGCAAACGGTAGACACCAAAAAAAAAAAAAAAATGAAGAAGAAACATTTGCATCCGTTCCTTGTGGCTATTCTTGGTAAAATGGTTTTTCTTATATTACGCTGAGAGCCGATATAACTATTACTTTCGTGATAACATATCTTTCCGATCTGCTTGTCTTTGATGCATTTAAAGAGTTTTTGAATTTTTTTTATACCACCCAAGAAAGAAAAAAAAAGTTTCAATTTTGCAATTCATTTTCATCTACTGAAGTTAGTGGCGGACTTTGCTCCTGTTATAACTGCTGTGATCATTAGTATTCAAATAATGTTTCAATGTCAAAAGTAAGGCTAAAAAAGAAAAGAAAAATTCTAATGAACAAGAAATCGGAACTGATATTGAATTATTATAATGATGTAAATAAATCTATCATGTATTGGGCTTTGTATGTACGAAGACCAATAAATGACAGATTCATATACAAGGTACGATGGGTAAATTGTTTCAGTTTTATATTTTTAATTTTACACATGCACAGTATTTGTTTTTGATTTTGTTGACTATAGTAGGGTCAGTTGGGCACCATCTGTGAGTAAAAGAGCACCATGGCGCAATTCACTCTGCTATAAATTTGGAAAGAATATGCTGTACTGTTTGGCATTTGTGCCAGAAGCTCCAGAGTATTTGGGTACCAATATGAGGACAGTGCAGAAGATGTAGAAAGAGTTGTATGATATATCCAGTCAACATCATAATAACAAAAATACTAAAGAACTTTGGATTATTTACCTAACAAGTTCTTTCCTATTTTCTAGTTATGGCAATGTTAGGACTTCATTCGTCTTCCCACAGAACCTCACACTCAGCACGGTGCCTTGAGGAGGGTGGCTGCTAGAAGAACCTGTATCTGTCAACAGGACTCTGCACCATGACATACATGCAGGAGAACCCAGTCATGGCTGTCAGACAATTTCTTCTATGACCACATCCCCCCTTACATCTGCTTACCTAACTACCCTGATTGCAAACCTCTTAATTATTATGCGTGGGGCGCAGTTGAGTGAAAGACCAACAAACCTCTTTGCAATCACCAAAGATGAACTGAAGGCAAGGATTATGGCACCAACTTAAACAAGCAGACTGTCCAGAAGAGATGCAGGAGATTCTGTAGTTGTCTGGAGGGTGTGATTGAAGCCAATGGCAATTTTATTGAATAGATTTAGTCGTTAGTATTTTCTGATATTTTTGTTTAAATTTGTTATATCTGTTAAAATGAGATGTCAGTGTTATTTTCATTTTTGTATAATTTAGGCAACTATATATCCATCACACACACTGTATATATATAAATATATATATATATATATATATATATATATATATAAAACAACAGAAAAAACATCAATTCCGTATTATTTTAATAATTATGATCAACATCTAGGGGAGGTAAAACTCTGATTTTAAATCTGTGCAGCCATGCAGTCATATCTGAATACAGAAAAGGCTATGGACAGAAAAATATGAAAACTCGTCTTCTTCCCCAACCCCAGTAGTGTTGCTTGAGCAAGATAGCCCCTAAGACACAATGGGACATGAGATACATGATTGTGAGAGTGTAAAACATAGAGGACATATTTGTAGACGGCAGAGTAGTGAGCAGAGCAGACATATTTGTAGAAAGTAGAGTGTAGGACAGAGTGGACATATTTGTAGAAAATAGTGTAGACCAGAGAATTTCAACCAGATTTTTTAACACTTTAGTATAATTAATTACCCATATTTTACCTACTGGACAAAAAATTCAATGATGTCAATTACTGGATTTATCATTTGAATAAATACTGGATTCTTCATAATTAATAGCAAATTTTGTGGTAGGCCATAAGGGGTTAATTATTAACTTTCTTTTTCACTGAATTCCTTCTTTTTATATATACGTTTTGAATTATATATTTGGTTTGGCAGATAAAACCTGCAGTGATGTATTGCAGAAGATTATGGAAACATGTCATCACTGCAAAAGGTTCAAAAGATACGGAGTCAGGGATTAATACCGAAACTCTTAAACTGATTCCTGGTTTTTGCCCCCTTATATATCCATGACAAATGGATCATGTTTGTGTTAATCATTAAAATTACCTTTATAATATGCTCCTAAAATGAGTCAATGAATTTCTATCGACCAGAGAGGGCATATTTGGAGGGAATCAATGTTTAATGTGCAAACAGAATGCTTTGTGTTGAAACAAACTCAAGGATCAATACACTATTAATACAATGCTATTAACACACACTCACATACATATATATATATATATATATATATAT
>OZ010614.1:47670611-47803111 GCA_963932145.1 Acanthosepion lycidas
AAAATGATAATAATATTGTCAATAAGATTGATGACGTTGATTACATATTAGTAGGCCTTTTCATAAAACAAAGCAAGAAGAGAAATATTTTAAAGTCATAATTTTAAGAACATGCCTGTGTCCTTTTTTAATGAGATGGCAAGTAAACAATGAAGTTGTCCACTCTTCTGAGGAATGTTGGTTTTTTTTTGGTTTTTTTCCTTATTGGTTGTATTACTGTAAGAAATTCAATTTTGGTTGAGTAGTTTACCACTATTAACATTGTGGATGGTTTGTAGAAGGCTCCCGATGAAAACCGTATTCTCTGAGTGAACCTAAATCCCTGTTTAATCCTCTAGTATCTGATTCTATTTTGAAAATGTGTTTTAACTTCGATTTACGTTCTTCTTGTTGGACAAAATAAAAAAGCAACAAAATTCCCTGGAAGAGCGAGTCCCACTCCATTGTTTATTTCTTGTCTCATTGAAAAAGGATACAGGAGTGTCTGAAAATTCCAGCTTTAAAATCTTTCCCTTTGTGCTTTGGTTTAGACAAAAGGCCAACTAATATATAATAAATATTATCAGTCTTATTGACAATATTTCTATCATTTTGTTGTCTTTTTATTCATTGTTTTTCATTAACCGGCCTATTAAATCTACACATGCGCACACACACACACATACATTTATTTATTTATTTGTGTGTGCGTGATCCCAAAAATTAATTTCAGACATGCCTCTGTCCTTTTTCAATGAGGCAAGAAATAAAAAAAAGTGAGACTGGCTCTTCTGGGCAATGCTGTTTTTTTTTTTGTTTTTTTTTTCACATATGTTGTATTTCCGTAAGAAATTTGATTTTGGCCTAGTAATTTGTTGGTGGGGAGGCACGATGGAGTAATGGATAGCAGCTCAGATTGAGGAATCGGAAATCCGAGTTCGAATTCCAGTCGAATCCATTACATTCACTTACATGCTAATAACCTTGGTAAAGGTATTAATCCTCTTCTCCTCCTCACAGCTATGGGTAAATAGCAGGACAGACTTGGTTTTATAGCCTTGGATGGCAGCTGGTCTACTGCAGAAAGAAATGGCAACCTACTGCGGGAAAAAAAATCTGACTGGTCAGTCATGTATTGAAAGATACATGATCGCCTAACTGTGTATCACGCACGGCATATAACTCACTGAGTTTGTCAGGATTAGGGCTGTGGAGGATTTGTAGAGAGCTACCTGGGGAAACTGTATTCTCTGAGTGAACCTAATTCCCTGTTTAATCCTTTGATATGTGATTCTATTTGGAAAATGTATTTTAACTCCGATTTACATCTTTCTTGTTGATTCTTTTACGAAGACGCATCTGATGTTATCACTGCTGTGGTCCAGTTGGTTAATGTGTGCAGTGACAGAGAAATTGCTCTTGATGTCTTTGATGGGATTTTTTTTGTTTTATGGTCATTGAACCAAAGATGGAATTCAGTGCTTGTTTCTCCAACATAATTGCTTTTCTTTTTTGCATTTGTGGCAGAAATGTAAATATATAAGATTTGATTTGGCATTGCCGCTTTTTAGAAACCACAAGAATTGCATGTCCACATCATAGAAAAAAAGAGAACAATGGTTTAGAAAGCCTTCGTGCAGACATGACGGTAAGGATCAAGACAGGATTAATGTAATATTGTATATTGATCTTCCATTTCTGGGGCTTCGTATATATTTACAGAAAAACTAAAAAAAAAAAATCAATCTATGATGAGGAGAAAGCAGGTTCAGCTCTCTCAAATTAACTAAAAAAGATGTTTGGTGTATTGACACCATTTCAAATTTTTTTTTGTTTACCAGTGTTATTAAACCCACTATTATAATCTACATTATAACATGTTCTCTTAATCTCTATCTTTAAAAGGCAAGATGTGTGTGTGTGTGTGTAACGAATGCACAGGCGCAATTTTCGACGGATTTGCACCAAAATTTACATGCACATGCTCCAAGTTAGCGGGAAGGCCAAGACTGACTTTGCATTTCCCAACTCCCATCGATAGTGGAAATAATCTATTTTTTCATGCTTCTACGGCACTTTTCATATAATTTGCAGCCATTTTCTATTGGCCAGAGTGAGAGCCTATAGCTGGCTGCCACGAACAGGCAGGAAGAATCTATTGGCCAGCGTGAGAGCCAACAGCTGACTGACACAAATGTTAACTAGCATGCAAAAAAAATCGATTCATTCATCACAAGTGGGAAAAATTTAAATCTGCATGGCACTTTACTCTAATTTGCTCATTCGCTTGCTTAAATTCAACGTTGATTCTGATTCCGCAGAACTGGGTTGGGTGTGAAAAAGTATTTGTTGCTAACATTCTTTTTTCATTCGGTTTTTCCAGTTACGAGTCCTTTTTTAAAGCTGATCGTTTTGTGATCATTTTGTGTTAGTTCTTTTTTCGTAATAGATTTAATGTTTAGTATAGAGCTTAGAAAAAGTTCACAGTGTGAGATAGGCAAGAAGTAAGGCATGTAGCAACATCAGCACGGCAAAGGGCACTCCTTTAAGGGCAAGGAAGGGCAAAAATATTTTAAGTCAAGTGATAGCGATTGCTGTATGAGTCGTACGATTTTTAAATCAAGCACAGGCAACACCGGGCCATGCTGCTAGTCTGTTATAATGTGTTCCTAATCATGTCCATGCATTTTTATTGACCAGACCAGATATATTCAAATGTGTTCAATATCTGAATGACGTGAAAACAAAAGAACCGGATAAGTTAAATAGCAGGGAAGACTGATTTATCTAGCTATGGTTGGCAGTCAGTCTAGAGCACTGAATTTTGGTACCAAGATACAAAACATGTTTTTTAACTAATTTGATGGTGCTGATTCTGAAAATGAACTTAGTTTTTCATGGCTAGCTACTGGTTTTGCTCTAATGAAATTGCTCATTTTTGGAAAAAAATTCAATTTACGATCTTGACTGAACGCAAAATTTAGTTAATAAAGGTTGTAGAAACCCATCAATTTCCAGGTTGGCCGAGCAATTTATGTCAGCCACCTGAAATAAACTATTAAATGATTTGATGAAAATACTTGTTGGTCTTGTCATATTCAGTCATGTTATTTTTAAAGACTTAGGGCCTGATTGTTATTGCGAAAATAGTATTTCTCAATAAGCAGACCAATATTTGTTGGTTTAAATACAAATTGAGAGGTTTCTATGATTTCACTTTGAGAAATATTGCCATTGATCAATATCATATATACAGAAAACAAATGAAAAAATGTTTTTTTTCCAAAAATGAGGTATTTCTGCTAAATGTTAGCTAACCAAGTACGGTCATTTTCAGATTCAGTGCCCTCAAATTGGCTATAAAAGATGTCTGGTGTCTCGACACCATTTCAAATATTTTTTTCTTTGACCAGTGTTATTAAACCCACTATTATGATATATATTATAAAATGTTCCTAATCCATATCAATACATTTCTATTGACTGGGCTCGACATATTCAAAGTTGTTCAATATCTGAATTATATGAAAACAAAAGAATTGGATAAACAGGGAAGACTGGATTATCTAGCCATGGTTGTCTGTCAGCCTAGAAGAAGGATGACTCTTAATTAAAAACAATATTCATGGATTATCATTTAGCAGGGGATAGCACCGAGAAGCTAGCCATCTTTTCACCATAACCCTGACAAAAATGGCTTTTATGTGCTATGCCCTGGCAAGTGTGGCTTTCATGTGATATGTCCATCCATATGGCAGCCCATGATTTAGTCCCCAGATTACATACAGTTTTGAATTAAAAAGAAAGTAGGAAAGAAAAGAGAGAGTAATAGATACAGAGTGTTAGGTACAGAGAGAAAAATAGGAAAGGAAAAGAAAAAGAAAGGTAACAATAAAGAGGAAGGAAAAGAGAGGGTGATAGATAAAAAGTGTTAGATATAGAGAGAGAATAAAAAGAAAGAGAATGTTAACAATAAAGAGGAGGGAAAAGAGAGAGTGATAGATAAAGAGTGTTGGATATAGAGAGAATAAAGAGAGGAAAAGAAAGAGAATAGTAACAATAAAGAGGAGGGATAGGAGAGAGTGATAGATAAAGAGTGTTTGGTACAGAAAGAATAAAGAGGGGAAAAGAAAGAAAATAGTAACAATAAAGAGGAGGGAAAAAGAGAGTGATAAAGAGTGTTGGATATAGAGAGAATAAAGAGAGGAAAAGAAAGAGAATAGTAACAATAAAGAGGAGGGAAAAAGAGAGTGATAAAGAGTGTTGGATATAGAGAGAGAATAAAGTGAGGAAAAGAAAGAGAATGGTAACAACAAAGAGGAGGGAAAAGAGAGAGTGATAAAAAGTGTTGGGTAAAGAGAGAATAAAGAGAGGAAAAGAAAGAGAATAGTAACAATAAAGAGGAGGGAAAAAGAGAGTGATAAAGAGTGTTGGATATAGAGAGAATAAAGAGAGGAAAAGAAAGAGAATAGTAACAATAAAGAGGAGGGAAAAAGAGAGTGATAAAGAGTGTTGGATATAGAGAGAGAATAAAGTGAGGAAAAGAAAGAGAATGGTAACAACAAAGAGGAGGGAAAAGAGAGAGTGATAAAAAGTGTTGGGTAAAGAGAGAATAAAGAGAGGAAAAGAAAGAGAATAGTAACAATAAAGAGGAGGGAAAAAGAGAGTGATAAAGAGTGTTGGATATAGAGAGAATAAAGAGAGGAAAAGAAAGAGAATAGTAACAATAAAGAGGAGGGAAAAAGAGAGTGATAAAGAGTGTTGGATATAGAGAGAATAAAGAGAGGAAAAGAAAGAGAATAGTAACAATAAAGAGGAGGGAAAAAGAGAGTGATAAAGAGTGTTGGATATAGAGAGAGAATAAAGTGAGGAAAAGAAAGAGAATGGTAACAACAAAGAGGAGGGAAAAGAGAGAGTGATAAAAAGTGTTGGGTAAAGAGAGAGAGTAGAGAGGGGAAAAAAAACAAAAAACGATATAACGGGAAAGAATATTAGAAAGATATTAGAAGATATTAAATATTAGGTTGGTGCAAAAATAATGACGTAATAATGTCGTTTTTTGACGTTAAAAAATACGTCAAAAAACGACATTATTACGTCATTATTTTTGCACCAACCTAATGTATTAGAAGAGAAAAGAAAGGTAATGGTAACAGAAGAAAGCAAAAGAGAGAGTAAATGATGAAGAGTGGGTAGCAGAAATAGAGAGAATGAATAGAAAAAAAGTGATAGCAGTAAAGAGAAGAAAGGAAAGAGAGAAGTTGAAAAAGAGAGACAATAGAAAGGAAGAACTATGATGTAAGAGAATAGAAACAATAAAGAAAGAAGAGGAAAGAAAAAGCAAGATTGATAGATAAAGAGTGGGTATCAGAAACAGAGAGAGTGAATAGAAAAAGGAAAGAAAGAGATTGATAACAATAAAGAGAAGAAAGGAAAAGAGAGAGTGATAAATAAAGGGTGGGTAGCAGAAAAAGAGAGAGTGAATAGAAAGAGAGTGTTAGCAATACAGAAAAGAGAGAGTAAGAAAGCAAATCCATTGAAGACGAGAGAAAAAAAGAAGAAGAAAAGAGAGAGGGTTGATGTTAACTGCAGAGAAATCAGGGAAAGAGAGGGAGATCGATGAATAGAAAAAGTAAGCAAAGTACAAAAAGCAAAAAGAGAAAGATGATAGGCAGGAAGGTCTGATAACAAAGTATGATGGTCTTTTTTGCAGAAAGGAACCAAAATTCCAAGATGCAAAATTGGTACGGAGAAAGACATTAATGAAATGATTATCCCCATAATGCTGAAACCATTTCCTACCGGAATGGTAAGTTCTTTCTCTAGTCCAAAACCAAGAGCTAGAGAACGAGAGAAAACAGGAATCTGTCCAAATTCGATTCCTATCCAATCCGTGCCTAATCAAGTCAACCGTATATCAATCATTGTTCCTGCACATCAACATAGCGTCTTCGACCGTGAACATAAATGCTAATCATCTCGCAGTCGAATAATAACAAGATGAAAGATGTAATAAAGGACGACATGTGGATACTGATAACATTTTGCCGCATCCCACTAATTTCTCATGATTCTAGCCATTGCGGCTTGCAAGACGAAAGCCCTGACCAAGAACCCATCTCAAGATTCTCCTTGTTCCGAATTGATGTGTTGTTAACATTAATCTTCTGAGTGAAGGAGATTGTGCAAAGAACTGAAGAATCTCTGCTCAAATAATAGATTTTGATTTTTTACAGTTTATCAACCCTGTGCAGGTTATTTAAAGCCAGGAAATATCTTTAGGTTGTAAGAATTTTTTTTTTTTTTTTGAGAAAATGATTTTAGTGATACAATAAAATGGAAAAAAAAAACATGGGAAAAAAGAGACAGAGTGATAAAAGAGTAGAAAGAAAGAAAAAAAAGAAAGGTAACAATAAAGAGAGGGGAAATAAAGAGAGAATGGATTGAAAGTGAAAAGAAAGAATGATATTAAAGAGAGGGGAGATAAAGAGAGAGGTGATTGAAGGCGAAAAGAAAGAGACTGATCATGATAAAGAGAGGGGAAATAAAGAGAGAATGGATTGAAAGTGAAAAGAAAGAATGATATTAAAGAGAGGGGAGATAAAGAGAGAGGTGATTGAAAGCGAAAAGAAAGAGACTGATAACAATAAAGAGAAAGAGACTGATAACAATAAAGAGAGGAGAAACAAAGAGAGAGGATTGAAAGCGAAAAGATAGAGACTGATAACGATAAAGAGAGAGGAGATAGAGAGAATGGATTGAAAAGGAAAAGAAAGAATGATATTAAAGAGAGGAGAGATAAAGAGAGAGTTGATTGAAAGTGTAAAGAAAGAGACTAATAACAAAGAGAGGGAAGATAAAGAGAGAGTGGATTGAAAGCAAAAAGAAAGAGACTGATAACAATAAAGAGAGGAGAGATAAAGAGAGAGTGGATTGAAAGCGAAAAGAAAGAGACTGATCATGATAAAGAGAGGGGAGATAAAGAATGGATTGAAAGCAAAAAGAAAGAGACTGATAACAATAAAGAGAGGGGAGATAAAGAGAGAGTGGATTGAAAGCGAAAAGAAAGAGACTGATCATGATAAAGAGAGGGGAGATAAAGAATGGATTGAAAGCAAAAAGAAAGAGACTGATAACAATAAAGAGAGGGGAGATAAAGAGAGAGTGGATTGAAAGTGAAAGAGAGTGATAGATGAAGTAAATAAAACAGAGAGTGATAGATAAAGTAAGGAAAAGAGAGAGTGATAGATGAAGAGAAAAGAAAGAGAATGGTAACAATAAAGGAAAAGAGAGAGTGGTTAGTAGAATTATAGTGAATAGAAAGAGGAAAGAAAGAGAGTGATAACAATAAAGAGATTGTTATCATTAGTAAGAACTAATTAATACATAGTTGGGGGGGAAAAGGTGGATTCAGTCCTAATCAGAATTTGATAGAGAAATGAAATTATGATGGGGGATGGTAGTGGTGGGGGATCAATTCTATATTACAGTCAATGTATAAACTGATCCCTCACTTTGTGTCCACTGTAGTTTCTACACATGTATATTACAGAAATCTAGAAGACATGCCTGTGTAGCTGTTTTTGATTTCTTTTCTACAGTGTATCAATCCAATGCAAGTTATTTAAAGCCATAAGATTTTTAAATTGGAAGAATGATTTTTTTTTTTTTTTGATATAATGATTTAATGTATACATGTCTTACTAATGAACCCATTGTTGGTGAGAGAAAAGTCGATTCATACCCAATTAGAATTTGATAAACAAACAAGAAATTATGATGGTGCGGGATTAATTCTATTTGATGAAGAAGAGACTCAAGGCGACAGAGATGTGGTTCTACAGAAGGATGCTAAGGATACCATGGACCGATTGTGTGGGCAACGGTGAGGTCTTAGAGAGGTTACAAATAAGGAGGAGACTTATACTTGACACCAGAAAGAGGTTGCTAAAGTTTCTGGGACACATAATGAGGAAGGAAGGCCTGGAGAATCTGATACTCACAGGTCGAATAGAGGTAAAGAGAGACAAGGGTAAACAACGTGTGACATACCTGGGAGGGCTTAAGCAAGTGGATGACAGAACGTGGTCTAGGACAGGAAGCAGAGGGAAGGAACTTGTTGAGAGTTGCAAAGGATAGAGGCAGGTGGAGAGCCATGATCGCCTACGTCCTAAACAAGGAGGAGGCTTATACTTAATATCAGGAAGAGACAGCTGAAGTTTCTGGGACACATAATGAGGAAGGAGGGCCTGGAGAATCTGATACTCACAGGTCGAATAGAGGGAAAAGAGAGACAAGGGAAAACAATACATGACATACCTAGCGGGCTTAAGCAAGTAGATGACAGAACGTGGTCTGGGGGAGGAAGCAGAGGGAAGGAACTTGCTGAGAGCTGCAAGGGATAGAAGGAGGTGGAGAGCCATGATCACCTACGCCCTGAAAGGACATGGCACATAAAAAGAAAAAAACTAAACTAGTGGCAAGTTTCCATCATTTTACAGTTGAAATGGCAAGAACGTAACCATAAGTTCTATGCTAACAGTTTCTTCTCTTGCACTGCTCGCTTGTGGAACTTTCTTCTAGCCTCTTGCTTTCAAACCAACTTTGGTCTTCAAAAATTTAAATGCAATGTCAATCTTTATCTTCTGTCTTCTTAATTTCTGTTCTTTATTTGTTCTCTCTCCTTAATAGTGTTTGTTTTCTCATATTCTCCTTATTCTCAGTAATCTCTTATGTCTTAGTGGCTTTATTGCCTTGCTTGGAGTGAAATGATTAAAAAAATAGTAGCACAATGGCTAATCAGTATTTGATTGATTGATTTGTTTTCTATGGCTTATCAACCCGCTACAGGTTATTTAAAGTCAAAAAATAATTTTAGATTGTCAGAATTTTTTGTTTTTTTTGGAGATAATAATAATTTTAGTGATTAGTCCTACTAATTAACTTACACCTGGCAGGAGAGTATCATGTTAATATATTAATAGAGCATCTTCAGGTACTGGATCTTGTAGATAAACTAAACAAAGTCGAACATGCAGAAGAATTTAAGGACCTCCAATTGGTTGTTGTCTGGGGCAGGAAATAGCTGGTTAACTTTAATACCTCAAAAACAAATCTTCTCTCTTTTACCCACCACAGAGAACCTTCCCTGCCTCCCATTAGAATGTCTGATGCTCAACCTCCATGAGAGCACGTCTCTGCGACTGCTTGGTCTCACATTGTCTTCTGATATGAGATGGAAGAAATACATTGAATCAATAGCTTCATCTAACGCAAGGAAAGTTGGTTCTCTGTGTCACACCAGAAAGTTTTTCTCGTCTGAGTCCATCCTTCAAATTTATAAATCAACCATTCACTCTTGTATGGAATGCTGCTGCCATATATGGTCTGGAGCCCCTGCTTTTCATCTTAAGGTCCTTGACAAGATCCAGAGACAGATATGCAATGTGGTTGGCCCTGACCTGGCATCTCATTTATAGTCGCTTTCTCACAGACATGCCATCACTTCCAAACAAGGAAAGATTATATCAAAAACTAATATTTAATGCATGGCAAATGCTGCCAAAAGTCGGTAATGCTTAATTTAACATATGAATGGATCCGAGTATATTTCTAATACCTCCCCAATGACAATTTTTGGGAACTAAATAAAGAAAAAAAAAAGGTCATTTTTTGAGCACATTACACAACGTTTGGGGTGGAGTCAGAAACTGTCTCTACTAGAAGTCATTTGTTTTTAAAAAGAGTGTCATGTTAAACCTGTCTGTCACTTAACATTCATTTCAGCAAAATTCGAATGACTTTCAAAAAGTGTCAGTTTTGATTAAGCTCAAATATTCATGACTTGACAAATATTTGGAATTAGGACAAAGTCAGACCCATTCTGAAATCTTGAGACTATCTACTTTCAGACTCAATATAACGCATATCACTTTTGGAAATGTTCACAACTAGATAAATACTTGGAATTTTCATATTCAATGCAAATTATTCCAAAACAGAAAAGCTGTCCTTCCTGAAAAACCCAACAATTCAACAGAAATTATGCATAAGGACTCCTTAATTTTAGGTATCTTTCCATAACAAATAAGTTAGCTTGGCTCCTGCAAACTTCTGTTGTTTTTCGGCTGGGTTCAGGCTTTTCTTCTCATTGGTTTAACTTTCTTGCACCAGTTCTGGCATTCTGAGACTGTTGATTTTCAGATTAAATATAAAACATATGACTTGACAAATACTTGGAATTAGGACAAAATCAGACCAATTCTGAAACCCTGAGACTATCTACTTTCAGTCTAGATATAACACATATCACTTGAGAAATGTTCATAACTTGACCAATACTTGGAATTAGGATAAAGTTTAGACCAATTCTGAAACCTTGAGACTGTCTACTTTCAGTCTAGATATAACACATATCACTTGAGAAATGTTCATAACTTGACCAATACTTGGAATTAGGATAAAGTTTAGACCAATTCTGAAACCTTTAGACTGTCTACTTTCAGTCTAGATATAACACATATCACTTGAGAAATGTTCATAACTTGACCAATACTTGGAATTAGCATAAAGTTTAGACCAATTCTGAAACCTTGAGACTGTCTACTTTCAGTCTAGATATAACACATATCACTTGGGAAATGTTCATGACTTGACAAATACTTGGAATTAGGACAAAGTTAGACCAGTTCTGAAATTCTGAGAATGATTAGATAGGTCATATCTCACTTGGGAAATATTCCAAAAATGCCGAAACACTTATTTTAACAAAAAAAACCTACGCTCCACCTGATAAAGTTATAATGTGTCTGTATTTCTGGGATGTGGTGTTACTTACACTATTCCACTATTTACATTTGGACTATTGTCTTTGTTGTTACAATGTTTCGGTCATTGTACTCTTCAGCCTTCATCAGATGTATATCGATCTGAGAAATCGAAAATGAATTCTGAACTGATCCCTTTATTTCTTCTCATTCCACTACATAATATATTTTGATCCTGGTCCAATATCAAAGAACGTAAGAAAATGGCTGCTCAGTTAAGGAGAGCTGAATGTTTCCTTATAAGGAAATGGCTAAGATTAGCATGACTTTCTACATAATTTTATACTTCCATAGTAAGGGTATGTTTTTTAGATATATATTTTTTTATATCATAAAAAGTATTCGTCAAAGTACTGTTGATTTTTGTTTGGAAGTTCACTAATTGCCCATAGGTGGGACCCTAACAGGTGCTACTACCTCGGTCAGGGTCAGAAACAATTAAGAGGTGGTTCCATGCACCTCAAAATCTCTAATCTCTTGAGAGGCCTTGCTACCAGATGTGGTTTATCATCATAAGGGGACCAAATACTACACTTTGATCCCTGCTGGATGGCCAGGGAGTGAAGAAATGTGTAACTTTGGTAGTATTAGTTGCTCAGTCAATGAATGCTAAACGTTTCTTTATGAAGATACAGCAGATCTCACTATTAGTATTTGAAGCAAATAAACAAGCAAAATATAACAAAATAATCTGATAATTTGGCTGACTTTTTTTATGTAGGGTCACAAATTCAACTTAATATCGGCCTTTTTTTTTTTTTTTTTAAAGGAATGTCGTATTTATGTATCACTTAAAACATTTGTTTCAACAAGATTCTAATGATTTTCCAAGGAGATATATGCAGTAAAATCAAGCAATCAAAACTGTTCATCTAAAATTAAATTTTTGTTTTGTGGGGTCACAAATTCAACTTAATATCGGCCTTTTTTTTTTTTTTAAAGGAATGTCGTATTTATGTATCACTTAAAACATTTGTTTCAACAAGATTCTAATGATTTTCCAAGGAGATATATGCAGTAAAATCAAGCAATCAAAACTGTTCATCTAAAATTAAATTTTTGTTTTGTAGGGTCACAAATTCAACTTAATATCAGCCTTTTTTTTTTTTTTAAAGGAATGTCGTATTTATGTATCACTTAAAACATTTGTTTCAACAAGATTCTAATGATTTTCCAAGGAGATATATGCAGTAAAATCAAGCAATATTAAATTTTTGTTTTGTGGGGTCACAAATTCAACTTAATATCGGCCTTTTTTTTTTTTTAAAGGAATGTCGTATTTATGTATCACTTAAAACATTTGTTTCAACAAGATTCTAATGATTTTCCAAGGAGATATATGCAGTAAAATCAAGCAATCAAAACTGTACATCTAAAATTAAATTTTTGTTTTGTAAGGTCACAAAGTCAACTTAATATAGGTCATTTTTTTTTTTTTAAAGGAATGTCTTATTAAATCTGTGTATCACTTAAAACATTTGTTTCAACAAGATTCTAATGACTTTCCAAGGAAATAGATGCAGTAAAATCAAGACTGTAAAACTGTTCATCTAAAATTAAATGACCAAACATGTGCAAGTTTTGATTGGCATTAAACGATCGTAACTTAGACACTGTTCTGAAACTGTCTACTTTCAAACTAGATATATTTGAAAAAGGTCCAAAAATGCAAAATCATGCCGTTCTTTACTTCAGGCCAAGTCATAGTGCAATTTGTGGCCAAAAATGGAGGCTGTTCCACTAGGAATGAAATTGTTTTAGTTTATAAACAGAAACTAAAGCGTAAGGACCCTGAACAAAATACGCTAGACGATTTAAAAATTTTAAATTTCACTCTTCCGTGTTTCGTCCTTAGATGGACTTATCAAGATAAATATAAAGTTTTTATTTTGTAACTTATAAACAAATGTGAAAATATCATTAGTTTTCAAAATTTTTAAATTTCTAGAGCACATAATGAGAAAAGAAGGTTTGCAAAATTTGATACTCACAAGAATAAAAAACACATAACCTATCTAGTGAACTTGAGTAAATGGATGGAGAAGCAAGGTTTAGAAGAGATAACAAAAAAAAAATATTAAGAGCTATAAATGACAGGAAATTGGGGAGAGCCATGATCACCAATATCTTGAAGAAAAATGGCAGAGAGAAGAGGAAGTAGTAAAAGAATCAAATTCATTAGTAGATTGTTGGAGTACTATATTGGACCTTTCATGACATTTCTCAATTGGGGTGACACACAAGTGTCCATTTCCCCTATAGGGAGATATGGATTCATGCCTTTCCCAAATAGAAGAAAACGAACACAAATGATATTATCCAGAATGTTAATTTAATTGGATTGGTAGTTTGGCCGTATTTGTCAAAATGCCCAGAAGGAAAGTGACATTTAATTAATCTTAAGAGAAACGTGTTGAGTGTGGGTGCACATTAATGTCCAGCCACACCCAAAATCTTTTCTATCCATTTCTAATCTACGTCTTAATCCTTAAGCAAACTTCTTAATCCTTGTCCTCATTAGAAATCAAATAACTTACCAGGTAGAAATAAGAAAAATGTTTTCTTGGATAGTAATGTGGAAAGATTATGAAAATTTTTTTTTAACTCAGAATGTTTTCAAAATGAACATGTGTTGTGTTAAGGAAGCCCCTTGCTTTGAACACCTACTGGGACTTAAGCTCACCCCAGACCTTGAGTGAAACTTGTATATATGATCAATCACTAAAGATGCTGGAAAAATGGTTAGTTTTCTGTACCTTGCCAGGAGGGACCTGACTCCTCCTGTTAGTCTCTATTTTCACAAGCTCAAAAATGGTGTAGACAGATATGAACAAACTGAGATAGAGAGATATATAGATAAATAGATATGAATAGATATATTGATACTGGGATAGATAGATAGATAATGAACAGACTGAGATAGATAATGAACGGACTGAGATAGATAGATAATGAACGGACTGAGATAGATAGATAATGAACGGACTGAGATAGATAGATAATGAACAGACTGAGATAGATAATGAACGGACTGAGATAGATAATGAACGGACTGAGATAGATAATGAACATACTGAGATAGATAGATAGATAGATAGATAATGAACAGACTGAGATAGATAGATAATGAATAGACTGAAATAGATAGATAATGAACGAACTGAGATAGATAGATAGACAATGAACAGACTGAGATAGATAGATAGATAATGAACAGATTCAGCTGGATAAATAAATAGATAGATATATGATTAGATAAATAATGAACATATATAAATATATAGATAACTAGATAATTAACAGATTTGATAAATAGGTAAATAATTATCAGACTGAGATAGATATTTAACAGACTGATAGATAGGTCGATAGATAGATATTTAACAGACTGATAGATAATGAACAGATTGAGCTAAATAGATACTTAGATATTGAACAGACTTGGGTAATAAACAGTTATATAGATAAATAAGGAGAAACTAAGATAATGAACAGACTGAGATAGTGAATAGATTGATACTGAGCTAGAGAGATAATAAACATACTTAGATAATAGATACATAATGAACAGACATAGATATATAGATATAGGTCTGAGATAGATAATTAACAGTCTTGAGGTATATAGATGCAGAGAGAATTAACAGACTGAGATATATATATATATATATATATATATATATATAAAAGTAACAGAGTGCAATAGATATATAGATAATGAACACATTAAGATTAACAGATTGATTCATACTGAGACAGACAATTTAACAGACTGTGATAGATAGGTAAGTAACACAATAGGTTTAAACAATATATGAATAATACAATCTCTTGGGCTGTAATTAGGAAACTTATCAGAAATTTTCAATGCTGTTGGGCCATGTTGAGTCGTAATTAGATACACAGGTAGAAAAGTTCATCTTTGGACTGGCTTTGCTCAGAGGAACCTTTGTATTTCTCAGTCATCTACATTTTTTAATATATTTATATATATATATATATATATATATATATATATATATATGAATTTAAATATATTTATATATGCTAATAGTGCTGGATTTACCATTGTGCTTAGGTGCGCTTAAGTAAAGGGCCCCATCGGCCAGTTGGGGGGACATCTTCCTTCCATGCCTGTGTAGGTATGCTTCAGGACCCAAGTAAGTGTTTTCATAAGTTAACTAGCACAGGGCCTCATTTGTCTTAAATTTGGCATTGTGTTCACGCGATATAAGGCCCAAGGTAGAGGATTACTGTGAGTATGAGAAAAGGTAAGAAGTTCATGGTCTTATGCAGGAAAGATAACTTTTACCCTAGATTTGAAGAGGTTAAAGATTGTAGTGATTGGGTTGGCGGGTTGATTTGTTTAGTGGCATATCAACCTCTATGGGTTATTTAATGCCGAAATCTAAATATTTGAATTTTGGTTGGTTGATTTTGTTTAGTGGCATACTCTATGGATTAAGCTTCCTCCTTACAACTGGAATATGGAGAGAATTAGAGTAATAGGGTAATTCAACTTTGTGGGTAGCATGGCATACCATAGCTGTAAATGTCTGAACAGGTGGAAGTGAATACTGGAAACCATATGAACACGTGCTAGGGAAATAACTTACCATGTTGTGTTTGTGTGGAAAGATACTGCAGAGTGGATAAGAAGTTATCTCCCACAAGACAAATGTGAACTAAGCAATTCCAGCCCAGATATTACTCCATTTTTGGTCCAATCTGACTCTTCATAAAGCATACCAGAAGGAATCAAGTATTTGGTTTAGTTGATAAAAACACTTGCAAAATACAGTGTGCAGCAGAAATACCTCCCACATAATGGCAAGACATTAGTAACAATGGCAGATTTATCTAGCTAATGGCTTGCAATTATGTGGAAGGTATTTGTGCCACACCCATTATATCTGGCTCCTTGAAGGACAGGTTGGTTGATTTTTTTTCAGCGGCATATCAACACCTCTGTGGGTTATTTAATGCTGAAATCTAAATATTTTCTACATAGTTTTATACTTTCATAGTAAGGCCAGTATTTCATTTCACTATTGGTCAGTAACTGGTATACCATCATAAGTGCACTCATTGTCACTGTGTTCTGTTCAGTTATCCAAATATTTTGATTTCAGCATCACATAACCCATAGAGGTGTTGATATGCCACTAAACAAAATCAATGAACCAAAATTCAAATATTTAGATTTCAGCATTAAATAACCCATAGAGGTTGATATGCCACTAAACAAAATCAACTAACCAAATAGTGATTGTTTTTTTTAAACTAATGTTCATCCATTACAAGGCCCAAGAGCCACTCAAGGTAGAGGGTTACTCTGTGGTGTTGCATGTAGTGAACAGGAGTCACATATTGTGGTCAGTGTTTTTTATATATATATATTTTTATATCATAAAAAAGTATTGGTCATTTTACTGTTGTAAAAAGTACTGTTCATTTTTGTTTGGACGTTCACTATTTGCTCATAGCTGGTACCCTAACAGGTGCTACTACTCTGGGTCAGGGTGGACCTAGAAAGATCAAAAATTAAGAGGTGGTTCCATGCTCCTCAAAAACTCCAATCTCTCAATGAGAGGCCTTGCTACCAGATGTAGTTTATCGTCATACCCAGGACATGTTATGATTGGGAAAACATCCTGCCAGGAGTCTGTTCCACAAAGCAGCAGTTCTTGTGAAGAATCTGTCTGGGTGGAACTTCCTCCTTACTAATGGAACACGAAGGGAATGGGGATGATAGCATGATGGGTCACAGTTCATGGGGCTAGGCAGGAAAGGATAATGAGTAACACTGGACTTGAAGAGGTCAAATATTCATGACTTGACAAATATTTGGAATTAGGACAAAGTCAGACCCATTCTGAAATCTTGAGACTATCTACTTTCAGACTCAATATAACGCATATCACTTTTGGAAATGTTCACAACTAGATAAATACTTAGAATTTTCATATTCAATGCAAATTATTCCAAAACAGAAAAGCTGTCCTTCCTGAAAAACCCAACAATTCAACAGAAATTATGCATAAGGACTCCTTAATTTTAGGTATCTTTCCATAACAAATAAGTTAGCTTGGCTCCTGCAAACTTCTGTTGTTTTTCGGCTGGGTTCAGGCTTTTCTTCTCATTGGTTTAACTTTCTTGCACCAGTTCTGGCATTCTGAGACTGTTGATTTTCAGATTAAATATAAAACATATGACTTGACCAATACTTGGAATTAGGACAAAATCAGACCAATTCTGAAACCCTGAGACTATCTACTTTCAGTCTAGATATAACACATATCACTTGAGAAATGTTCATAACTTGACCAATACTTGGAATTAGGATAAAGTTTAGACCAATTCTGAAACCTTGAGACTGTCTACTTTCAGTCTAGATATAACAAATATCACTTGAGAAATGTTCATAACTTGACAAATACTTGGAATTAGGATAAAGTTTAGACCAATTCTGAAACCTTGAGACTGCCTACTTTCAGTCTAGATATAACACATATCACTTGAGAAATGTTCATAACTTGACAAATACTTGGAATTAGGACAAAATTAGGTTCTTGGAAAACGAAGCTGAGTGGAATTTCCTCCTTACTAATAGAATACAAAGGGAATGAGGATGATTCATCCTTGTGTACATGGAGTGATGGGTCTCAGTTGTAAAGGTCAGGGTTGGTAGGATTAAGTAATGTAGCTTGTTAGAATGCATGCCATGGAAATAATAAGAGAGCAACAAGAAATATTGATATCTTAGTATTTTTATTACAAGATTATGACCATTGTAATCTCTAACCATTTTATAAACTTTTTTATATAATAATATTCACCCAGTACAAGACGCAAGAGCCAGCAAGAAATGTTGATATCTCAGTACTCTCTCCCACCATCATTAATTGTTTTTATGCAAGGGAGATTGAAAATCCAGAAATTGCCAGCCCTGTCTGTTCTGTTTAATAGAACATGTCTGAATGAAGGGTTATTGCTTAAATGTAGTGTGTTTGAACTAAAATATATAATTGTGAAAAATTTGCTATATTTATGATGAAAGAATGTTCAATGCAAATAGTGATTGTTTTTCTTAAACTAATGTTCATCCATTACAAAGCCCAAGAGCCACTCAAGGTAGATGGTTACTCTGTGGTAGTAAATGTACTTCGTTTGAACTAAAATACATAATTGTGAAAAATTTGCTATATTTATGATGAAAGAATGTTCAATGCAAATAGTGATTGTTTTTTTTAAACTAATGTTCATCCATTACAAAGCCCAAGAGCCACTCAGGGTAGATGGTTACTCTGTGGTAGTGAACAGGACTCACGTATTGTGGTCAGTGTTGGTGGATTGTTTGGCTAAAGTTTGTATTGCTACTCGGTTGAAGGAATGTGACTACAGGAATTGCTTACAAACCATGACAAATTAACTAGAAGAGGCAACTACAGTTACTGTGTGGTGACATATGTGTATAAGAAAGGGTAAAAAGTGAAGTTCATAGGGTTATGCCAGGAAGATAATGGATAACACTAGACTTGAAGAGAGAAAAGAAGCTGTCTGAGTGGAACTTCCTCCTTACTAATGGAATACAAAAGAAATGAAGATGATTCATCCTTGTGTACACAGAGTGGCGGGTCTCAGTTGTAAAGGCCAGGGTTGGTAGGATTATGTAATGTAGCTCGTTAGAATGCATGCCATGGAAATAATAAGAGAGCAACAAGAAATATTGATATTTCAGTATTTTTATTACAAGATTATGACCATTGTAGCCCCTCACCATTTAACAATCTTTTTTATATACTAATGTTCGCCCAATACAAGGCCCAAGGGCCAGTTAAGGTAGAGGGTTACTGCATGATGTTGTATGCACATAAGAAATACCAAGAAATGAAGTTCATCAGCTTATAAAGATAGTGGCTAACCCTAGACATGAAGATGTCAAGATTGTAGTGATTGGGAAAACATCCTGCGAGGAGTCTGTTCCACAAAGTAGAAGTTCTTGTGAAGAATCTGTCAGAGTTGAACTTACTCCTTACTAATGGAATACAAATGGAATGGGGAGGACGATTCAAACTTGTCAGCCATTCAGCCAATACTGGAGCTGAGAAATCTGTTTTCCTGAAGAATTGTTTTAAGAGAAGGATTTAAACTGGCTGCTTGGTCAGTGAAAGCCAAATATTGCCATTACCATTCTGCAGAATCGTATTTCTGGCTTCTCTTCATCTGTGATGAAATTTCAAGCATCTACTACCATAGCCCAATAACACCTTGTGAATAGCTATGACAGTGTGGTTGAGCCAATTTCTTTCTTGTGACACTACGCAATGAACATAGTCATTTTGTTGCATTGTATAGTTACTAATTTGAATAATGTCATAAGGGTGGAATTCTGATGAACTGTATTTACCTGAGCAGCACTAATCCATCTACCTGTTCAATTATGTCAAATCACCAGAGGCAATTCCTCCAAAACGACACCAATCAAAAGAGCCTGATACATTGCTTTTAAAGTGATTTCGCATTCTCAGACAGTGATGCTGAAAATAACTGAACAGAACGCAGTGACAATAAGTGCACTTATGATGGCATACCAGTTGCTGACCAATAGTGAAATGACAGTGTGTTAATGATTTTCATGTGGTGGACGGCTGCAGCAATGTTAATGGTATGAATTTAACTCCTAATAAAGATATCAGGTACCAATGGGGAGACAATAAAAAAAGGACATAACTCACAAATGTTTCACATGGCACTGAGAGAGAGAGAGAGAGAGAGAGAGAGAGAGAGAGAACAAAATAAAATCTAGTGCCCAGGATATACCTTATAGTCAGTGTCAGTACAAGGGTCTCTCTAAGATAGCACCCCCCCGCCCCATGGCACTGTAGTGTATCACAGTTTCCATAAGAGAGCATTCATATAAAATACAAGTTTTATCGTAACCTATTGTACTGTAGAAAGTTGGTTCTCTGTGTTATGCCAGAAGGTTTTTCTCACCTGAGTCCCTCCTTCAAATCTACAAGTCAGCCACTCATCCTTGCATTAAATACTGCTGCCATGTATAGTCTGTTGCTCCCGCTGTTCATCTTGAGGTCCTCGACAAAATCCAGAGTCGGATATGCAACATGGTTGGTCCTAATCTGATATCCCATCTGCAGTCGTTATCTCACAGACATGTTGTGGCTTCCTGCTGTCTTTTCCACAAGTACTTTCATGGCAACTGCCGCAATGAGCTAATTTTGCTGGTTCCCAAACTGCATGAATTTAAGCATGCTACTTGCTTAGTATCTCATCCCACCTTTTCACTGTCGGAATGGCTAAATGTAGCCATCACTTCTACTCCAAGAGCTTCTTACCTCTCACCTCCCATCAATGGAACTCCCTTCCTATCACTTGCTTCCCTGATAGGTATAATCTTCAAATATTCAAATGTAATGTCAATCGATATCTTCTGATGCCTTGACCTTGATCCTGGTCTTTCTCTTTGTCCTTTTCCCAAACACTCCACTTTACTCTTACTCTCTGTAACCCCTTGCATGCTAGTGACACTGCTGCCTTGTTTGGGGCAATTTGCTTAAAAAAACAAAAAATACGATACTCAACTTTGCAAGAAAGTTCCAAACTAGGGTCCAGTTTGACCAACAAAAGAAAAGCTGGCTGTAACTTCATCACACAAAGCAGTCTAAGGATGGATATTTATTGATCACAGTACCACGTAGGATTTAGTTGGACAAACAGATCAGTACTCAGCTTTACTACAAGTTGAGTCTGCTCTGATTAAAGGCCCCCTCCTCCGTATAGACGTTCTATATAGCAGGCTGGGATATTATATTACTTGGGACAGCTTATTCTCTGAATCTCCCTTGAATTTGTTATGTACATATTTACCTCCAAATTGTTCTTGATATTGTTTAATTCACTTCATTTTCAATATAAAAAAGAGAAAAGGATTCCCCCTACACTACAAATACATATAGCAACGAGGTAATTACTTTAACAACACTCAAATAATATCAAGTAGATTAGAGAAGTAGTCAGTCGTAGTGTACTGCAGACTAGGGTACCCATACTATTATTAAGTAGACACGTAGCAGTACAGAAACACACATCTGCTAGCGCTCTGAGAAGATTGAAAACAGACAATTTCAAACGCATCCTCACAAACAAAATTCTCAGAACCAGACCAAGTCAGCACTAAATTTTAAACAAAAGAGAAACTGAGAATATTTTTACACACACCTGACCTGTAATTTACATCACAAAAAGAAAATACAAATTCTTATTATTTATGTGAACACATGTCTCAAGTTGTTATTGTTATATTATTGTTGTACATTTTAATTCACTTCATTTTCAATATAAAAAAGAGAAAAGCATTCTTCCTGCACTACAAGTACATATAGCAACGGGGTAATTACTTTAACAACACTCAAATAGTATCAAGTCAGGATTATGAACTACATCAACCCTAACTTACCTACCCTGTTAAACAACAATTTCTAATTTTCTAACAAAACACATAGACAATATTCTTTTCGGATTGAAATACCCAAAGTAGCAATGTTAATAAATCAAATGTTATTTACTAAAATAAAGCATAGGTAGTCTTAGATAGCAATTTATAATGACAACTCTGCCAAAAACATAGATGACATCATGGAAGGGTTCAAATATCCAAGGTAGCAGTTAATAAAATTAATAAAATATAAGTTATTTAATTATAGTGACGAAAGTGACGAATTACTTCGTCAAACCAATCGACAGCATGTCGTGTGTATCCTACGATGGAAAATGTGGCAAAAAAGAAAGTTACTTACCAAAAAAAAGTGCACATATTCTGCATGATATGCTGAAGATGAAATATTTAAATTAGAAACAAGTCAGTCACGGGAGTCACCATAAAAGTATTTTGATATGCAAAAATTGGGCATCCTCTCCCAGTTGTCAACGAATGGAAAAAATGCTCAGCTGATAAAAGGAGTTGGTGTTCTCAAATCTGGAGCAGTTAGAAAATTTGTGTATTTTGGCTACTGCTGTCATCAGTGGGTGTGTTATTTTTTTGACTGGTTACATGCATTGTAATTTGTGAGATAAAACCAGCAAATCGAGATTTTGGCATTTTTTCTGCCCTCAATATTCGAGTCTGAACTTAGTGGTTTGTTCTCTGGGTTGCGGAAGTAATCTGCGACAAATATTTTCTTTGCAATCCCAGAACTATAGCAATTTCTATAAGCAACTCGATTAGAAAACATGGATGGCATTATGGAAGAGTTTCAAAATCCAAGGGAGCTCTGAATGTATTGATAAATTTAATTTATTAAAATCAAGTCCCTATCATCTTGTATACTAATTTCTAATGGAAACTCTATCAAGAACATAGATGACATTTTATAAGGCTTCAAGTATCCAAAATATCAATAAATTGAATGTTATTTACCAAAATTAAGTCTACATAACAATTCATTTTGGTAACTCAAACAAAAATAGAGATGGCATTATGTAAGTTAGCAATGAATGTATTAATAAATTGAATTTTGTTTACCAAAATAAAGTATGTTATTTAATATAGAAATTTATAGTGGCAACTCTATCAAAAACTAGGGATGGCATTATTTAAGGGTTCAAATATCCAAGGTAGCAGTGAATGTGTAAATAAATAGAATTTTATTTAAAGCCTCTGCCATCTTTTATAATAATTTCTAATGTAAACTCTAAGACAGACGGCATTATTTAAGGGTTCAAATATCCAAGGTAGCAATGAATGTGTAAATAAACTGAATTCTGTTTACCAAAAAAACCCTATGTCATCTTACGTAGTACTTCCTATTGGTAACTCTACAAAAAATATGGATGACATAGATTTAAATCATCCACACTAGCAGTGAATAGATAAATAAAATTAATTCCCTTTACCAAAATGATAAAGCGCCTATCAGCTTATATAGCCAATATCTAATAGTAACTAATAAAATCATGTATAGCATGATATAAGAGTTCAAATCTCTATTGTGGTAGTCAATGCACACCCTTTTGATCAAGAAATTGCTTTGAAATGTTGGCATAATGTTCATTAATGCTTACAAGTGAGAGGATCAATATCTCGGCTCTTTTTAGCCTCGTAACCAAGTACACAAGAGACTGAGGTACAGATCACTAATTCCATGTTCTGAGTTAATTCCATATGAGGAAAGTAACAGCTTCACAAAAAAAAAAATCTCTATGGAATTGGCAAGCCTCCTTTTGCTCTCTCCATAACTCCAAAGGAGATAAAGAAAAGCCGAGAATGGCACTTTTGCAATGCCGAGCCAATCCAGATTCATCAAAAATATTACTGGGCTTAGAACTCCACAGAATTCAGCAATCAATAAGGCTTCTTAAGAATCTGACTCCAAAATCTATCAAGAACTTTTCAGACCATCGACATTAGAGGTGGGTTTTTGGCACCATCTCCAAAGATTTCATATTTCTTGGAATAATCTCCAGTCATTTTCTGTCGAACATGTTTACAAAATCCTTATCTGTATGAAACACCAGGGAATTTGCTGATTGACAAGAGGACACTACTTAAATAGAGTGGTCCTTTTATAACAAAGAAAACAGAAAAAAATATTTTTTACAAAATAATTTTTGTAGATGAGCATTAATCAGACCTTCCTCCACGACATTTGTCGGAAAGAAAAAAAATATTGACATCTGTCTATATTTCTGAGATGAGGTATTGTAACTATTTACATTGTTCAGACTGTTGTCCTCATCTTTACTGTTATATTCACAAGGTTTCGGTTGTAGGCTCCGGTCTTCTTCAGGTGATATACGTTGGAATTTCTGATCTAACCCTTTATTTCATCTGCAGGGTTAAATTTTTCTACAGGGTGCCCAGTAAAAAATAACCCAAAGAAAATTCACTAGTAGATTGTCAGAGTGCCATGTTGTGCTGCCAACCAAACAATCAATATGAAAGAACTTTCATGATACCATTCCATATAATATCCTACAATTTCTTAAAGAAATCAAAATGTATTCCAAAATATAAGTTCAACAAAACTACAACATAAAAATACACATATCTCTGCCTCACATAAACATGTATATGCAGAAAAGCTAAGTATCATCTACCATGTATCCAATTGTGAAAGAAGAATAACATATATCATATTTTTATTATTTCAAAGCATCTAAGAAAATTAAATTTCAGCATTAAATGACCCATAAACAGTTGATATGCCATTAAACAAATCAGTCATTTAACCAATCCTGCATGGTCTCTTCCATAACCTCATCAAGTCATAGTTCAACAGTTATCTATCCTTCTCATCGTTATAATTTTCCCTTCTTACCACCTCCTCATTCACTCATATCACACCTCATTCATCATGTCCTTTTTAGTAGTAACACTCTACCTTGAGTGTCTATTGAGCCTTGTATTGGGTATGATGATAAACTACATTCAGCAGTAAGTCAGGAGATTGGAGGTTTTGAGGAACGTGGTACCACCTCTTAATTGCTGTTTTTCCCAGGGTGTTAGCACCTGCTTGGATCCCAGCTATAGGCAAATAGTGAACCCCACCCCAAACTAAACACTATGAAAGTATGAAAATACATTTTTATAGTAAAAATACTAGCAATACATTTTTATATTAAAAAATTACCAACAATAGAACTGCTTTCAAAATATTTACATTTTATCTGTAGATGAAGCCATAAAATTACGTACAAATTATTTATATTTTGGCATTAAATAACCCATAGAGGTGTTGATATGCCGCCAAACAAAATCAACCAACCAAAATTCAAATATTTAGATTTCAGCATTAAATAACCCATAGAGGTGTTGATATACCACTAAACAAAATCAACCAACCAAAATTCAAATATTTAGATTTCGGCATTAAATAACCTATAGAGGTGTTGATATGCCGCCAAACAAAATCAACCAACCAAAATTCAAATATTTAGATTTCGCTATTAAATAACCCATAGAGGTGTTGATATGCCGCCAAACAAAATCAACCAACCAAACAATCAATATGAAAGAACTTTCATGATACCATTCCATATAATTCCATATAATATCCTACAATTTCTTAAATCAAAATAAATTCTAAAATATAAGTTCAACAAAACTACGGCATAAAATATATATATATATATATCATCGCCTCTAGTAATGATGTTCATACAAAAACAATATGAAAATATAATGGCCTTGAGATCGAAATCTCAAAAATATGGCGCATGCTGACATTAACAATTTTAGTTGTAGTTGGAGCCCTTGGATTGATTGGAAAAGATTCCAATAGACATATGGAAGGAATCTCTGGTAGTCCATGTCTTATAATGAAATACACAGACTTGTACTCACAAGTACAACCCACTCTTTACAAAGGACTTTATCTATGTAAAATATGTGCGATTTTTTTCCCCAAAAATGCTAAGTGGAAAAGGTCATGATGCCATTTCTGACCTTAGGTCTCTGGACGGGACCCGGAAATAAATGACCATGCACCAGAAACCATAGGAAATAAAACAATAATAATAATATCTATATATTTAAATTACAGCATTAAATAACCCATAGAGGTTGTTATGCCACTTAAGAAAATCAACCAAACAAAAAAACATGAAAGAACCTTTTCATGCCTTTCCCAAGGGAAATTTATTAAGAGCTACAAAGGGGAGGAAATAGAGGAGAGCCACGATCGCCGTTGATTTGAAGACGCATGGCACATAGAAGAAGAAGTGATTGATTCAAATTCACTAGTAGATTGTCGGAGTACCATGTTGGGCCTTTTGTAACATTTTCTCCTTTGGGGTAACTCCCATGTGTCCATTTCCCTTATACGGAGATGTGGGTTCATTTCTTAAAGAAATCAAAAATGTATTCCAAAATATAACTTCAACAAAACTACAACATAAAAATACACATATCACTGCCTCACACAAACATATATATATATATATATATATATATATATATATATAAGGTTGGTGCAAAAAATAATGTCGTTTTCTAACATATGTTACTATGTGCGGAAACGACATTATTTTTGCACCAACCTAATATATACCCAAAAGCTGAGTATCATCTACCATGTATTCAATTGTGAAAGGAGAATAACATATATCATATTTTTATTACTTCAAAGCTCCCAAGAAAATTTAATTTCGGCATTAAATGACCCATAAGGAGTTGATATGCCATTAAACAAACAAATCAATGAATCACTCCTCATGACATAGTTGATCCTGGCTCTCCACAATATCCTGTACTTTGTTGCTCTTAATAAATTTTGTCTTTTTCTTATCTTGTCTAAGTCTTGTTCTGCCATCCATTTACATTTTAAAGAAATCAAAATGTATTCGAAAATATAACTTGTTGTACTTGCTGAGTTTGTTTATATATGGTGATTTTTTTTTCTAAGCATAGCTTAGATGTGGCACAAGGCCAGAACTGTGCGGAAGACACTGAAGATTGAACATTATTCAGTTGTAATTGATCTAGCAAGACAAACATGCTAACCATTACAGCACGTTGAGGTGCCCAGTGATTTTCTAAGGGTAGCTTAGATGTGGCACAAGGCCAAAAGTATGCTTAAACAAAATAACCAAACAACCGACATGAAAGAACTCTTTCATGCCATTAATCTTTAATATTCTACAATTTCTTAAAGAAATCAAACTGTATTCTAAAATATAACTACAACATTAATTACGCATATCACAGCCTCTAGTAATCATGTCCACACAAATATGTATATGCATAAAAGCTGAGTATCATCTACCTTGTGAAAGCAGATATAGTAATATATGCATCCTATTTTTACTACTCTAAAGCCCTAAGAAAATTACATTTCAGCATTAAATGACCCATGAAAGTGTTGATATGCAGTTAAACAAAACCAAACAAACAAACAACTAACCAACCAAAATGAAAGAACATTTTTTTGACATTAATCCATATATTATCCTACAATTTCTTAAAGAAATTAAACTGTATTCCAAAATATAACTTCAACAAAACTACAACATAAAACACCTATCACCATCTCTAGTAATTACATCCACACAAACATGTATATGCACAAAAGCTGAGTATTATCTACCATGTATTCAATTGTGAAAGCAAAATAACATATATCATTATTTTTTACTACTTCAAAACTCCCAAGAAAATTAAATTTTGGCATTAAATGACCCATAAAGATGTCAATGTACTGTTAAGTGAACAAATCAATAGATCAATTTGTTTTAATGCCTACTTCCACCTCAGGCTAAAATTCCTTTCCTGGTAGCCAAGTGCCTCCCATCTAAGAATCATTGTTATGAATGATAGCATCTCCTCTCTATGCTTATAAACATGTCTTTTTTTTTTTTATCAACATGAAAGGACACTTTCATGACGTATGTCCCTACATTATCCGACAATTTATCAAACAAAAACTGTATTCCAAAATATAACTTCAACAAAACTACAATATAAAACATATCATCACCTCTTGTAATCATGTCCGCACAAACATGTATATGCAGAAAAGCTGAGTATCATCTACCATGTATTCAATTGTGAAAGCAGAATAATACATATCATATTTTTATTACTTCAAAGCTCCTAAAGAATGCCAATTTTGGCATTAAATGACCCATAAAAGAGTTGATATGCCATTAAACAAAGAAATCCATAAAAAAAAATATCTTTCATATATATATATATATATATATATATATATATATATATATATAGAGAGAGAGAGAGAGAGAGAGAAATATACGGAAAAAACAAACAAAAATTCTAATATGCAATTATGCTGTTTTAATGTTAATATAATGTCAACGTCGGATGTTTCGGTCTAGTAGACCATCTTCAGGACGTATTCATAAAACATAATTAACATTAGACTATATTTAATTCAACATGAAAAGACGATGGACATAAGAGTAAGACTAATCAAAACAGATAACTGAAATTTTTCAAGATCAGCGTTCCGTTTCAGTATGATCACGTCGACATCATGTGGGCGATGTTGTGAAAACGTATTCCTAAAATAGAGTATTTTGATATAGTATGAAAAGAATTTTATTTTAATCTAAAATTTATAAGTACGTTTGTCGAGCATTAATCTTGCTAGAAAAAGGGACATATTAAAGAAGCCAGGTCTAGTATTCACCATGAGTCTGTTTTTTCTGTATATTTTTCTTCATGCTGTCAGATCTATATCCATATATTTGCTTATATATATATATATATATATATATATAAACACAGATTATATCCAGATATTAAATTTGAGTGACATAAAAAAGATTACCATGAACTGAATGAAAGCAACAACAAAATTTTAAAGATAATGGAAACAAAGCATCTGGAACATACCAGTGAAATTTCTTGGGAACACATTGAAAAAAGAGGGCTTGGAAAATCTGACACACACAGGACAGATTGAAGGCAAGAGGGACATAGGAAAACAACGCATAACATATTAGCTTGTTTAAATGGATGTCAGAACAAGGCTTAGGAGTGATAACAAAAATACAAAATTTATTAAGAGCTACAAAGGAGAGGAAATAGAGGAGAGCCACAATCAGCATTGATTTGAAGAGACATGGCACATAGAAGAAGAAGTGATAGATCCAAATTCACTAGTAGATTGTTGGAGTACCATGTTGGGCCTTTTGTGACATTTTCTCAGTTATGGTGACTCCCAACTGTCCATTTCCCCTATAGAGAGATGTGGGTTCATGCCTTTCCCAAGGGAAATAGAAGAAAACAAACACAAATGATATTATCCAGAATGTTAATTTAATTGGATTGGCAATTTGGCTGTAAATGCCCAGAAGGAAAGTGACATTTAATTAATCTTAAGAGAAACGTGTTGAGTGTGGGGGTACGTTAATGTCCAGCCTCACCCAAAATCTTTTCTATCCATTTCTAATCTACCTCTTAATCCTTAAGCAAACTTCTTAATCCTTGTCCTCATTAGAAATCAAATAACTTACCAGGTATAAATAAGAAAAATGTTCTCTTGGATGGTAATGTGGAAAGATTATGAAAATTTTTTTAATTTGGAATATTTTAAAAACAGACAGTTGTTGTCTCAAGACAACTTCTGTTGCGTTACCTCATGTGCATCTCTTGTGCCTTACCAGTTGCACCCCTTATGATGATATCAGAAAGAGATGGAGCGAACTTGGAAAATAAAAGTGATTCTCACTGTTACAGTGCATTTCTTGCCTTATTTAATTGTAATATACAGAAAAAATATTCGTGAATATGAAAGGATTATGATAAAAATAAGCAGACATTATATTTGTAACTTATTCAATCGGACATATATATATATATATACACGCATATATAAAAGTAATAGAATTTTGGGTATTTAGAGAACTCATTATAGTAATTGATTGAGTCTAGAAGAATCTTCAACAGAATGCAGAAAGCACTGGACGGCTGTTTCGTCCTGTATTCGGGACTCATCAGCAGTGCGCATCCACTACCAAGATTCGAACCTGTATAAGTCTTCGTATCCATTTGATACAATGCTTGCATTGTATCGAAATGGTACAGGTTTAAATCTCGGTAGAGGATTCTTCTAGACTCGAATTATTATAATTGGTTAAAAGGCATGTCAGGCTATATGACGGTTCTGTATAGAATACAGGTTCGAATCCTGTCGGAGGACGGATATTTTCTATGAAAATTTCTCAGACATTCAGGCCGGTAAATGTTGTTTAATACTGTTTATTATAAACAGAGCATTTCCTTAAATATTTGTATCAATAAAAAGAATTTATAAACATAAAAATGTCTTTAAATAATTGTCGGACTTTGTCCATTTCATAACGTGTGACGTCATTTGTTTACATTTGGATATGCATTGAGCAGATATGAATGTATGTGAGAGATTCATGGTAAATTGAAGTTTATTAGTAGTAAATTTGACCTTGCTAACCAAACGATCCCCTGTGGCTGAATCGGTTAAAAGGCACGTCAGGCTATATGATGATTCCGTATAGGATACAGGTTCGAATCCTGTTCGAGGACGAATATTTTCTATGAAAATTTCTCGTACATTCAGGTCGGTAAATGTTGTTTAATACCATTTATTATAAAACAGAGCATTTACTTAAATATTTGTATCTATAAAAAGAATGTATAAACATAAAAATGTATTAAAATATATATATATATATATCATACTAGAAGCCCTTTTATGATTGAACTAAAGTATAAACAATAATAATTTTAAAAAGAAAATCCTAAAATTAAAATTAAAATTGTTGGATACACATTATTTCATGTTCTGAATCGGATGTAATTGGCAACACGTCTGAAAATGATGGTTCATCTAGACAAGTTTAAATAGCACACATACCCTAACCTTTAACCTACAGTTTCTCACTTTTCTGGTTTAGCTTTGATCTGTTGTCTTTTGATTTGTCAAAGAAGACATAGTCATAAAAATTTTGAAATCTAATTCCTTCCTCCTTAAATAAAATACCATTCTGTTTTCAAAAGTAAATCATTTTCATCAAAAGTTACTGAGCATCACTTGATAATGGAACAAATTTATGTCCCGAAACATAGAAATGTCCGTGTCATCATGTAAAATATTTTTTAAATAAAATATTACATATATGTATATGCAGGAAACCCTTGATTAGTAATTTGGTATATAAAAATTTAGTGCAGTAATTGGAAACACATTAATTGATGTGCATTAATCAAGGGATTTCTATGTGTGTGTGTATAGAGAGAGATAGATAATAAGTAGGCATTGATAGATAGATAGATAATGAACAGGCATAGCTAGATAGATAATGAATATAGTCTGTGTGTGTGTGTGTGTATATATATATATATATATATATATATATATATATACACATGCATATATAAAAGTGAACATTTAAGTCAACAATCAGATAGATAACAAATAGGCATAGATAGATAGATAATGAATAGGCATAGATAGATAGACAGATAGATAGATAGATAATGGGAGATAGATAATGAATAACCAGAGATAGATAGAAAACGAATAGGCATAGATAGATTACGAATAGGCATAGATAGATAGAGAGATTACGAATAGGCATAGATAAATAAATAGATAGATAGATAACGAATAGGCATAGATAGATAGATAGAGAGATTATGAATAGGCATAGATAGATAGAGAGATTATGAATAGGCATAGATAGATAGAGAGATTATGAATAGGCATAAATAAATAGATATATAACAAATAGGCATAGATAGATAGATAGATAGATAACAAATAGGCATAGATAGATAGATAGATTACGAATAGGCATAGATAGGTAGATAGAGAGATAACGAATAGGCATAGATAGGTAGATAATGAATAGTGTGTATGTATGTGTATATACACACGTATATATAAAAGTGAACATTAAAGTCAACACTCAGATAGATAATAAGCATAGATAGTGTCATGGGTCCTTACCTATAACTACAGAATGAACTCTTCCTAACACTATGTATACTACGCCTCTCAAGAGAAAGGGTCGAATCCAGTCAAGCTAATAGTAGATCACTCCAAACAAGACTGACAGTCATACTAACACCTTCCACATCTTGTATTATTATTTCGTGTAATATACCTTCGTGAGCTCGTGTTGATGTTGTTCTTCCTTGGTCCTAACCTGGACCATAAAAGATAGATAGATGTGTGATATATATATATATATATATATATATATATATATATATATATATATATAATATAGATAGAATATGTCTAAATTATTTAACCAAACATGCTCGAATGAAAATATGGTGCCAATATATATATATATGTATATATATATAACATTCACTTACATGCTAATAGCCATGTGTAAGGCATGAATCCACATGCCACATCTAGTCTGGTGCTCTTGCGTATATATTTAGAGATCTATGATAAAATCCAAACAAAAATCTGCAATGATATTAGTCTTGACCTGGCAGCTAATCTTCACTCACTTTCTTACTGCGATACTGTCACTTCCCTGTGCCTTTTCTAAAAATACACCCATTCTTCAGTCATACATTGGTGTCTACAAGGACACATGGCCCAGTGGATAAAAGCGTCGGTTGAATCCAGTGCCTTGACCCAAAGAGTTGTGAGTTCAATACCTGGCTACAGCTGAGGTGAACAAAAACTTGAAGAGTTGAGTTGAAGCGAAATAACTTATACTGAAAAGAGGCATGGCACGTGGAACAAGAGCAGTCTACCCCCGGTGGACGAAATAAAAGGTTCAGTTCAAAATTCCAATCAGCTGAAGAAGGCCGAGCATACAACAGTCGAAATGTCATGAATATAGCAACAACTACAGTCTGAACAATGTAAATAGTGCAAATACTTTCATTCTTGTAATTCTTCCGATGAACGTTCCTCTATGGTATCTAGACTTTAGGAATTTAAATGCAGATTTTAGCTGACTGATGCTACATTCAGCATCTCAACTCTGGAGTTTCATAAATGAACCGTTTTGTATCGTTCCATCCACTCATCAGGAGACTTCAGTTATTGACTGCTGGTTTTCTCATTTTCCTCAGTACATGTTCAGGATATTTTCAACTTTTCTTGGCAACAACGCCTCCTCATTTTACAGTTGAATTGGCAAGATGTGACTGCAAGTTCTTTGCCAACAGTTTCTTTTCTCAAATTTCTCAAATTTCTCACTGGTGGAAATCTCTTGCGGCTTCTTGCTTTTCGGCCAACTTTGATCTTCAAAAATTTAAATGCAATGTCAATCTCTACCCACTGTCTTCTTCATTCCTATTCTTTATTCTCCTCGTGTCTTAATTATGATTCTCTTTTTCTTATTTTTTTTACACTCAGTAAACCACTTGTGCCTTAGTGGCTTTTTTGCCTTGCTTTGCAGTGAATTTCAAGTATGGTAAAAAATATTAAAAATATACGCATTATAAACAAAGAAAAATTTCAAAAGAAAATTAAAACAACATTATTTACGTTCAGACTCATCTTTGTCATGAAACATTTGCTGTTCTCTGTAAAACCGTTGTTAAGCGTCTGCGGCGATGCGTAGGATGTATTTGACAAGACAGGAATAGATTAAATGAGTAAAATGGTACCCTAATGAGACATGCATCCAGTTGGCTTAAAGCTGCATCAGATTTCCTCTGGTGTCAAAGGTCACTGTTTGAACAAAAGATAAAAGCCGATTTTGAAAGCAACTAAAGCTGCAGATTTTGAAAGATTCTTCTCCTTCAGGATATGGCTCTCCACAATTGCCTATCCTTTGTAACTCCTAGTAATATTTATTACAACGTTTCAGCCGTTCAGGTGGTTGGAATGTCAAACTGAACCCTTTATTTCGCTCACTGGGGTAGACCGTTCTAGTTCCACGTGTCATGTTTAATAGATCTCAGTTATCGGTTATCTCCTGTTAATTACCCTCACTTTCACTAACCAGGAATTGAACGCACACTCTCTGAGTCCTGTCACTGGATCTAACTAATGCCTTTATCCACTCTGCCATGTGTGAGTTCAATACCCGGCTAAGGCAGTGGAGAACTTTCAGACAGAAATTAACAGGAGATAACTGATAATAGACATCCATTATGGCACATGGAACTAGGACACTCTACCACAGTGAGTGAAATAAAGGGTTCAGTTCTACATTCCAACCACCTGAAGAAGACCAGAGTGTACAACAGCCGAAACGTTGTGACAAATATGGCGACAAAGATGAGGACAATAGTCCAAATAATGTACATAATACCTCATCTCAGAAATATAGACAGATACTGAAAGGCCGAAATGTTGTAATAAATATGGTGACAAAGATGAGGACAATAGTCTAAATAATGTAAATAATGTACATAATACCTCATCTCAGAAATATAGACAGATACTGAAAGGCCGAAATGTTGTAATAAATATGGTGACAAAGATGAGGACAATAGTCCAAATAATGTAAATAATGTACATTCACTGCCATATAGGAGGACTGATATTACGTAACAGTTCAGTACTCTTTTCTTTGTTTCTGTTGCTTCAAGTCTCTTCTTCATCTGTGAGGAGATTGTCCAGCATTCACTGCCATATAGGAGGACTAATATTACGTAACAGTTCAGTACTCTTTTCTTTGTTTCTGTTGCTTCAAGTCTCTTCTTCATCTGTGAGGAGATTGTCCAGCATTCACTGCCATATAGGAGGACTGATATTACGTAACAGTTCAGTACTCTTTTCTTTGTTTCTGTTGCTTCAAGTCTCTTCTTCATCTGTGAGGAGATTGTCCAGCATTCACTGCCATATAGGAGGACTGACATTATGTAACAGTTCAGTACTCTTTTCTTTGTTTCTGTTGCTTCAAGTCTCTTCTTCATCTGTGAGGAGATTGTCCAGCATTCACTGCCATATAGGAGGACTGATATTACGTAACAGTTCAGTGCTCTTTTCTTTTCTTTCTGTTGCTTCAAGTCTCTTCTTCATCTGTGAGGAGATTGTCCAACATTCACTGCCATATAGGAGGACTGATATTACGTAACAGTTCAGTACTCTTTTCTTTGTTTCTGTTGCTTCAAGTCTCTTCTTCATCAGTGAGGAGATTGTCCAGCATTCACTGCCATATAGGAGGACTGATATTACGCGACAGTTCAGTACACTTTTCTTTGTTTCTGTTGCTTCAAGTCTCTTCTTCATCTGTGAGGAGATTGTCCAGCATTCGCTGCCATATAGGAGGACTGTCAATGGTTGCAATCACACTTGGTTGACTTTTTTTCACTAAGATCTTGTTTGTTTTGCTTTATGGAGATTGTCCATAAAACAAAAAAAAACCAAACATGATCACTGCCAAACAGATTTGGCAGTGATAATGGAATTCTTAGGTTCTTATGTGATTTAATGCCGACAAAACTTTTATTGATGGTAATATTTTTTTTTTCAATAATTTATTGCTTGTAATAATTTTTACAAAGTATTTCTGGTATTAAAACCTATTTTTACACTTTCATATTGTTTTGACTAAAACCTATTTTTACACTTTCATATTGTTTTGACTCCAGTTTGGGGCTTGACTATTTACCCTTAGCTGGGACCGTAACAGGTGCTGCCACCCAAGGTCAGGGTGGACCTGGGAACACCAGCAAGTAAGAGATGGCTACATGCTCCTCGAAACCTCCTGATCAGAGGCCTTGCTGCTGGAAGTAGTTTATCGTCTTACCCAGGACACCACTAAGATCTTGAGATGCTGAGAAAGTTAACAGCATTGTTAGACATTGTGACTGCATCCTGGATATTCTTTCAGCTTGAGGTAAGAGGGATAGAAAGATTCAATGAACGTTTCATGGCCATGAAACTATAGGCTCTGACCTATAGATATTTGTCCAAGAGAATGACATTGGTGGACATTATCCACTCAGAAAGAACTTTCTTTTAGAAATGCACATGGCTATATTCAAAACTACCTTCAACCAGATATGGCCTGTCCAAAAGAACATTCGTTTGTTTGAAGTTTTTTTGTTTTTTTGGGTTTTATGGCATATCAACCACTGTGGGTTATTTAATGCCAAATCCAGTTTATATGAATTTTAAATTCCTATTTTGTATGGAACAAAAAACGTATAGCTGACAACATTATTCCTTTACAAAAAAAACGTATAGCTGACAACATTACTTCCTTCTACAAAAAAAACGTATAGCTGGCAACATTTCTTTTACAAAAACTTAGAGCTGGCAACATTATTTTTCTGAAAACATTATCTGAGACCTTGCTGTTGGATGCAGTTTATCGCCATACCCAGGACGCGGATGTAGTTTACCGTCACACCCAGGACATGAGCAAAACCTGGAAAACTAGCAGTTCACTATTTACCCATAGCTGGGACCCTAACAGGTGCTACCACCCCGGGTCAAGGTGGACCAGGGAACACCAGCAATTAAGAGGTGGCTCCACGCTCCTCAAAACCTCCAGATCAGAGGCCTTGCTGTTGGATGCAATTTAACGTCATACCCAGGATGCCTCATTGGGGGCGGTCTTACTCCTCTACAGAGGTGCAGTCGGCGTATTCTAAAGCCCCAGCCGACAGGGCTTAAGAACATTCGTTTAGATTCTAGGTTCAGACTATTTTGGTAATCATCAATGAAAATTTGGTTGAATATTTGGCAAAATAAGAACTTTCTAGATTTGGCAGTAGTAATGGAATTCATACAACCACCCAGCTCCCATCACACCATTCCGTATTTGAAGAGGTCCATATTTAGTTAACCCAAAGTTTAACAAGTAAAGAGAATAATATCACCAATTTTCGGTTTGTTTGTTTTCGTTTTTTTTTCTATATTTTTCCCTGCTACTGAAAAGAACAAGCACTCCCCAATTCCAGCAGGTGTCCGCAGCATCCCATCTCGGCTAAAGTGCGGTTATTGATATTTTAATCAGTCCCAATTTCAAGTGGAAAACAAACTACAGGGCTTCAGCACTGTCAAGATGCTTCCGCTCTCGATCACAGCAGGAAAATGACCGCTCCCAATGGCTTTAATGATGCACGTCCATTTGTTTCTGGACAACTGTTGGGGCACTCCCAATTGTCACAACAGCAACTCAAATATTAGGACAAAGCAATAATAAGAAAAGCAAAGTGGCAGCAAATGCAGTCAAGCATGACAGCAACATCAGCAGCAGGCAGGAAAGATGAACATTAGGTTTATAGCTCCAAGTTCACAGTTCATTAGTTCATGAACTTGGTGAGTAATTGTAAGTTGAGAGCAAAATCTGAGCAGTGATAAAACTAAGAATAAGATAAAATATCTATCCTTCATGGAAACGTCTAATCTCACCATAATCATTCATAAGAACGAATGCAGAAAAATTCCAATATAAAGATTGCATTCCAATAGATCGGAACTGAAGATTTAAAAGAGTTTTGTAATAAATATGGCGGCAAAGATGAGGACAATAGTCCAAATAATATAAATAACGTACATAATAGCTCATCTCAGAAATATAGACAGATACTGAAAGGCCAAAACGTTGTAATAAATATGGCAACAAAGATGAGGACAATAGTCCGAATAATGTAAATAGTGTGCATAATACCTCATCTCAGAAATATACACAGATACTGAAAGGCCGAAACGTTGTAATAAATATGGCAACAAAAATGAGGACAACAGTCTGAATAATGTAAATAGTGTACATAATACCTCATCTCAGAAATATAGACAGTTATTGAAAGGCCGCAACATTGTAATAAATATGGCAACAAAGATGAGGACAATAGTCCGAATAATGTAAATAATGTACATAATACCTCATCTCAGAAATATAGACAGATATTTTTTGGATAAGTTCTTTGTTACTGTACCTAAGCTTTTTGAATTTAAGTGCAGTATTAGATTGGCACTGAGGTCTCACCAATTTCCATTTGAACTGGCTAGATGTAACAGTAAGTTCTATGTAAACAGTTTCTTCTCTTGCACTTCTCATGTGAGGAATTCACTTCAGGCTTCTTGTTTCCCGGCTAAAGTTGATGTTCAAAAATTTAAATGTGATCTCGATCATTATCTTCTTGATGTTTATTCTTTTATTATTCTTGTTCTGTAATAATGTTTTTCTTTTCTGATTCTTTCACACTGAGTAACTCCTGGTGTCTTAGTGGCTTTATTGCCTTTCTTGAAGGGGAAATGTTATATGGGCAGTAGAAGAACAACCTACACTCATAGATTAAAGAGTTTAGCTCCAAATTCCCTGATGGTTACCTGGATCGACATACACCTTAAGGAAGACGAAGGTCACAACTGCCAAAACATTGTAATATTAGGTTGGTGCAAAAATAATGACGTAATAATGTCGTTTTTTGACGTTAAAAAATACGTCAAAAAACGACATTATTACGTCATTATTTTTGCACCAACCTAATAATAACAACAAAGATGAGGATATCAGTCTGACTGTAAACATTGCTCATTCCTTGGCCTAGAAATACAAGTCATAAGATGTTCAGGTGATAATGACAACAAAGATGAGGATATTAGTCTGAATGTAAACAATGCTCATTCCTTAGCCTTGAAATTCAAGTCATCAGATGTTCAGGTGATAATGACAAGAAAGATGAGGATATTAGTCTGAATGTAAATAATGTTTGCCCCTCATCCCAGAATTTTATGCAGAAAAGACAAATTAATATCAAAGTGATTTTGTCTAGGATCAATCACCCCCACCACCCCCTAAAAAATATTGACAAGACCAAAGAAGGAAAAGTGAAATAACAAAACAATCCCAAGTTCTACTAGATTGGAAGCTAGGTCTCATCATTTTACTGTTGAAATGGCTTGATATCGCCATCGTTATAGGCTAATGGTGTCTTTTATTGCATTTTTTACTCATAGAACATTTTTCTGAGTTCTTGCTTTCCAGTCAAGTTTGATGTTGAGAAATTTAAATGCAACGTCAGTTTTTATCTATTGTCTTCTTGATTCCTGTTCTCACATCTTAATAATGTTTTTCTTTTCTTATTTGTTCACACACAGTAATCTCCTGTGTCTTAGTGGCTTTATTGCCTTGCTTGGGGGTGAAATGATTTTAAATAAAATCCTTACACATGGACAGTAGAACAAGAACAGCCGACCTGTATAGATTAAATAAAGAGTTTAAAGAAATTCATAGAGAAAAGTCAGAAGTAAATGAAAATCACCCCCACTTCATTAAAAAAAAACCCAATGACATAACAAAAGAAGAAACAGTGAAATAACAAAGGAACCCCAAATTCTATGAAGATTTCTCATTTTTTACCCACTACAAGTCCCAAGAACCAGTCAAAGTAGAGTGTTACTTAAGTAAGACATGCTCTTTAAAAAGTCTTGGAAGACATGATAGATTGAGTTTGTTTGTCCCAGCATCTACTTTTCCAACTGAGGAGGCTTCAAAATAATCTAAGAAATTCTCTCCCTCGTATTCCACACGCATTGACATTATTGTTCCTAAGATTCATTCAAGCTCACCTACATTCCTATCTAGTTGATACACATTAAACCTATCTGACCGTAGCTCCATTAGGACGCATTTAAACACACAGAGAAACCTACCAAACACTCTCAACAACATACTAGTAGAAAATAAAAGTATGATGCCTCATCCACATGTAAGAAAAGACTAAAATTAAAGGAAGTACGAATAATAAAAAAAGAAAAAGGCAACACTCAATAACATTAACTATGAACATGGCCACAATGTGCTGACCATGTTTGGAAAATAAAACATTCCTATAGCTTCAGATACAGACATAAAAATGCTCCACAATATACATACATAAACATATGCACATACACACACACACAGATTATATACATATATATATATATATATATATATATATATATATATATATATATATATATATATTGCATGTCTATATATATATATATATATATATATATATATATATATATATATATATATATATTACATGTCATATTTTGGGGCATTCAGGCCATGTTGTTGAATTAGTTCATTAGCGATTTAGGATGCAGTTGATATTTATTATTTGGACGATGAGTTATTAAATACGTTTCTGCTGTTTCTGCCAAGACTAAATCCTGTTTTATTTATTTTGGGCTTTTGGTTTTTAATTGTGATAGCTTCAAGAATTTGTAAGCGTTTTTGGGATTTATTTTTGTCAATGATTTTGGAATTGTTGATTAGAATTTCTTTTTCAGAGGATTTGAGTCTGTTACTAGTTCCATAGAACAAAAAAGTTCCATAATCTTCAATAACACATGCCTCAATTATATATATATATATATATATATATATATATAATATGAGTTTTTGTGTATGTGCATATGTGTATGTATGTATATTGTGGAGCATTTTTATGTCTGTATCTGAAGTTATAGGAATGTTTTATTTTCCAAACATGGTCAGCACATTGTGGCCGTGTTCATAGTTAATGTTACTGAGTGTTGCCTTTTTCTTTTTTTATTATTCGTACTTCCTTTAATTTTAGTCTTTTCTTACATGTGGATGAGGCATCATACTTTTATTTTCTACTAGTATGGAGAGAGTTTGGTAGGTTTCTCTGTGTGTTTAAATGCGTCCTAATGGAGACACATATTTATCATTAATCAAGAAATTAACATATATGTATATGTTAATTTCATGATTTCTTTACAAAGCCAAAATTAATGTTTGCAGTTTATTTATAATTTTTGCTTTGTGATAATCAATTGAACGAGTTCAGTTTTCACGTTTCTGCTTGATTTATGCGATAATTGAACCAATTCTGATTGTAGCTGAGTTTGAATGAATCTTAGGAACGAGAAATAGTCGAGTTATTTATACATTTCGATAATAGGAGGTGACCCGGGTTCAACATTAATCATGTCTGACAAACCGTTCTTTCAAGTAATGTCAATCATTATATTAACACAAACGTCTCAAATGGTGATGATTTAAATAACTGACAAAAAAGCAAAACAATCGGGCAGAAATAATGAATGATTCCAGCAACAGCGGAAATAATTGCAGGATATTGATCTCAAACTCTTGAACATTCTCATAGTTTGTTTATCAAGCATCAAGCATTTACGGTCTTGAAAAAAAGCAAAAAAAAAAAGCACATTGTTTATACACCCAATAAAATTGCCTTAAGATTTATGATTGTTGGATGGGAAGTTTTGTTGTCACTGAAAAAAAATTTTGCTGCACTTGTAGAAAGTCCACATTGGAATTAAGAAAGTTTTTATACAATATTAAATCGTGCTTTATATTATAAAACAGATTTCAATATTTATCGTGGGTAGTGACTGGATTTAGGTCTTAAGAGGCCCCTTCATTATGTATATTCACCACCCGATGTGTTTGTTTTTGTTTTTGTTTTTTTTACAATAATATTTGCCAGGTACATGACCGAAGAGCCATTCAAGTTAGAGGCTTTAGACAGGACCAGAAACTGAAACCTAAACTAGAAACAAAGGATAAACCTCTACTCCTCTATTCACCCCAAGCAAGGTGATAATGCCACTAAGATGCAAGGGACTGCTGGGAGTGAAAGAGAATGAAAAAGACTTTAGAAGGAACCAGAAACCCAATCCTAAACAGGAAACAAGGGATAAACCTCTACTCCTCTATTCACCTGAAGCAAGGTGATAATGCCACTAAGATGCAAGGGGCTACTGGGAGTGGAAAAGAATGAAAAAGACTTTAGAAGGAACCAGAAACCCAATCCTAAACAGGAAACAAGGGATAAACCTCTACTCCTCTATTCACCCCAAGTAAGGGGATAATACCACTAAGATGCAAGGGGCTACTGAGAGCAAAAGAGAATGAAAAAGACTTTAGAAGGAACCAGAAACCCAATCCTAAACAGGAAACAAGGGATAAACCTCTACTCCTCTATTCACCCCAAGTAAGGGGATAATACCACTAAGATGCAAGGGGCTGCTGCGAGTGAAAGAGAATGAAAAAGACTTTAGAATGAACCAGAAATCCAATCCTAAACAGGAAACAAGGGATAAACCTCTACTTGTCTATTCAACCCAAGCAAGGTGATAATGCCACTAAGATACAAGGGGCTACTGAGAGCAAAAGAGAATGAAAAAGACTTTAGAATGAACCAGAAATCCAATCCTAAACAGGAAACAAGGGATAAACCTCTACTCCTCTATTCACCCCAAACTGAGGAGGTGTGTGAACTAGACATAAGGCAAAGAAAAGAAAAAGTAATTTAAATAGTAAAGAAAACTTTGAAGTGACTATAATAAAAATGTATTTTTGAATGAAGCTACATCAAAAATCTGTATGTATTTTTTTTTAATCATTATCACTCTAAGGAAGGCAGTAAAGCCACTAAAACCCAAAGAGTTACAAGGTATGAAAGAACAGAAATATTATTAATGAGTAGAAAGAGAATAGCGCCATTGGGAGGATAGTAGATAGTATTTGACATTGCATTTAAATTCTTGTAGATTAAAGCCTGCTGTAAAGCAAGGAGCTAGAAGTGAGTGCCAGAAGTGAGAGAAAAGAAACTGTTAGCACAGAAGTTACAGCTACATCAAGCTAGCTAGCTCAACTGTAAATTGATGAGATCTTGCTAGCAATCTAATATTGTAAAGTAAAATCATTTTCAATGCATTCCTAATAGTAAAATCCTTTCCAATGCACTTCTGATAGTAAGAATAATTTCCACTGCATTCCTAATAGTAAAATCATTTCAAATTAATTCCTAATATAATAATTTTCAATTCATTCCTAATATTAAAATCATTTTCTATGTGTTTATAATCATAAAATCTTTTATAAAGCATTTCTAATAATAATAATAATCTGTGGAAGAAATGAAATAAGAAGCACTAAATATTCTTCAGTCCAGAAAAATACATTCTCAATGATTTGATTTTATATTTTAGCAATCATTAAAGTGCTTTCACTTGAATAATTCGTCTCTGACTTGAAATAAAATAATTGATTTCCAATCAAAGCATTTCTGGCTAATCAGTTATTGATCTGAAATGATCATTTTTCTATCTAAAACAAACAAAAAATATCAATAATAATAACTCTCCAAATAGTGTTTTCTAAAATGGATTGATTTCATTTTCAATCCATCATGTATGGGAGGTATTTCTGCTGCACCCTTGAAAAGCTCTTGATTTTAAGGTCCTTGATGTCTTTCATTGCACATCTCATTTTCATCCCATTACAGGATAGTTGAAACTGCACATTAGCAAGATGATCACTATAAAGGATATAAGTAAAGCATCATATATATATATATATATATATATATATATATATATATATATATATATATATATAAAATCAGCATTGGGTGGAAACAACAGCAAGTAAGTGTTGGTTCCACAATCTTCAAAACCTCCCAATCAGATGCCTTGTTGTAGTTTATTATCATACCCAGGATACAAGGATTAGTTTGGTTTGGTTTGCAACATATCAACCTCAATGGGTTTAATACAGACAAGATTTATTATTGCTGGTAATATTTTTTATCTATCTACGTATATATTGGTTTGGTTTGTTTTACGGCATATCAACCTCAATGGGTTATTTAATGCCAACAAGATTTTCATTGCTGGTAATATTTTTTATCTATCTATCCATCTAGGTATATATTGGTTTGGTTTGTTTTGTTTGATGGCATATCAACCTTTAATGATGACAAAATTTTTATTGTTGGTAATATTTTTTTTCAAAAATCTATTTTTGATAATATTTTTTCTACAACAAATCTATTTCTTGTAAATTTTTTTTTTCTTCAAAAATTTATTTCTAGTAATAATTATCATTCAAATATGTATCGCCGGTAATATTTTTTTTTTTTCCAAAAAAAGAAAAAATGTATAGCTAGTAATATTTTTTTTTTATCCAAAAATGTATTGCTGGGAATTATTTTTTTTTACAAAGTATTTTTGGTATTAAAACCTATTTTTAAAACTTTCATAGTGTTTTGACCTCAGTTTGGGGTTTACCTATTTGCCCTGAGCTGGGACCCTAACAGGTGCTACCACCCCGGGTCAGAGTAGACCTGGGAACACCAGCAATTAAGAGGTGGTTCGACACTCTAAATATCCTCCCGATTAGAAGACTTGCTGTTGAATGTAATCGTCTTACCAAGAACCTGGATGTAGCTTATCATTATCCCCAAGATGGGCAAGGATAGGAGGAATTGGCTCATTACTGGAGTGTTACAGTGAACTGACCTTTTTTGCTATAATCATTACCAATGAATCATCTGTACAGATTCCACTTGCAGTCTGAGACGAGCTTAGTTTCAATAGGCGCTCACGTCACGGGGCCTCTACGAGAATTCAGCGTCGGTCCAGTGATAATGAGACATTATTAGTTTTCAAGTCATTGAATGTAACCAGCCAGTCTCCCCTGCCCTCTGCACTGAGCTGTTAGAGTTAGGTCAGAGAAGAGATCAGTTGCCAGGTACTAGGCATCCTCGAATTTTGGAGGTGCACCCATGTACTGTGATATCATCAGCAAAAAAGCAGAGTATACACGCCGACAGATCATTTAGAGAGTTGGATCGAGAAGCGATATTTGGGGGTTGCCCGTGTTGATCACTTGGCTCTCAGTGGACTGGTTGTTAACAACTACATTCATAGACATACTTGTTAAGAAAGACTTGATAATTGACAATAATTCATGCATTATACGCACTCGCATCCACCAAATGTTTAATTCATGGGTGGACAGACATTTCACCGAAAAAGTACAAGTAAAAATAGTAACAAGAAATACTTTAAGTATTTTAATTATTAGTATTATAAGGTAGAATAGGACTAATAATTACCACTGAATTTTAAGTGAATTAAATTACTAAATATAAATTTAAATTTAAAAGTTTTCTTATTTCAATATTTGTTTATTGAAATTAGCATTTTAAAAAAATATTTCAGTATATTTGGCTAAAAAGTAGCACCTAATTATTTAAATTCGTATTTAACAGGAAGATAAAAGCTAGTTCATCCCTTTAAGACAATGATCATTAAAAGCAAAATTGAAAGATCTTTCATATCGTAAACGCTGTAGTAAAATGTACTTTTTCTCAAAATACTTATCATCTTACGGTAATATTTAAAGTAAAATATAATATATACAGAATAGATTTTAAAAAAGCCTGTCAAAAAAAATGAAAAATTATAAATTAATACAGTAAATATATAAAAAAAAAATATATGTAGCACATTACGATAAAGAGTGTGACATACATGTAAGTACACCACTATATTTTTGGCTGAATGTCCATTCAGTTAAATGTCTGCTGGCCAAATGTCCAAGTACCCAAGAGTTAGGGATGCATATTATACAAGAGAACTAAATATTAACCAGTCGCATATGATGCCATATTCAAAACAGTATGATAGAAAGTAAGTTAAAACTGTGGTTTGGTTTGGTTTATTTTGTTTAACAGCATATCAACTTCAATGGGTTATTTAATGCCGAGAACATTTTTAGGATAGATTCTTATGAATAGAATATGTATTCTTTGGTTTATTTTGTTTTGCGTCATATCAACATCAATGGGTTATTTAATGCCGACAACATTTTTAGGATAGATTCGTATGAATAGAATAGGTATTCTTTGGTTTAGATTAGTTTGGTTTATTTTGTTTTACGGCATATAAACCTCAATGGGTTATTTAATGCCGACAACATTTTTAGGATAGATTCTTATGAAGAGAATATGTATTCTTTGGTTTAGATTGGTTTGGTTTATTTTGTTTTACGGCATATAAACCTCAATGAGTTATTTAATGCTGTTTCTGGTAATATATTTCCTTCAAAATTGTATTGCTGGTAATAATTTTTTTCAAAAAAGTATTGCTGGTAATAGTTAACTATTTACCCATAACTGGGACCCTAACAGGTGCTACCACCCAGGGTCAGGGTGGACCTGGGAACACCAAGAGGTGGTTCCACGCTGCTCAAAACCTCCTGATCAGAGGCCTTGTTGCTGGATGTAGTTTAACTATTAAAACTATGGCCTAAACTAATATGTAAGAAAGGGTTTACACCACTAATCAAAATTTCGACAATGTAAACATTTTATGTCAGATCACCAAACACAACACCAGAGTTTTCTTAGTCAACCAACTCTAATGATTCAGTATCCTCATACCCACAAAGAAACTGATACCACACCCCTAGTTAAAAATCATTGCGTTAAACTAATATGTAGCAAAGATTTATACCACTAACCAAACAGGTTAAACATGTTTCTCTGCAGTCCTGGTCAAAGACAGTTCTTTGTATGATGTTGTCATCATCAGTAGTCATCTTGTTCCTTTCGGAAAATATCCTCTTTATTGCCATCTCCTGTGTTCAGCCAACCAAAGGAATATGTTTTTTGTTTATATTTAATCATTTCACCCCAAGCAAAGCAATAAAGCCACTAGGACCGAAGTGTTAGGGAATATGAGAAAAACTACTATTATTGTCCTGATCTTTGTTGCCATATTTATTACAACGTTTCAGCCGTTGTTCGCTCCGGCCTTCTTCTTCAACACCTTTACCTACTGTGCCATGTGTCCTCAAGATAAAGGCGTTTGTTATATCCAGTGACAGAACCCAAAGAATGTGAGTTCAATACCCGGTTAAGGCAGTGGAGAACTTTCAGAGGGAAATTAACAGGAGATAACTGATAGCTGACATCCATTAAACATGGCACGTGGAACTAGAAGAGTCTACCTCAGTGAGCGAAATAAAGGGTTCAGTTCGAAATTCCAACCACCTGAAGAAGGCCGGAGCGTACAATGGCTGAAACGTTGTAATAAATATGGTGACAAAGATGGGGGACAATAGTCTGAATAATGTAAATAATGTACATAATACCTCATCTCAGAAGTATATACAGATACTAAGTGAATGTAATTAACTTGAATTTGAACTCTTATTGCCAGTTCCTCAAATTGTGTACCTATCTATCTTCTATGAGCCAAGCTCTTCAGGATGTTCCTAATCATGACTCTCCACAATTTCCTCTCTGTAGAGTTTGGTAGTGGCAGATGATAATACTCGACTGTAATAAAAGTTGAGTCTTATTGAGGAAGTGTAGAATTTGGTAATGGCAACAGTCAGTCATTTATTTGCCGTGCGTGATACATGCTTAGGTAATCGTGCATCTTTCAATACATGACTGACGAGGCAGAATTTTTTTCCTGCAATAGGTTGCCATTTCTTTCTGCAGTAGACCAGTTGCTATCTAAGGCCCAGTCTCTCCAGCTCTTTACCTATAGCTGGGGGAGGAGAAGATTCATACGTTTCCCAAGGGTATTGGTTGGTTGGTTGGTTCGTTGGTTGGTTGGTTGGGTTTTATGGCATATCAACCACTGTGGGTTATTTAATGCCAAATCCAGTTTATATGAATTTTAAATGCCTATTTTGTATGGAATAAAAAATGTATAGCTGGCAACATTATTCCTTTACACAAAAACGTATAGCTGGCAACATTATTCTTTTACAAAAAAAAACGTATAGCTGGCAACATTCTTTTACAAAAAAAATGCATAGCTGGCAACATTACTTTTTTACAAAAAAACTTAGAGCTGGCAACATTGTTTCAAAAACAGAGCTGGCAACATTATCGTTTCAAAAACTTAGAGCTGGCAACATTATTTTTCTGAAAACATTATCTGAGACCTTGCTGTTGGATGCAGTTTATCGCCATACCCAGGACGCGGATGCAGTTTATCGCCATCCAAGCGTATTGGTGCATCAGTGAATGTAATGGATTTGACTGGAATTTGAACTCTGCTCTCTGATTACACAATCCGAGCCATTATCCATTACTTCACTGTAGGATTCAACTGTAATAGAAGTTGAGTCTGATTGACCAAGCTGGGCAAGTTGGTAGGTGGTTTATATAACAGCCTCGGAGATTCCATTCTATTACCCGGGCAAGTCTATTCTGTAAGTTCTGATTGGCTGATGATTCTGGCATGGATATTGTGCTCAATAAATGTCCAGCATACTGTGACTGTCAGGAAATGTATTGAGTTAAAACCCACTTTATTTTTGTCAGCCAACTGGATGCGAGTTGGAAACCCCCCTGTAAGAGTGAGTCTCACATTCCTGATTGTTCACTCTCCTCTGTAGCCCTTAATAAATTTTGTCTTTTTGTTATCTCTCCTAAACATTGTTCTGCTAACCATCTACACAAGCTCTTTTATATGCCATGTCCTTGTAGGACATTGGTGATCATGGCTCTCCACAATTTCTTCTCCCTTGTAGCCCTTAATAAATTTTGTCTTTGTTCTGCCAAGCTCTGTTCTGCCAAGCTCTGTTCTGCCAACTATTTATCCAAGCTTGTTTTGTTTTTTTTGTTTTTTAAGCATTTCCCCACAAGCAAGGCAGGAGTGCCACTAGTACACAAGACACAAGGGGTTACAGAGAGTGGGAGCAAGAGTAAAGAGGCGTGATAGAGGAAAGGATGAAGAGAAGGACAAGGAATTAAATCAAGGCATCTGAGGATGTCGATTGACATTGCATTTGAATAATTGAAAATTATAGCTATCAGGGAAGCAAGTAAGAGGAAGGGAGTTCCACAGATGGGAAGTGCGAGACATGAAAAGACGGCTACATTTAACAGTTTCGACAGTGAAAGGGTGGAACTGAGATGCCAATCTAGAAGCACGTTAAAATTCATGCAGTTTGGGAATCAGCGAAAGTAGCTCGTCGGAGCAGTTACCGTGAAAGTATTTGTAGAAAAGACAGGAGGAGGTGACAACATATCTGTGAGAAAGTGACTGCAAACGAGATGCCAGACCAGGACCATGTATATTGCATATCCGTATCTGGATTTTGTCGAGGACCTTCTTTCATGTGCCATGTCCCTTGAAAACATTAGTGATCATGGCTCTCCACAATTTCTTCTCCTTTGTAGCGCTTAATAAATTCTGTCTTTGTGTTATCTCTACTAAACTCGGTTCTGCCTACCATTTACACAAACTCGTTATTTTTCTTCTTCTATATCCCTTGAAAACATTGGCAATCATGGCTCTCCACAATTTCCTCTTTTTTTGTAGCTCTTAATAAATTTTGTCATCTCTCCTAAACTCTGTTCTGCCAACCATTTTCTCAAGTTTGTTGTTCTTTTCTGTGCCGTGTACCTTCAGGATGTTGTCTCTCCACAATTTCCTCTCCTTTTTAGCTGAATAATTTTTTTTTTTTGTTATCTCTCCTATTGAAGATTATAGCTATCAGGGAAGCAAGTAAGAGGAAGGGAGTTCTGCAGATGGGAAGTGAAAGACATGAAGCTATTGGAGTAGAAGAGAAGGCTACATTTAACCGATCCACTATCTATTCACTCAGATTTGTTCTCGTATGTGTCCTTTCAGTGTGTTGACGATTATGGCTCTCCACAATTTCCTCTCTTTTGTAGCTCTTAATAAATTTTAACTTTTTTTAATATCCTCCTTTTCTTCTATCCATTTACTCTATCTTGCTGGGTACATTATGCCTTGTTTTCCTCAGTCCCTCTTGCCTTCCATCTACCCTATGAGTATCCAATTTTCCAAGCCATCTTTCCTCTTTCTGTCCTTTAGAAATTTTAACTATTTTTTTTCTTATATGTTTGAAATTTCCTGTAGGCTAGTTGGATCAAAGATTAAAATGGCCAAAACATTGCAATAACAACAAAACAGATGAAGATGATAGTACACACGTAAATAGTGTAAAAAATCTGTATTTACGTGGGTGACTTTTTGGGCATAAGGACTTCTAATACAGATAGAAGCTTACTTTTTTTTTTTTTTTTTTTTCAACGTAGTCTCCCAGCACTGTCACACAGTTTTCCCATCTGTGCACAAGCTTCCGTATTCCCTCATCGTAAAAATCTTTGGACTGATGTCTCAGCCAGTCGCTCACAACACTTTTGACTTCATCGTCACTTGTAAACTTCGTACCTCTCGTGAACGTTTTCAAGGGGTCAAACAGGTGAAAGCCTGAAGGGGCAAGGTCTGGGCTGTAAGGGGGATGAGGGAGCAGTTCCCAGCCCAGCTCGTTGATGGTCTGCACCGTTTGGGCTGCTGTGTGAGGCCTTGCGTTGTCATGATGCAAGATGACTCCTTCTGACTGATGACCCCTGTGTTTGTTATTTATGTCTTTCTTGACTTGCCTCAGCAGTTCACAGTAGTTCTTCTGTCAGACTGAATGAGGTCATTGACTGATTCGATCACCTCAGGAGACCCCCACTTCTGTAGGCCTCCCAGGCCTGTCTTCATCCTCAACACTGCTCCATCCTTCTTCAAACAATCTATCCCACTTGTAGACATTTTTTTGGCTGAAACATGGGGCACTATACACAGTTGACATTCTCCTATGAATTTCAACTGGTTTGCACCCTTCAGCAACCAAAAACTTGATAACTGACCGCTGTTCAATCCTGGAGCATGCTTCTTGGTCGGCCATCTTTGTTAATCGCCAAAAATCTCAAAGTTTGTTTTTTTTAATCTGCAAAAGAAATTAAATCCATGTGAAAAAGAAGTAAAACAAAAATAAATAAAAAAAAAAGTAACATTATTTACATTATTCAGACTATTGTCCTCATCTTTTTCACCATATCTATTAAAACATTTTGACCGTTGTACGCTCCGTCCTTCTTCAGGTGGTTGGAATGTCAAACTGAACACTTTATTTCACTCACTGGGGTAGACTGTTCTAATTGCACATGCCATGTTTGATGGATGTCAGTTATCAGTTATCTCCTGCTAATTTTCCCTCTGAAAGTTCTCCACTGCCTTAACCGGGTATTGAACTCACACTCTTTTGGGTCCTGTCACTGGATCTAACTAACGCCTTTATCCACTGTGCCATGTGTCCTTGAGGACATCTGGGTATGAATTTCTGGGTCGGCTCAGGAGATTTTTGTGGCCTAGCATATGTGCTGAAATATAGACAGACAAAAAAAAGTAAGCTTCTATCTGTATTAGAAGTCCTTATACCGAAAAATTCACCTTATTTATTGAACGACCCTCGTATTTAATGCATCTGTTAAATATAATATTTGCACATACACAGTGACAGACAACTAAATTTATATACATTTATTTAATTTACAGCATTTCAGGTGGATACACACACAAAAACTTAGAGATTTATATATTAGATTATAGAAATCACTGGCAGTGTGTTACGGTCTAAATAAACTTTAACAACAGTCACAAGAGATTTATTTTTTTTTTAAAACCTAATTATCATCAAATGACTTTTCTTTTTTGTTTTTCCTTGTATTGGATATTGACTTTGCCTTCCTCTGATAAAAAGAAAATTGTCTCTTTGTAGGCCTGAGTCACGTATCTCCGAGACATATCCCTCCCAGTGTCGAAAACGTGACAGTACATCGCCTCCTGGCTCCTCTGCCATGTAAGTATATATACATATATCTGTCTTTTTTCTTTCTTGAAAGCCATCTTTAAAACTCACTCCCAATCTTAAGATATAAACTGAAAGTGTGACAAATACATATATTTCTTAAAACATGTAGAAATGCACAATCATGGCTCTCTACAACTTCCTTGGATTTAATGTTTGTCAACTGTAAATCTTGTTGGAGTCATCACCCACTGCCTTTTCCAGGCTTACAGCTATATCACCAGTTTTCATACGATCACCAAAGTTAAGCAATGTTGAGTTTGGTCAGTACTTTGAGGGGTGTCTACTTAGGAATACTATGTGCTGTGAGCTTAGATGTGTGGTTGGTGTAGTAGATAATGGATTGGAATTTGAAATCAGAGAGTCGAGTTCTATTTAAAAAAAAGACACTCTATAAAATTCACTATATTTTTATCTATAGTGTTGAACATGTTAAAATTATTCAAGTTTTTAGCAAGAAAAATCTCAAGTCAGTGTGAAAAATGGCCACAAAATATTGTTGACTTATTTAAGATGGAATAATCTACTTATAATATGTCTCTAATTTGGATTTAGATACAGTGTATTTATTTTCAATTTTTCTAGTTGAATTGTTCATCTATATTGCATATGATCCATTATTGTATATAATTAGGTTACAATAAAATGTGTATTGTATATGAATACTACCTTGTGAAAATTGAAAGATAATAGAGTGGGAGGAGCCCCCGCAGCATAGATTTAGGGGAGGGCAAAAGACTCTTGCATCAGCCTTGACAATGAATATTATGTTGAAAGGTAGGTGAGTGGTTTCCGTAGATTTGGATTAAGAATTTTCCTCTTAGGCTAAACTTATAGGAGCCAACAGCCATTTTGTTGTAACAGCAAAATTGTCTAATTGTTAGATTAAGATTTAAACTGTTGTATCTTAGAAATGATTAAAGATATCTTACTGGAATTTTCTGAGGTTTTTATAACAATATTGGACTCTACTTTGAGCAATAAGAACATATAATTACTCTCTAAGCTTAACAGAAGAATTGTGATGAAATCGATCATAAACGAAAATGACATGCTCATCATTAATTAATCACAGCTAAGGATTGGAAGCACATGAAAGATTGAAATTAGGTTCAAGTATATATATATATATATATATATATATTATTCCAGGATTATTTTCCAATTTATTCAAGATGATCGTTGCCCTCTCTAACCTTCTAACTTTCTATCCAGGAGTAACAAGGTGTCTCCCAGGTTTCACATACGATTTCATTTTCACTGCTCTTTGGTCTGTCATAGCTGAAACTTCTCTCTCACTTACCAAACTTTTTATGAATTTAGTTGGATCTTTTCTAATTAATCTCTTTAGCTTAAACTTGAAATGATGATCCTTCTTCCTGTTGTGACCTCCTGATCCAGTTTTCCCTCTACTTTTAAACTTATTCACTGTTTTGTTGGTTCTTGAATAGACTTTGAAGATTGTAGCCAGAGTATGAATTTGGGTATCATTACTGAAGGCCTGAATGATGTTTTTCCTCTCACCATTCTCTGAATTCAAAACCTGCGGATGGTCATTTGGGGACCTTGTGGCACGTTGTGCACCAGGTCTCTGTAATCGGCCCTTCAAAAAGTGTGGATGGCCCTGCACGAAACCTTCACCACCATAATCAAATCTCATGTGCTGTTGTCGGGCTGTCGGTTTCCTAGGAACTAATCTGCTTGACCCTCATACATCAAATTCGACAGGAGAGTCGAGAGTATATATATATATATATATATATATATATATATATATATATATGGCTTAAAAATGACAGCGCACATTCGTTTTTTGTCAAACACTTCTTCAGATATATGTACAGATACTTGACCTACATCATAGGATGTAGGCCACCCAATAATGACCATTTTCATATATGTCTAGGAGGGGGTCTCAAGTTTTGAATAGCATCCTTCCTCTGCTCCTTTTTGTGTTCAACATGGCATCTTTCTGTCCTGGAACTTTCAACTAAGTATATATATATATATATATATATATATATATATATTCGAAGATGTTTCATTGAATAATATAAATAAATATATATGTCTCTATATCCACATATTTGCTTACATATATGTGTGTGTATGTATGTATGTATAAATATTTATATATTTTACACACACACACACACACACACACACATATATATGTGTGTGTGTACATATTATCTCTCTCTCTCTATATATATATATATATTCTTTACAATTGGAATTAAGATACATTTAGTTAATGCCCATTTTCATGTATGAATTTTAATTTTAAAATTTACAGGATTTTTCAAATTGTTTGAGGTATCAGTTTGTTTTGTGAGGGTCAAATTCTCCATGCAATGTTTCTGTTCAGGGATACTGCCTAGCTTGGGTGAGAATGAGAGGGAGGCCCTTAAAAAGGGACATGGTGGGAAATATGGCAGAAGAAGGTGCCATTACAGGAATTATATTATAGAGGTAGGAGTGCCTGAGTAGGGGAGAGAAGAGAGAACTGATGAGATGGCCTACATCCTAGAATGTAGGTTAGCTACCTGTGTGTATATTCAGAGGATGAATATTTTCTATAAAAATTTCTCGGACATTCAGGCCGGTAAATGTTGTTTAATACTGTTTATTATAAACAGAGCATTTACTTAAATACTTGTATCTATAAAAAGAATGTATAAACATAAAAAATGTCTTAAAGTATATATATATATATATATACATACATATGTGTGTGTCCACATGGCTGAGTGGTTAGAATGTGTGTGTATATATATATATATATATATATATATATATATATATATATATTCAAACGAAAATTTGACACTACAGAATATATATATATATATATATATATATATATATATATATATATTCTAACCACTCAGCCCTGTGGCCACACGCAGGATATATATATATATATATAGGAGGCACGGTGGAATAATGGATAGCATGTTTTTATTATATATATATATATATATATATATATATATATATATATATATGCATATGTGTGTATATATATATTAGGTTGGTGCAAAAATAATATCGTTTTTTGACGTAAAAAAACCCTCCAAAAAACGATATTATTTTTGCACCAACCTAATATGTGTATGTATTAGGTTGGTGCAAAAATAATGTCGTTTTCTCACATAGTAACATATGTTAGAAAACGAAATTATTTTTGCACCAACCTAATATATATATATATGTGTGTGTGTGTATATATATATATATATATATATATATATATATGTGTATATATATATATGTATGTATGTTGATTTCAGTAAATCTTAATTAAATGAATGACTCTGTTGACAGATTTAATATAGTTCTCATATCTCCTGGAATGATAAACAGGAACAAAATGCCACCCAATAATGGAAACGACATATTAACAGCAGAAATAACCATATTTACTCCAAGAGAATTAATGGTTCTATATTCCATAGATAATGAATTCTCAAATAGTAAGAAACTGCATCTTAATGGACAAAAATGTCATTATCTCTAAAAGAGTATTTCCCAGAAGAGAATTGGAAACACTTTGTTTATTTAATTTTTTTTCATGCATTAAGACATAAACTCTACCATAATGCTTTGATATTTATGAAAGGAGAGACTCATTTTCCTTTCCCTGCGACTGGTATCTCTATCTTAGTTTTGTTTTCATTAAATTACATTCTACCTGCACATATATATATATATATATATACATACATATATATATATATATATATATATATATGTATATATATAGTTCTGCTTCGTTATAGCTATAATTGCCAACAATAATTATCGTGAAAACCTTTGTCTTGATGAAAAGCTACGGTCTGGCTCATTTATATTCAAAGCTCTGCTAAGTGGATGAAAGCTGACAAATTTTTCTCGCATCTCTGCAAATGAATTACATTGCAAATTGATGTGAATATTTAAGTTAATTTGCAAATGAAAATTACATATTCCCTTTAAGTAAATATATATATATATATATATATATATATATATATATATATATATACACCAATATTACATATTTCCTTTAAGTGAAAAAAAAAAAAATAGTCCACTCTTTAATTATTTATAGAATCTGATATTAAACATACAATCCATTTAAGGTCATAGGTGCACCATATGTAATGCAGCCGTCACAACGGCAGGTGTGTCTGTGGCAAGATAAGCCTGATAGAGGCCATCCTTATTGATGTTAGTTTTGAATTCAGATTGTGCTCCTGATTCATGCTAGAAAATACCAGAATTCTGTATCGAATTAAATGGATATCAAGAAACTATGATCTAAGAAGAGTTGATCTGTGGTGACCCTAATATATACTAGGTTTGTTGTTGGAATCAGCACTTTTGATGTTAGGTATGGACGTTATTTTAGTAAACATTTAATGCTTCTGGTACATTTGTCCCACAAGCAATATTGGTGGACTCATATGAGTCCAGACAAAAATAAGTGCACCAGAGATCAAATTTAAACAAATATTAACTAATATATGTATATTACGAAAAATGAAAATAAAAAATGAAATTAAATGAGTCTGTCTTTAAGGTTATATGCTGACAAGTTAGACGAGAGATGAAATCTAATAAAGTTTTTTGCATCACCAAAATTGAATTACACTGTAAATTGATGCGAATATTTAAGTTATTTTGCAAAGGAAAATTACATATTCCCTTTAAGTAAAAATATATATATATATAGACCAATATCTTTAATTATTAACAGAGCTTGACATCAAACATTTTTTTAATCCTATCATGCCATGCAAGGCAGTAAAGCCACTAAGACACAAGGAGTGTGAAAGAATAAGAAAAAAATAGAAGCATTATTAAGGAGTGAGGACAATAGAAGTGTAATCATAAAGACAGCAGATAATGATTGACATTGTATTTAAATTTACTCCAACCAAGGCAATAAAGCCACTAAGACACAAGGAATGAGTGGGTGTGAAAGAATAAGAAAAAAGAGAAACATTAATAAGGAGTGAGGACAATAGAAGTGTAATCATAAAGACAGCAGATAATGATTGACATTGTATTTAAATTTACTCCAACCAAGGCAATAAAGCCACTAAGACACAAGGAATGAGTGGGGGGGATGAATAAGAAAAAAGAGAAACATTAATAAGGAGTGAGGACAATAGAAGTGTAATCAGGAAGACAGCAGATAATGATTGACATTGTATTTAAATTTACTCCAACCAAGGCAATAAAGCCACTAAGACACAAGGAATGAGTGGGTGGGAATGAATAAGAAAAAAGAGAAACATTAATAAGGAGTGAGAATATAAACATACTCATGAAAACATACACTGGTACAAACATATAAAAATATATATAGATAAATGCACCCAATTTAATCCATGACACACACACAAAAGTAGATTATAATTAGCATAGACAATCCATTTAAAAACACTAAAATATACACATATACAGATATATACACATAGATATATACATACATATATATATATATATATATATATATATATATATATATATATATACATACATACATACACATAAATATACATAAACAAGCACATACGCAGCAATCATAAATGCACACATATATATGCATAAACATATAAATACAAGTACAAATATATTCATATATACATACATACCTGCAAATACACGCATATATTCATATATATATATATATATATATATATAAATACATATACACACATACATACATCTTTACATAAAATTACACACACAAACAACATTATAAATGTTTACATACATATACATACGTAAATAGGAGGATTAGTTGATAATATAAGTAATAACATACTAAACTTACAATAATTTATTGTCAACAATATTACAACTCCTTATAGTAGGTTAAATTTTGAGCTATGTTTACAGTTAACAGTGAGTTCATTCCTTTGATTTAAGAGATGGATGTTGTCTTTAAATCTGATCATTTCAAATTTTTCATTAAATTGATCTAGCAACACCAGCTTGCTAAACATTATACCACATCGAAGTCTCCCCCCCTCCATGAAAGTATTTTATAGAAAAGGCACAGGGAAGCTATGTTACAGTGGTGGCAAATTGCCCCAACTACATGAATTTAAGCATACTACTAGGTCGGCAACTAGGTCCCACCATTTTACTTTTGAACAAGCTATCACGATTCCTTTTTTGTAATGTTTTTGTGATCTCCCCTAATCCCTCTTAATTTGGCAAGGCATATTTAGGGAAAAACTAAGAATATTCAATTTATGATTCAGCCATATTTAGATATCAGTTTCTTTATGATAAACTTTATTTTTAATGGTTACACAGGATTGAATCACTTTTTGTTTAATTTCTATTTTCTGAAATGGTGAAATTAACCTAGATTGAAAAGTCCTACTAAAGAAAGACTGTGCAGGTTCAATTCCTGTTGGAAATACATTTTTTTTCTTCCATCGGAGTGGTCCATTATGTATATGAGGTAATAGTTGAGCATAATACATGTGCTAACATATTAATTGACCAGATAACGTAAAAGTGTCAACTGATCTCACAAAGGACCCCAAGCAATGGTTAATTGGGGCAAGAAATGGCTTGTAAAAACAAAACAGTTTTCATTTTACAGATCTTGATATCTGTCAGAGAGATTAAATTTTTATTATTGCATTATTCCCGAATTTTAACACATTGACAGATAGCTATTAGTGTCAACAACTGAGCACAAATAGTTATTAATTAAAAAAAATTAATAATTAATTTATAATATTATCCATAACTACATGTACAAGAATGTTGTTTTTGATAAAAGTTAAAAAATAAAAATAAATACGTAAAAAATGCGTATATCGTCCAAAATTCTTTTTCCACAATATAGCTATTTGTGCTAAGTTATAATACTTATGATCTAAACAATAATAATACTGAATTATTTTTTTTTAAATTAAACTATATTTAACCACATCTCCCTAAATAGAAGTCGCAATATGTTAAAAAAAATCAATCATTGAATCTCAGTTACAAACAACATTCTTTAAACTTTGACACTGTTGTTCATTCTGTTTTTATTTAGTGATTGTTATAATCCTAATTTTAAAAAGAATGGTCTCCTCAAATATGCAGGAACAGCATTGTATATGTGTTTGGTTTAAGCACAAAAATATATAATTAAATGAGCGATAGCACCAAACTCAACATGATTTACGTCCCTTAGCAAATTTCTAATCTCCAAGATTAGAGAGTTCGTCCTGGCGCTTCTTGTCTCTTTTCATAAAACATGGCGAACTGAATTACCATGCACGTAATTTCAATCCACGCTGAATCTAACTAAATCAACATCCACCCAAATGTATTCTTCATAAACTTCATTAATGTCAACAACTGAGCAGAAATAGTTATTAATTAAAAAAAAAAATACGGCATTTTCCATCTGCTTTGATAGGAAAAATTTAAATACAACTTCAGATGTCATCTTCAGTTTTCCTTAATCCTGTTCTTTTATTGTCCTTTCTTTTCGCAAAAGTTTTCTCATTCTGTTTCAATCCCGGTAACACCCAGTGTTTTAGTGGCACTGTTGCCTTGCTTTGGTGAAACAATTAAAAAAAAACCTCTAGGAGGAACCATCAGAATCATATGATTATACTTCACTGCGTGGAAAAATACAGCACTTGGTCTATTCGTAAATTGCCAGAATACTCCTGGAATTTTTATAGATCTTGTTAATTAGGAGCCATAATTCATATATATATATATATATATATATATATATATATATAAAATTAAAAGCCATGTTATCCTGTCCAGAAGGCTTCATTTCCATTTCTGCATAATTTTATTCAGAGCCAGTTTATTACAGACAGCAATCTTCAGAAATTATTTAAAAATTCCCAAGACACAGAATTACCAATTCTAGTTTTGGTTTTGTAATCAACTTTGATCAAGTCTATTTTACCACTTAGTTTCCCTGTTACTTTCTAATCAGAGAGAGAGAGCAGGTGTTCTGATAAGTTTCCTTGAGCCGTGACTGTCGAAACAGCCACAAATGTGATGAACATACATATAACTTTGTTATTTATTTGATAGATAGAATTACTTGTCAGAGATTAACACAGTATGTAATTCACCCTGGATGTTTAAAGAATGGACTTTGTACTCAGTATTATCCCTTGGCAGCAAAGCAGGCAGGGTGCATCAGCATGTTGACATAAAAGGTAACCTCCTAACCGCCAGGTGCATATCTGCACTTCTCTTGATATCACTGGCTGGCACCCTTCCCAGCATGTAAATATTGGTTAACCCAGCTGCACTGAGGATGTGCACATGTGGGAAAAACCATATTGCAGGTAGATATAATAGTAATAAATGAGAAGAAATGTTCAGCTAATGTTATTGTCTGTTAGATGCAGAGATTTATTTGTTAGAGATGAGCATAACAGGTGACAACTTCCCGCCAGGTGTTGCTAAAATGGACTTTGCACTCAGTATTATTCCATGGCTGTAGAGCAACCAGGTGTATCAGCATGTTGGCCTGAAAGATACCCTTCTAACTGCCAGGTACATATCTGCACTTATCTTGATATCACTGGCTGGCACCCTTCCCAGTATGTAAATATGTGTTTAACCCAGCTGCACTGAGGATGTGCACATGTGGGAAAAACCATATTGCAGGTAGATATAATAGTAATAAATGAGAAGAAATGTTCAGCTGTTATTGTTTGTCAAATGAAGAGATATAGTTATCAGAGATAAGCATTGTACATGATGCACCACAGTACTAGATTGGCAACAAGATCTCATCATTTTACAGTTGAGTTGGCTAGATGTAACTGTAAGAACTAAGTGGTAAAATCAAAGTTGATTACAAAACCAAAACTAGAATTGGTAATTCTGTGTCTTGGGAATTTTAAAATAATTTCTGAAGACCACATATTTACATGCTGGGAAGGGTGCCAGCCAGTGATATCAAGAGAAGTGCAGGTATGTACCTGGCAGTTAGAAGGGTATCTTTCAGGCCAACATGCTGATGCACCTGGTTGCTCTACAGCCATGGAATAATACTGAGTGCAAAGTCCATTTTAGCAACACCTGGCGGGAGGTTGTCACATGATATGCTCATCTCTAACAATTTCTTCTCTTGCACTTCTCGCTTGGGGAACTCTCTTCCGGCTTCTTGCTTCCTAGTCGACTTTGATCTTCAAAAATTTAAATGCAATATCAATCGTTAGCGTCTGTCTTTTTAATTCCTGTTCTTTTATTGTTCTCTTTTATTGATAATGTTTTTTTTTTCCTCATATGCATTCACATTGAGTAACTCTTTTACGTCTTAGTGACTTTACTGTTTTGCCTGGGGTGAAATGATAACAAGAAAGTTTTTGATTTTTATTTATCCTATAAAAATGAGGAGCATCACACATGACAATATATGCGAAGGAACTAAATGTTATATTCATATTGTAGATGCAATGTTTGAAAACGTCACGTTACTAATGCTGCAATGTTACTGGACCTGACCTGGCATCTCAGCTTCAGTCATTTTCCCAGCACTGTAACATAGCTTCCCTGTGCCTTTTCTATAAATACTTTCATGGTGGGGGGGGGACTTCGACGTGGTTAATGGTTAGCAATCTGGTGTGGCTAGATCAATTACAACTGAATAGTGAGTTTGATCCTCACTATGTGCCGCATACCTTCAGCTATGTGCCACATCTAAGCTATGCTTAGTAAATCACTATAAATACTTTGTAACTGTTCTGATGAATTTTCTTCGATGGTACCAAGATTTTATGAATTTAAGCGCAATACTAGATTGGCAGCTAGGTCTCATCATTTTACAGTTGAAATGGCTACATGCAACTGTAAGTTCTGTGCTAACTCTTGCACTTCTGGCTTTCCAGTCAAATTCGATCTTCAAAAATTTAATCCCAATCTCTCTCCTTAATAATGTTTTCTTTCTATAATATACTCTTACACTCAATAAGGCTGGATCAAGGTACTGGCAACTCGTGCATTTTCCCAGGGTGGCACCATCAAGGCCGAGAGCATGATCATGCCACCATTTCCTATGTCTGGGATCTTCCAAAACTAAAGCTTTTAAAACATACATGCAGTCATCCATGACTTAAGACAGATTAAATTCTTTGGCTATTTTGTCAATAGAAAATGATATTGTAAAGAAGATAGGTGTAGAAAGTGCCATAAAAAGATTTGCAGATCTAAAGCCGAGAAAAATATCTTTTAGGGATGTCACATGCAGCTTAGTGACTTTATTGCCTTGTTTGGGGTGAATATATATATATATATATATATATATATATATATATATATATATATATATATATATATATATATTATAAAGAATTTATACAAAGAATTACATAGAAATCTTAATGTGATTAATGGTGAAATCACTTTGCCAACAGGAATTAATGTGATATTAACTTAGTATCAATTCCTTGAATAATAAGATCCTTATATTTGATTTGTTTTCAGATGGAAGATACATGTCAAGTACTTTCAACAATTTCAAATTGTCATCTTCAGGGTGCAATTTTCCCATGCATAGCAAAAGAAAATATGTGTAGGCTGAAAGATGATTTTTTTATGCTATTTATTGAGAATTGAATATATGTTTTGGAGTGTGCAATGCCAAAATGCTAACATTCTTGTTCAAATTGATCAAGTGACAACAACTTGAATATAAGGATTTTATTATTCAAGGAATTGATAGCAAGTTAATGTCTCATTAAATCCTGTTAGCAAAGTGATTTCACCATTAATCACATTAACATTGTTATTTAATTCTTTGTACAAACTGTTTCTTTATGATATAAAATATAAACTGCCCACTCTAATATATATATAAATTTAAAAATAAGTTATATAATAATATAAATTTAAAAATAAGTTATATAATAATATATATATATAAATTTAAAAATAAGTTATATATTTATAAATATAATTAAAAAATAATATAATATTTATAATATATAATTTAAAAATAAATATATATTTATAAATATGTTATAGATTTATAAATTTAAAAATTATATATAAGTTATATATTTATAAATTTAAAAATAAGTTATATATTTATCATGTTTATATTATAATATATATTTTATAAATTTAAAAATAAGTTATATATTTATATATATATAAATTTAAAAATAAGTTATTCCAATATTCACTTGAAGATGAAATGGAACTAATGCTTTTAATTTAATTACAAAATTAAATTTGAACTTTTTAGCTTCCATTTTTGAAACATGGTTATTACTGTGTAGCGGGAAAAAACATTTTAAATCAGTTAATTTATAATACATATATATATATATATATATATATATATATATATATATACATACATATTTTGTTACACCTTTTATTTCTTATAAATGGTTTCTTTTTTGTTCTGAATGGTCTTTTAATATGTTGGTTTCTGTACACCTGTGAAAGCTTTAAGATTTGCATCATATCTTCCATTGTCTGTTATGATGTCACCTCCCCTGATGCCTTCACCTAAATGTTTTTGATGTCCATTAGTACTTTTAGGAAGTCAGTGTCAGAACAGGGAGCAGAAAAATAATTTTACCCACCATGCTCTTCCTAATCTCAACTCTTCCTTGGAGTTATCTCCCTGTATTTTTTTTTTTTTTTCATAGAAGTCTCATTTCTTTATACTTTGTTTACTAACTTCCAAAATGACCTCCATGCTCAACCAATTCAGGAAACGGCAAATTTCAAAGCGCAATCAAAGTGGAAACGTATGGCTGCAAGATGGCAGTGGCGTCAGAGTGATGTGATGCGGACTTTTTTCATTAAAGCTGAAGTCTTTTTATCTTGTCGAGAGATTTGCGAGTGAGGAATCTGTCTGGCAAGCACCTCTGGAGACTCAGATTCCCATCTGAACGAGAAGAAGGTTGGACTAAGATACCAAATTTCTCGTTGCCTAGCAAAGGTAGTTCCACAGAAACTTCTGCCAAAGAAGAAAAGTAAAATAACGCCAGTTCCAAATATTTAATTAGTTTATTGCGTGCACAATAAATTAGGGAAATCAGGCTCCAGTTTATTATTGGAAGTAATAATTGAATTGATCATTCTGAAAGACCTGTAGCCTTCGATTTTGGGTAGGGATCAGTTTAGTACTTAAATACTAGCAATACTCTCTACTGATTATTTATGGTGTTTTGTTGCATATAAAGTAGGGTATCTTTTTAGTACTTAAATAACAATAAAATTCTGGCTATTTGTGACTCATCCAAATGTAAAAAAAAAAAGATTAAAAATAATGGAAGCCTTAATAATAATTAAAAAAATGCCAACACTCAATAATATTAACTACGAACATGGCCACACCTTGCTGACTGTGTTCGGAAAATAAAACATCCCTATAACTCTTGATACATACACACAATCCATACATCCAGTTAAAAATAAAAATAAAATCATCCTTGATAATGGCTAAAGGTATAGCTGAAAGCATTTAAAATTACAGAACATTTGGTGAGTTTTTACGCACTCTATGTCTAGAAACGAAAACATTTGTTTGAACACAAGAAAAATTAAATAAAATCTTAATCGCAGTACCTTGTCTGTCATCTTTAATGAAACGTGTATAAATGAGGGATTGCTGCCTAAATACACAATATATTTGTTCTGAAAACACTCCAACGAGTGCACATGATTGCCTTGCCAGTGATGTTTTGACAAGTTTCGGGTCTTGCAACATCATACTTTGTTCGCCCAAGAGACCCCTACCGAAACAGTATTATTCCAGCAGGTGATCCTGAAGCAAAAAATCCGCCAAGCATGCAACAAATGGACACATTAAATAACTGCCACTGCTGATCTTGAAATTACAAGCGACCAATCATTAATGACTTACGTCACTTCCACCTCAGCTAAGATGATACAAAAAAAAGGATAGACAGCATGCTCGTCTTTTTTTTTCCATCTTGGCTCCACCACGCGGAAAGACCCACATTCTCAACAAACAGTTTGAAATAACATGCATATATATATATATATATATATATATATATATGAGGTATGTGTATGCGAGTGTCTCTCTCTCTCTTTTTCTATATATATGGAGCAAAGATGGAAACAAACTCCGAGGCAGTCAGTCATCAAATGACAAAAAAGTTTCCTGAGTCAGAGGATCTGTGCATCTTTCTGGTTAATAAATGAATCCTTTGAAAATAAATATTTATCTTTTGTCAACCAATGGGTTGCATTCCCACCAACAACAGAAGATTATTTAAGTAAAATCTCTAGACCAGTGTTTCTCAATCGGGGTTCCCTGGGACACTAAGTTTCCGCAAAGGGTCCCCAAGCATTCTGCAAGAACGGGTGAGATAAGCTAATGCACTTTTTATTTAATTTCATATACGTAATATTACTAAACACACACAATATATTCTTGGTCATGTGTTAGCAAGCATTTTTTATTTAACAAGTATCAAGAGCAAAGACAACTTGTTTCCTTTCAAATGAGAATGAAATCCGTGTGTGTTTATCTAAAGTTCGACCTCGAATTAAGGATTTCTGTAGCAAAATACAGGCACAGGCTTCACATTAGAGAAACATGTTTCACTTTATCAAATGGCTCTGAAAGTAATATTTTCTTAGCTTATTTATTGGTTCACAGGATATTTTGCCTTGATTTACCTTATGTCTTTTCAACGTTGCCCGTAAAGGATAAAAAAAAAAGTTTAAAAATAACTGATGCGGCAATTATCTGTTTTCGTTCTGTTTACATTTATATTATAGGTATATGATATTGATTACTTATGTTTATATAAGGTATAATGTTTATAGGTATATGATATTGATTACTTATGTTTATTTTTTACGTTTCAGTTTAGAATTTTTTGTGTGAATGAAAACTCCCTGATGAAGTATTATAAATGATCAGTATGAATTTTATTTAGCATTACCAAAAAATATTAATTTTACCTTAAACCAGTTATTCAAAAATATATACTATGATATTTACCACGTGAACCACGATGAGAAAGATATGGTATATAATTTTGTTTTTGCGCAGGGGTTTCTTGAGACATGTCATTTATTTTAAGGGTTACGCAAGGGTAAAAAAGTTGAGAAATGCTGCTCTAGACAAACACAATCAATAAGGAGGAGGGGGGCAACATGTGACATCAGTTCATGACACCAAGGCTTAACAGAAATTCTCTTACTCATTCACCCATCTTTCTCACTTAGCTACGTGACACTTGCACTTTTCCTTACCAAGTTACGTGACACTTGCACTCTTCCTCGCTGAGCTACATAACATGTACACTCTTCCTCACCAAGCTATGTGACAGTCACCCATCTTCCTCACCAAGCTATATGACATTCACCCATCTTCCTCACTAAGCTATGTGATACTTACACTCTTCCTCACCAAGCTACATGACACTTACACTTTCCTCCTTGCCTCTCTTTTTCATACATGCATGTGGAGAAATCACACATTTCTTTTCATCTAAATGCAAGGATTTTAACATTCGTACATGCTGAGGAAAATTTAGTTGTAAGAACATGAAAATAAAAAATATTTTACATTTTTATGTTTAAAAACATTTCTCACCTTTTTCTATGTTGTGAGTTGGTTCAAATTTGCAACATGGAAACCTGATTAAAATAGATTTTAATTGTAAACAAATATACGATTAAAACCATATCATAAAAAGTTCCAAAAAGAGTATAAAATAAATTTTTTTTACACATTTTCCCCTGAACAAACACAAGGAATGAATGAATGAAGTAATCCTTCTTCTTACATAGGCTAGGTTAGATTGATGAAATTATATGTATATATATATATATATATATATATATATATATATATGTATATATGTATATGTATATATGTATATGTATATGTATATATATATATGTATATATATATATATGTATATATATATGTATATGTATATATGTATATATGTATATGTATATATATATATGTATATATGTATATGTATATATATATATGTATATGTATATATATATATGTATATGTATATATATGTATGTATATGTATATATGTATATATATATATATATATAGGAGTAGTGGATAGCAGCTCAGATTGAGGAATTGGAGACCTGAGTTTAAATTCCAGTTGAATCCATCATATTCACTTATGTGCTAATCCCCTTGGGAAAGGTATTAATCCTCTTCTCCCTCCAGCTATGGGTAAATAGCAGGACAGATTGGGTTCTATAGCCTTGGAGGGCAACTGGTCTAAGTGAAGGACAACTCTGAATTCAAAACCTGCGGATGGTCATTTGAGAACCTTATGGCACATAGTGCACCAGGTCTCTGTATTTGGCCCTTCAAAAAGTGAGATTGGTTCTGCACAAAGCCTTCACCACTATAATCAAATCATATGTGCTGGTATTTGGCTGTTGGTTCCTAGGAACTGAGCTGCATGACCCTCATAGGTCGAATATGACTGGAGAGTCCACCATATATATTAACTAGTGATATTGCTTAAAAATGGAAGGTCCTTTTCTTTTCCTACATGAAAGACCAAATCATACTGTGATGAATATATGCTTCAGGAAATATTAATGATATATGGACAGAATGCAATTCCTTGATATTCGGGTTATTTAATTAATATCAATGAAGATTTCTTCCCCTGATTTGAACCAGCCTAATCAAGAACCCCTGACAATTCATTTAATATTAGGCAAATCAAGCATAATGACTTGCTCAAATCAGATACCATTCATTGCGTATCTTAAAGATCGGTAGGATTTTTTTCTTTTAATCTGCTGCTTCAAAAGAAGCTAAAATAGAATTCAGTTAATTTCATATTGAAAAAATTAATATGTAGAATGTTGAAAAAATTTTGGCATTTATTATGTTTTCAGGGAAAAGATGACGTCAAATTTTAGGAGATGGAATAAAAAGTTATTTTAGTGAATGAAAAATTTAAATTTGTTTTTTCAAAAGCATTATCATGAAGACGAGGAGCAGTGACAAAAAATCATCATCATGAGCAATAATAAAACCATCATCATCATGAGCAATGACAAAACCATCATCATCATGAGCAATAATAAAACCATCATCATCATGAGCAATGACAAAACCATCATCATCATGAGCAATAATAAAACCATCATCATCATGAGCAATAATAAAACCATCATCATCAAGAGCAATGACAAAACCATCATCATCAAGAGCAATGACAAAACCATCATCACCATGAGCAATAATAAAACCATCATCATCATGAGCAATGACAAAACCATCATCATCATGAGCAATAATAAAACCATCATCATCATGAGCAATAATAAAACCATCATCATCAAGAGCAATGACAAAACCATCATCATCAAGAGCAATGACAAAACCATCATCATCATGAGCAATGACAAAACCATCATCATCATGAGCAATAATAAAACCATCATCATCATGAGCAATAATAAAACCATCATCATCATGAGCAATAATAAAACCATCATCATCATGAGCAATGACAAAACCATCATCATCATGAGCAATAATAAAACCATCATCATCATGAGCAATGACAAAACCATCATCATCATGAGCAATAATAAAACCATCATCATCATGAGCAATAATAAAACCATCATCATCAAGAGCAATGACAAAACCATCATCATCAAGAGCAATGACAAAACCATCATCACCATGAGCAATGACAAAACCATCATCACCATGAGCAATGACAAAACCATCATCATCATGAGCAATGACAAAACCATCATCATCATGAGCAATAATAAAACCATCATCATCATGAGCTATGATAAAACCATCATCATCATGAGCAATGATAAAACCATAACTAACTCATCATGATTCGTAATGACAAATCTCTGTGCAAAAACAAAAGAAAAAGAATTTATTTTTTACTCCTTGCTGAAGGCATCAATTTTTTCTCCACACTTAAAATGTCTTTCTTTTGGTGATATCACAAGAAGTCAAAAACATTTAAAGTTTTGTGATGTCAACAAACGCACGTTGCCACTTTTGTAATGCCAACGAATACTTGTTGTCAGTTTCATAATGCTCATTGTAATCTGAGATACAGCTATAGTAACACTGGTGTCAGACGCCTTCGAATAACACTCGCATTAATAGTACTTGCTCAATAATTCTCGCTCAAATAGAGTAGAAATGGAGATCCTTATAGTATTAGTGGATAGAGGAGAAATGGAGATCCTTATAGTAGTAGAAGATAGAGTAGAAATGGAGATTCGTATAATAATAGAGGATAGAGTAGAAATGGTGATCCTTATAGTAATAGAGAATAGAGTAGAAATGGTGATCTGTACAATAATAGAGGATAGAGTAGAAATGGAGATCCGTATCGTAATCGAGGATAGAGTAGAAATGGAGATCCTTATAGTAATAGAGAATAGAGTAGAAATGGTAATCTGTACAATAATAGAGGATAGAGTAGAAATTGAGATCCGTATAGCAATAGAGTAGAAATGGAGATCCTTATAGTAATAGAGGATAGAGTAGAAATGGTGATCTGTATAATAATAGAGGATAGAGTAGAAATGGAGATCCGTATAGTAATAGAGAATAGAGTAGAAATGGTGATCCTTAAAGTAATAGAGGATAGAGTAGAAATGGTGATCTGTATAATAATAGAGGATAGACTAGAAATGAAGACCCGTATAGTAATAGTGGATAGAGGAGAAATGGAGATCCTTATAGTAATAGAGGATAGAGTAGAAATGGAGATCCTTATAGTAATAGAGGATAGAGTAGAAATGGTGATCTGTATAACAATAGAGGATAGAGTAGAAATGGTGATCCTTATAGTAATAGAGGATAGAGTAGAAATGAAGACCCGTATAGTAATAGTGGATAGAGTAGAAATGGAGATCCTTATAGTAATAGAGGATAGAGTAGAAATGGAGATCCTTATAGTAATAGAGGATAGAGTAGAAATGGAGATCCGTATATTAATAGAGGATAGACTAGAAATAGTGATCATTTAGACATCATGCAACTTCCTACTTATGCGTTTCCTCTATGGTCACATGGTCTACTTAATTCAATAATGTGATCGCCTGTGTTTGTTCTCTGGCAATCTATGTTCAAACTTTATTCCTATATAACACAAACAGATTGTTTTTTGTTTTTTCTGAAACTGATTTTAACATACCACATCGCAAAACCCGTTTTATATTCAGTCATATCCAAATGTTTTTAATCTATTTCTTTTTATGGACTCCTACTTTAAAGCTCATTTTAAGTGCACGTTTAAAGACAATAAAAGCTACAGCTCCATTTTAATATTATAGTTAAAAACCAAAAAACAAAAAAATACCAGTCGTCCATAAAAGGTGCATTAAAATAGTATCATGAAACAGTAATGGTAATCTTAGCCATTTCCTTACAAGAATACATTCAGCATTTATTGACAGTCTATCAATAACTGGGCTCATGACCATATCACATAAACACCAGTTCTCATGTTAAGCAATGTTGAACCTGGTCAGTGGGTAGCCACTTGGGAATAACAGACACTGTAAGCTTGGATGTGTGGCTGGTGTAATGGATGGTGGCTTAGATTTGGAAATTGGAGAGCTGAGTTCCAATTCCATTCATGCTTTGTTATATTCAATTACGTGCAAATACTCTTGGGAAAGATATGAATCCACCTCTTCTCCCTCCAGATATAGATTAATTAGTCAAACTTTTATACATTTTTATCGTAAATTTCCCTGCAGTACATTTAAATAAAATAAAAAAGTACATTTTATCATCTACAAACTATATACCATATTTTCCAGCTTGGAAGACTCACCCTTATATTTGAAAGAAATTTCTAAGAAAAAAATAGTCATTCTCATACAACAAAACATTCACTATGCATTCCTCACATACTAGTGCCACGTATTCTTTACATTAATCACTTGTCCGATTTTGTTTGTATGCCAATGACGTACTAGTCAAGAGCAGAAAGACTCCTGCTGCTGCTAGTAAACAGAGCATGTTTAAGATTGTGGCTCGGCTCCAGGAATGTTTATAGTCTTGGAAATACTTGTAACAGCTAAGTACTGAGGTTACATAATATAAAAGGCTGAATTAGATAGCTAACATTATAGTGTAATGTCTCAACATACAAATCCTCATCCCTATCAGTCAAGCCAATTAGGTCACTGTCTAAGCTTACTTGAACCTGGGTATTGCCTTACATTTGTAATGGTGCTGTAAGAATTGTTGGCTAGGGTCACCGTGAATATAATCAAGAAGGAAAGCTGTGTTCTTGTAAACAACACCCCACATGAATCATGTACAACAAACACGAGAGAAAAATAATCAAGCTCAGTGAACATTAATAATATATTGTATTAACAATGATATACAAATATCAACAATAGTATAAAGAAAGTTGCTTCCCTTTTTCCGTAATAAAAAGGGTAAGTTTAGCTAATTAATCTTGAGTACAATATTGAATGTTATTTAACTTCAAAGTTCAATTGAAGTCTTAGCTAAATAAAGAATAATTCCACAGTGTGTTACCAGTGTAGAAAGATGTAATGTTCATGAGTGATATCAATAGCAATTAGTATGATTACTCGAATGAGTAATAATTAAGAATTAAAATGTCACAAGAATATGCGCCGTGCCATATTTTCCAAGAATTGAACAGCTACTGGCTGTTGGCTAACAGCAAAAGGGTTTTTATAGTTACTCATAGGCTCCAGTGAGCTTGGCGCTAAAAATATAGAAATATACTAAAATACGCAATTGGTCAGGAAATGGACCAATCTGTGATTTTAGAGAAAAATTCAAATGACGTGGGATGGCAAAATTGTCATATAATAAGTATCATATATTTATGAACCAATGACATTAAATAAAGCAGAGGTGTGGCACATGTAAGTGATCACCACACATTCATCTTGGAAGATGCACACCTTTAGGGAAAGAAGTGTGTCTTGTAAGCCGGAAGATATGTTATCTAAAAACATTATTGGTTTTAAAAAGATTCAATACAATCTGGTCAATATCTGATGGGTGACCACTTGGGAATATTAAAAATGTTTTTGTTGATCACAGAACTTTACTCAAAAGCTTATTTTGAGTATTCATCTAAAGACAATGAGTTCATTTCTTCTTCGAGACGTGGACAATCATAGCTCCCAAATCAACTCCTTATCCCTTGTGACTCGTAGTAGTCGTTCCCCCTTTGCTAAGCCTCCCACATACTGATCTTCCTTCTATTCAAGCTTGTCAGGCTTGCTGTTGTCCTCAAACTCTCTTGCTTTTAATATGCCTTGTGAGAGTTAAGTTTTCCAAGCTCTCTTTCCTCAATATGTGTCCATTAAATTCCAGCTATCTCTTTCTTATGTGTTCTTTTTGTTGCCATTTTTTTCAGGAATTCCTCCTTGTTTATTCACTCTGTCCATGGAATTCTTAGTATCTTTCTGTAGAACCACATTTCAGTTCTCTGTTTAGCCTCTTCTTCTCCCTCCAGCTATGGGTAAATAGCAGGACAGACTGGGTTCTATAGCCTTGGATGGCAACTGGTCTAGGAAAAGGAAAACTCTGAATTCAAAACCTCCGGAGGGTCGTTTGGGGACCTTGTGGCACGTAGTGCCCCAGATCTCTGTAATCAACCCTTCAAAAAGTGTGGATGGTCCTGCATGAAACCTTCACCACTATAATCAAATCTCATGTGCTGTTGTTGGGCTGTCGGTTTCCTGGACACTGATCTGAAGCCTATACATGCGGGTTTGGGGGCCGCTTGTGAATTCCAAATTCCCACAAAACCCCAATATTGGAGCCGGCTCAACCCACCCCGGGTGAATGATGTTACAAGTACAGATAGGAAGTAGCACTTAGCTATTACAAGTATTTTCAAGTCTATAAACCTTCCAGGAGCTGAAAGGCTTGGCTCACATTTATTTGGCAAATGCATACATTATTGCAGCCTTGATAAATGGTGATTTTCTCAGCTCAGCTTAGATGTGGCACAAGGGCCTGAAGTATGGGGGTACCCAGTGAGGATCAAAGTCACTGTTAAGGCATAACTGATCTAGCGAGACAATCTTGCTAACCATTATGCCACATTGAGTGACCAAAATGATTTGCTAAGGGCCTGAAGTCTGGGGGCGCCGAGTGAGGATCAAACTCACTATTCAGTTGTAATTGATCTATTGAGACAAGCTTGCTAACCATTACATTACATCAAGGTGCCCAATGAATTTCTAAGCATAGCTTAGGTGTGGCACAAGGCCAGAAGTATGGGGCACTCAGTGAGGGTCGAACACACTATTTACTCATAACTGATCGAGCACGACAAGCTTGCTAAACATAACATCGCATCAAGTGCCCAAAAGGGTTTTCTAAGTGTAGCTTAGATGTGGTACAAGGCCAGCAGTATGGTGCACCCAGTGAGGATCGAACTTGCTATTGATTCAGTCATTGTAGCTTAGATGTGGTACAAGGCCAGCAGTATGGTGCACCCAGTGAGGATTGAACTTGCTATTGATTCAGTCATAAGTGATCAATTGAGACAAGCTTATATCACATCAAAGTATCCCAAACTTTGTAGGGTGTGTTGTTGAGAAAACAATGGAAATTGCTCATAGAATTCAACAATTATTTAACAGAGATGGAAAGTAACCAGCAGGGGAGATAGGATGTCTTTTGTCATAGACTCCATGGGGCTTAGTGCAAGTTTGTGTTTAACATGAATGATAGTACCGTTAACTACTACACATATATATATATATATATATATATATATATATAGTTCATATATTTGAAAAGAGCTGGGGTTTTGTGGGGTTGCAGCTTTGCAGTGTAATAAAAAAAAAAAATAAAAAAAATACAAGTCACTCATAAAAAGTGCATTAAAACAATACCAGACAGTTGCATACTGGACATTTGCATCTCTAAACAAATGTATCCCTGAATATTTACGTACCCCTGATAATTTTTTGACTTTACCATTTTTTTTTTTAGAGTTGTTTAATATAGAAATTTGCACACCAATAGCTTTAATTACTCTAAACAAGCAGAAAAGTAGTTACCATAAATTAAAAAAGAGAGGCAAATTTCTTTTTTAACGCAAGAGAAAATTAAGCTAGCAGTTTCAGTTTACTCCAGCAGTGCGTACCACAAACATCTAACAGATTCTGGATTTTATAGATTATATTTTTATTTGGAACCCATGGCTAAGTTCTGAAAATCAAACACTGCTGGAAAAATATTTGTGAACGAGGAAAATTACAGCTACCACTATCACAAACAAATGCCGATCAAACAAAAAACATCCTGGTGATGTGTAGAGCAATCTTGCAATGCTACTAATCTGTCATTGCATTTTAAACAAAAATAAACTTTTAATTTTTTTATTTTATTCCTTTTTTAAAAATTTATGATTACTACCTATGCGTTTTTCAAAATTTAAAATAATTGCCTTTGAAAGCTTCAAAAAATTATCAGGGGTACGCAATTATCCAGAGATACATTTGGCTAGGGATGCAACTGTCTGTCCAGCCTGCCTTTTCTGCTTCTTTTTGTGAGGAAAGATTTCAGAATCTTGAAATGAATGTTAAGGTAATTGCCTTTAGAAGCTCCAAAAAATTATCAGAGGTACGCAATTATCCAGGGATGCAATTGTCTGGGCCGCAAATGTCCAGTATGCAACTGTCCTAGAATCACTTCTTTCATCCTAAAACAAACATAAAATTTACAAGTGAATTCTGCCCTGGCACCAAGATAACATGCAAGTGACATATCCATTAGGCTAGCATTAAACAGATTAAATAAGATTAAAGATCCCATTTCTTTCTAGTCATACTCCTGCTGAGGTTTGAAATGTTTCTATATTGCAGTCCTCACCTGACATTTAAGATTCTGTAGATTGATACAGGTCCTCTGTTAGATCAATGCATTTAGGGAATTAGAAGCTTGGAAGACAGTGTTCGGATCCATCTACCCAGGTGTTTTGTTGTTATCCGAGTGTTGGGATTCCAAACATTTAGCAACATACAAAAAGTTATTCTCTGAAGAAAAAATAGAAGCAGAGCATTAGTTCAATTTTCCTTGCAGTGAGGTTTGTTTTATCAAATAATTAAGTGTCGGTGTGAGACGTCATTTTCTATTGTGTGTGTATACACAAATGTAGATCAAACTGACCTCCGAAATTATTTTTTAATCCTGAGAAGCAGTATGCTTCTATTTTTATATCCCTAGAAAGGATCAAAAATCTAATTTTACATAGAGGTGCAAACTTTTGTGAATTGGTTAGAAAATAATTTAATGATGGGCTTGCAAAAATTTTTTTCTTGAATTTGCCTGAGTGGTGAAGGGAGTTATTATTGTCATATTCTAAATGGGCAAATAATAAAACATGGCAGGTCCACAACAAGTATTTTGGTGGTAATTGTCCCTCTAACAATTGTTTATCAAACAAACCTTCTGATGGGATTTTATTGGTTGAAAAAATATATATATATAAGATTTGATTCCAATAGCAGTTTCTAATGGATGAGAAGAAAAGTCTATTGATGTGGTTATATGCCACAGTGAAGTCGACAAAGCATGTATACAGTTTCCTATTAGAGAGGTAAGAAACTTCTTGGAGCTGCTTGATGATATATATTCCATCGTCACATACCTTACCAGAACAAAACCCAAACTGGGTCATGAGGAGATAACTTTTATAAAATCATGAGAGCCTAGATAATGTAATGTTCATCGATACTTTCACAATGAGGGTAACCCTTTATGCGTGAGCATCTTGCAGGCTACCTTTCTGTTTATATAATGCATTAATGCGTGATAAACCCCACTTTTTGGGGAATGCATTTCTGATTCCAGACATCTTTCATAGAATAGAGAGACTTGTTATTGCGTTCTGAGAGAAAGTAAACTGTTTTCAAAGGTTCCAGTCTCAATGTCAAGTAATCTTTTATTAGTTTTTTTTTTTAACAGCTTTCTTATTTTCCTCATCAGTGAGTTTGTTATTGTCTATGTTTAAAGACAGCCTTTGTAATGATTGGATGAATATTTGGATAGTTTCTGGCTCTGTGAGAGTCTAGTGTTGTCGGGGTTGAAATCTGGCTCAAAGTGTATTGCACTGAATCTCAGTGGAAGTGGCAATCTATACATAAATAATCCTGTAATTTTTTTTTTTTTTTTTGGATACTAAGTATATTTGTATACATATTTCAAGCGGAGATTTTTTCTGGGAAAAACCTAATACTGTTAAACATTTAACCAGAACAAAAAACAAAACAAAAAGAAAACCAAATACAGCATTGAATCTTTTATTCTTTTATGTTCTATGTCGTTTTCAGGATATAGACAGTCTCCACAAAGCCTTGATAGAATCTAAACGTGTCACCAAGCCCTTGTGTCTGATGAATTATTCTCCATCCTACAACCTCTCTGTTATTAACCCTGAGAAGCAGTATGCTTCTATTTTTATATCCATAGAAAGGACCAAAAATCTAATTTCACACAGAGGTACAAACTTTTGTGAATGAGTTAGAAAATAATTTAAAGCTAGCTTGAGAAAATCTTTTTCTTGAATTTGCAGGAGTGGTGGATGGTGAGCCTCTTGCTGCTCTGTCGCTACTTCTATGGAAAGTGTTTGAGCGAACTACATTCCCTGGACATATCATTGAATCTTTTATGTTCTATGTCCTTTCATGATGTGGACAGTCTCCACAAAGCCTTGATAGAATCTAAACGTGTCACCAAGCCCTTGTGGGTGATGTTTTATTCTCCATCCTTCAACCTCACTGTTACTAACCCTGAGAAGCAGTATGCTTCTATTTTTATATCCATAGAAAGGATCAAAAATCTAATTTCACACAGAGGTACAAACTTTTGTGAATGAGTTAGAAAATAATTTAAAGCTAGCTTGAGAAAATCTTTTTCTTGAATTTGCAGGAGTGGTGGGTGGTGAGCCTCTTGCTGCTCTGTTGCTACTTCTATGGAAAGTGTTTGAGCGAACTACATTCCCTGGGCACACCATTTCAAACCTTCATGGCAAAGACATGCCATGCCACTTACATAGTAGCAAACCGCTTACATTCTCCCTGTATTCCATCAGTGAGAGCATCCTAGGTATGATGATAAACTGCATCCGCGTCCTGGGTAAGACGATAACTACGTCCAACAGCAAGGCCTCTGATCAGGAGGTTTTGAGGAGTGTGGAACCACCTCTTAATTGCTGATGTTCCCAGGTCCACCCTGACCCAGGGTGGTAGCACCTGTCAGGGTCCCAGCTATGGGCAAATAGTTGATTCCACAAGCTGACTCAAAACAGTATGAAAGTGTAAAAATAGATTTTAATACTCGAAATACTTTAAAAAAATTAGTATCAGCAATAAATATTTGAAGAAAGAAAATATTACCAGCAATAAAAATCTTGTCAGCATTAAATAACCCATTGAGGTTAATATGCCACAAAACAAACCAAACTATATATTTAAAAAAAAAGGAAATTTTGTCGGTATTAAATAACCCAGTGTGGTTGATATGCCATAAAACAAAACAAACCTAACCAAACCAGAACATCAGTTGGAGATCCTATGCACCACTTAACACAATTTATGTAGAAATGAGAGCAATCTCTCTTAAGCTCAAACAAAAATGATTACAGTTTGCTGGCCACTGGCACCGAGCGGACAGTGAAATAGTTGCATCCTTACTCCTATAGCATCCTTCTGGAAGTGTCTTCTCACGAAACTTGACTTTGCCAGACACCATGGCTCGGGACTCAGGGTTGGACATTGGGGATCTGGGGACAGTAATGCAGGACCAAACAGTGTGGAAAGGGATTGTCAGTACACTTTTGAAGGAAATATATTACCAAAAACTGATTTTTGACAAAACAAAATATTACCAGAAATAAAAATCTTGTCAGCATTAAATAACCCATTGAGGTTAATATACCACAAAACAAAACAAAACAAACTATGCATTTTTTTAAAAAATATTACCAGCTATACATTTCTGAAAAAATTACCAACTATACATTTTTTAAACAAAAAAGGAAATTTTGTTGGCATTAAATAACCCATTGTGGTTGATATGCCACAAAACAAAACAAAACAAAACAAACCAAACCAATCTAAAACAAAGAATACATATTCTATTCATACGAATCTATCCTAAAAATGTTGTCGGCATTAAATAACCCATTGAGGTTGATATGCCGTAAAACAAAATAAACCAAAGAATACATATTCTATTCATACGAATCTATCCTAAAAATGCTGTCGGCATTGAATAACCCATTGGGGTTGATATGCCGTTAAACAAAATAAACCAAACCAATCTAAACCAAAGAATACATATTCTATTCATACGAATCTATCCTAAAAATGTTGTCGGCATTAAATAACCCATTGAGGTTTATATGCCACAAAACAAAATAAACAAAAGAATACATATTCTATTCATACGAATCTATCCTAAAAATGTTGTCGGCATTAAATAACCCATTGTGGTTGATATGCCACAAAACAAAATAAACCAAAGAATACATATTCTATTCATACGAATCTATCCTAAAAATGTTGTCGGCATTAAATAACCCATTGTGGTCAGTATGCCACAAAACAAAACAAACCAAACCAAAATCCATCAGTGAGAATTATGTTCCACTAAACAGCTTCTTCCTGCAAACTACTGTTGTGTGGAACTGACTCCCAAGAGGATGTTTCCCTGATCACTGCAGTCTTAACCTGTTCAAGGCTTGGATTAACCATTAACCGTTTCACTCCTATATGCAATGTAACCCTCTAACTTGAGTGGCCCCTGGGCCTTGTAAAGGGTGAACATTACTTTAAAAAAATCCCCCAAAACCTCTTATTACTTGTAATGCTTGACTCACTAGCATTCCACTTTGCCCCTCAGCCATCCACTCTCTTCTTTTGTGTTGTGTCCCTACAGGATATAGGCGAACAAGGCTCTCCACAATTTCCTATCTTTTGTAGTTTGAAGCAATATTTGATTCTTTAACATCCCTCTTTGTTCCCACTCAGCCATCCATGCACTTCTTTTATGTGCAATGTCACTACAGGATGGGGTCGATCATGGCTCTCCACAACTTCCTGTCTCTTGCAATGCTTGAGACTCTAGCATCTTCCTTTGTCCCTGCTCTGCTATCCACTTCTTTTTATTTTATGCTCTCCACAACTTCTTATCTTACTATCATCCATCTTTATTCCTGCTCAGCCATCCACTGTGCCTCTACAGGATTTGATGGTTATGGCTCTCCACAACTTCCAGATGGATAATGACTTGAAATTTGTGCTTAGAGAGCTGAGTTCCAATACATCCATATCATGATGAAACACTGGTTCTCATACAATTACTAAAGTTAAGCAATTTCAAGCTTAGTACCTAGATGGGTGACCACTTGGGAATGCTTGGATAATGGCTCAGAATTTGTGTTTGGAGAATCAAGTTCCACTACATCTGGGGCAAATTGTCACCCACCTAAGTACAGACTTAGGAGGGGAAGTGTCTTTTAAATTGCTTTACTTTGTGGTCATATGAGAACTGGTGTTTCCCGATATGTATAATGAAAGGAAATATTGCTACATTTGGTGTGTATAAAAGTTGAGTTGCTAGTACTCGTTTTTGAAAAAATAAAGGCGTTTTTTTTTGTTTTTTTTTTTGCAACTAATATAAGAAACATTTTTATGACCATATTCCCAGCAAAAACTGCAAATTTCAGTCTTTACATGAGTGATCACGTTTGTTTGAATGATGGGAGGAGCTTACAGCAAATGTTCACATCAAACATGAAAAACATTTACCTGTTAAAAAGAAAAGAATAAAATCAAAAAAAAAAAAAAAAAATTGGCTGAAAGGTATTTTCTCTCAAGCTGACTAGAACGGAAACATCAACTGTTTTTTGATGCACTTTTCGTTACGTCAGCATAAAAGCGATTTCGATAATAAATGGTAGACATCTTGCCTTTGCTGCTGAAAGCTTCCATCTGTTTTAAGAGATGAAGGGCAGGGTAATTTTAAATACATATCACCCTGGCATCAGTTTAAACTGACACTTTCTATGCCTGTATATCTAAACTATAATTTTGGAAGGTGAAAATTTTAATGAAATAAGTAGGAAAATTTCCAAGAAACATGAACTTCTAGATGGGCAACTACTTTGGAACACCAGTTGTTGTTAGCTGTAATGTATAATGGCTCGCAAATGTTAATTGGCGAGCTGAGTTCCAATTCCATTTGCGTTTGTCATATTTATTTGCGTACAAATAGATTTGGGAAAGGTATGAATACATCTCTTCATGCCCCGGCTATGGATTAATTAGTAGGATTGTAAATAAAATTTTCTGGCTTTAAATAACCTGCAAAGTCTTGATAAGCCATAGAAAACAAATCACTTAATCATTCTCTGGAATATAAAAGTATAGAAATTATCGTGACCGCAAAGTGAGGGATCAGTTTATATAACGATTATATTGAAGAATTGATCCCCCAATTTATGTCCACATTATAATTTCTTGCTTCCGACTAAGTATGAATCCATCTCTTCTCCCCCAGCTATGAGTTAATTAGTCAGACTTGTATCACTAAAACATCCCCACCCACTTATGATCTAAAATATTTTCTGGCTGTCAAGTGGAGAATTTTTCTCGGAAAAACTTAATCATATTAAAGATTTAACTAGACTATAAGGTTGATAAACCGTAGAAAAGGAATCAATCAAATACTGATTAGCCACACAGACATGTCTTTTAGATTTATTTACATTGTCTGAAATATAAATGTATGAGGTGGTCACAAAGTGAGGGATTAGTTCATGTATTGATTGTAATATAGAATTGATTCCCCACTTTATATCCACGTTATTTCTTGTTTGTTTACGAAATTCTGATTAGGTATGAATCTACGGGTTTATAGAAAATCATAGAAATCAAATCAATCAAATGCTTATTAGCTATACAGGCAGATTGTTTTTTTTTTTTAATCATTTCATTGCACATAAGGTGACAATACCACTAGAAGATAGGGGCTTGGAGTGACAGTGACTGAGAATGAGAAGATTGAAAATGGGGATGATTGAGGAAAGGGAAAAAAAAAAAAAAGGAACAGAGTTCAAGGAAATAAAAGATGGCAACTGATGTTGCATTTAAATTTTTGAAAATGGCTGTTATCAGGAAAGCAAGAAATCAGAAGGTAGTTCCATAGATGAAAAAAAGTGCAAGAAAAAAAACTTGTTAGAGTAGAAGTTGCAGTTGCATCAATCTAGTTCAACAGTGAAATGGTGATACCTATTTGCCAATCTGGCAGCACGCTTAAATGAGGAGCGAGGAAAGAAAAGTTCATTGATTTATTTACGCTGTCTGGAATAAAAATAACATGGTCACAAATTGAGGGATCAGTTTTTATATTGATTGTAATATAGAATTGTTCTCCCATTTCCTATAGTCTACTTACTCGGATCAGTATACAGCTGATGAAGGCCAGAAAACATGATGGCCAAAATGTTGTGATAACAACAACAAAGATGAGGACAATAATTTTGGAAAGTGAAAATTTCACTGAAATATATGGGGAAAATTGTCAAGTTTTCTTTAAGCTAAAAGGCCACAATATAAGGAAAACGAAGACATCATTTTAAACTGAGAGTAAAATGTCTTAAATTCAAGCAGTACTTTGTCAGCCATTTTGTTTTAGGAACTATTTGATAAATTTGTTTCAAAGTCTATTGTTATCTTCTATTGTTATTTTTGTCATGACTCAAGTTTAAAAGAGAAAAAAAACCCACTATACAGAACATCAGGGGTTCATTATCAAAAAAGATTAAAAAATGCTGAATTGTGCTAGGGTTTTAGCTAGTTTTAAATGAGATGATCAACAGGGGGCGCTAAAAAGGGGCAAATAACTGAATGGAAACAACGATAAACAAATTGAATTAACATGACATTGTTAAGCAAAAAAAAAAGAAAAATTAATCAAAAAAAATATATCAGACAGACTTAGAGGCTAGTTTTACAGCCAAATTCTCTGAGACACAACATACTTTCAGCTTATTTATTTAACAATGACATTGTTGCAATGTGTAACAGAAAAGGGTTGCCAATTGTAATAAGAATCAGCAGAATGTTTCAATATGTTCAAAATAAGTGAATTTAATATATATATATATATATATATATATACACACCCTTGTGCAAATTAACTGAACCAACTGCTTTAGTTTCCTTTCTTTCACCATACACTCTGTTTTATTAGGTTGGTGCAAAAATAATGCCGTAATAATGTCGTTTTTTGACGTTAAGAAATACGTCAAAAACGACATTATTACGTCATTATTTTTGCACCAACCTCGACTGGCACGGTGTAATTGATTTCTATTTTTTCTTTAGGTTAGGTCATTTGCAGTGGTGTGCAGTAATATGAATCTATTTTTAGGGTGTATTATGAAATTTTGGGGGCCTTGGGAAATATTGTGTCATCTGTGATTGCATCAAGCCCAGATACTATTGTTGTAAGTAGACAAAACTTGTCTAAATTATTTAACGAGACATGTGTCAATGAAAACATGCTGTCAAAATATACACAATTTATATATATATATATATATATATATATATATAGTCATTCACAGACAGAAAGTTTCACTGTATAACAGCTCATCAGTGTAGCTAGAAATACAATTGCTTCAAGTTGGGATCGAAACCCAACTGATTTGACATCAGTTGGAGAGTCTCACTCTTGGGCTATCAGCTCATGTGACATATATATATATATATATATATATATATATAATTATTTATTTAAAAATATGATTCCAACATGCTACATAAGAGTTCTCATGTTTCAAAACAAGAGCCGAAAATTTCAATATAATTATTTGAATTAAATTGAATTAAAGTAAGCTCGGTTCCATCTTCAAGCGAAATTTTTTTTTGATTATTTACCTAACTAGTTCTTTCCTATTTTCTATATATTTTCACATATATATATATATATATATATACACACACACACAGATACACTTGCTGTATAAGCCAATATACATACTTCCAAATTTTCAGGAAAATCTTACCACCACCCATCCGTTAAATCATTAAGCCTTTCTTTTCCAAAAACTCCTCTGTCCATCTCATCTTTTTAAAAAAACATTCCTCTCCTTCTCAAACACCCTCCTTCTTGTATTCCCTTCCCCCTATCAATCTAATATATGCATCTGGTATATTGTCTCCATTGACTAAGAAATTTTGACTGATATGCCTTGTTGTTTTAGGCAGGACAAACCAATTCTATACACTCTTCATTACTATTATTTTATTACTAGTTTGATTCCATCTTATTATTGTTGCTTTTTATCCCAACATTCTGGCTCTATACATTCTTCATTATTACTATTATTTTATTACTAGTCAGATTCCATCTTATTATTGCTTTTTATCCCAACACTCTGGCTCTATACACTCTTCATTACTATTATTTTATTACTAGTTTGATTCCATCTTATTATTGTTGCTTTTTATCCCAACATTCTGGCTCTATACACTCTTCATTATTACTATTATTTTATTACTAGTTTTATTCCATCTTATTATTGTTGCTTTTTATCCCAACACTCTGGCTCTATACACTCTTCATTATTACTATTATTTTATTACTAGTTCGATTCCATCTTATTATTATTGCTTTTTATCCCAACACTCTGGCTCTATACACTCTTCATTATTACTATTATTTTATTACTAGTTTGATTCCATCTTATTATTGTTGCTTTTTATCCCAACACTCTGGCTCTATACACTCTTCATTATTACTATTATTTTATTACTAGTTTGATTCCATCTTATTATTGTTGCTTTTTATACCAACACTCTGGCTCTATACATTCTTCATTATTACTATTATTTTATTACTAGTTTTATTCCATCTTATTATTGTTGTTTTTTACCCTAACACTCTGGCTCTATACACTCTTCATTACTATTATTTTATTACTAGTTCGATTCCATCTTATTATTGTTGCTTTTTATCCCAACACTCTGGCTCTATACAATCTTCATTATTCCTATTATTTTATTACTAGTTTTTTTTCCATCTTATTAATGTTGCTTTTTATCCCAACACTCTGGCTCTATACACTCTTCATTATTACTATTATTTTATTACTAGTTTGATTCCATCTTATTATTGTTGCTTTTTATCCCAGCACTCTGGCTCTATACATTCTTCATTATTACTATTATTTTATTACTAGTCAGATTCCATCTTATTATTGCTTTTTATCCCAACACTCTGGCTCTATACACTCTTCATTATTACTATTATTTTATTACTAGTTCGATTCCATCTTATTATTGTTGCTTTTTATCCCAACACTCTGGCTCTATACACTCTTCATTATTACTATTATTTTATTACTAGTTTGATTCCATCTTATTATTGTTGCTTTTTACCCTAACACTCTGGCTCTATACACTCTTCATTACTATTATTTTATTACTAGTTCGATTCCATCTTATTATTGTTGCTTTTTATCCCAACACTCTGGCTCTATACAATCTTCATTATTCCTATTATTTTATTACTAGTTTTTTTTCCATCTTATTAATGTTGCTTTTTATCCCAACACTCTGGCTCTATACACTCTTCATTATTACTATTATTTTATTACTAGTTTGATTCCATCTTATTATTGTTGCTTTTTATCCCAGCACTCTGGCTCTATACATTCTTCATTATTACTATTATTTTATTACTACTTTTATTCCATCTTATTATTGTTGCTTTTTATCCCAACACTCTGGCTCTATACAATCTTCATTATTCCTATTATTTTATTACTAGTTTTTTTCCATCTTATTAATGTTGCTTTATATTCCAACACTCTGGCTCTACACACTCTTCATTATTACTATTATTTTATTACTAGTTTTATTCCATCTTATTATTGTTCCTTTTTATCCCAACACTCTGGCTTTATACACTCTTCATTATTACTATTATTTTATTACTAGTTTTATTGCAACACTCAGGATGGATCCCCTCCTCAGTTGTCAAAGCAAGCAATGTGAAACTGAAAATTCTCTGGTCAAAGTCGTTAATGGAACAGCGATGACAAATAGGTTCCTGAAACTTAAAATCCTGTCAGAAGCTATTTTCAATTTGAGGCTTTTTATTTTTGCATCTAAAGAGTGCATGTAAACATCTTTAAGCTAATGGAGTATTAATAGTGAAACGACATCATCTAAAAATGTCCCCCCCACACACAACCATCCCACCAATTGCAAAAAGATGCAAAGACCTTGTAACATCAGTAAAACTCGCAGAGAGCTGGCTATTCAAAAATCTAATGGGTTGTTCATTTCTCCATCAAGAATTGATTAGAAAATAGCAAGTTTGTTTCTCCGTGGATGAATTGCCTGAACTGAAGGAAATAAAATTAGACTAAAACATATGAAAAGAATCTTTAAAAAAAAGATCTTCGAATCATCTAAAAAGAACCTTTTCTCAAAATAACCTATTATATGAAAATGAGACACAGTTGAATCCTGAAAACTAAATTGAACCTGAAAACTAAATATTGCACAAATCGCGTCCACAGATAATCTCATAAAGAAGCAATGCTGAACCGTAAAAAAAAATTTTGCTTAAATCTGCTCTATAGACAAATGCAAAAAGAAACATGGTTGAACCTTAAAACTGAATTTGATACAAATCCACACAAGATGTACATTCAAAAAGAAACATGGTTGAACCTTAAAACTGAATTTCATACAAATCCACACAAGATGTACATGCAAAAAGAAACATGGTTGAACCTTAAAACTGAATTTGATACAAATCCACACAAGATGTACATTCAAAAAGAAACATGGTTGAACCTTAAAACTGAATTTGATACAAATCCACACAAGATGTAAATTCAAAAAGAAACATGGTTGAACCTTAAAACTGAATTTGATACAAATCCACACAAGATGTACATTCAAAAAGAAACATGGTTGAACCTTAAAACTGAATTTGATACAAATCCACACAAGATGTACATTCAAAAAGAAACATGGTTGAACCTTAAAACTGAATTTGATACAAATCCACACAAGATGTACATTCAAAAAGGAACATGGTTGAACCTTAAAACTGAATTTGATACAAATCCACACAAGATGTACATTCAAAAAGAAACATGGTTGAACCTTAAAACTGAATTTGATACAAATCCACACAAGATGTAAATTCAAAAAGAAACATGGTTGAACCTTAAAACTGAATTTGATACAAATCCACACAAGATGTACATTCAAAAAGAAACATGGTTGAACCTTAAAACTGAATTTGATACAAATCCACACAAGATGTACATTCAAAAAGAAACATGGTTGAACCTTAAAACTGAATTTGATACAAATCCACACAAGATGTACATGCAAAAAGAAACATGGTTGAACCTTAAAACTGAATTTGATACAAATCCACACAAGATGTACATTCAAAAAGAAACATGGTTGAACCTTAAAACTGAATTTGATACAAATCCACACAAGATGTACATGCAAAAAGAAACATGGTTGAACCTTAAAACTGAATTTGATACAAATCCACACAAGATGTACATTCAAAAAGAAACATGGTTGAACCTTAAAACTGAATTTGATACAAATCCACACAAGATGTACATTCAAAAAGAAACATGGTTGAACCTTAAAACTGAATTTGATACAAATCCACACAAGATGTACATTCAAAAAGAAACATGGTTGAACCTTAAAACTGAATTTGATACAAATCCACACAAGATGTACATTCAAAAAGAAACATGGTTGAACCTTAAAACTGAATTTGATACAAATCCACACAAGATGTACATTCAAAAAGAAACATGGTTGAACTTTAAAACTGAATTTGATACAAATCCACACAAGATGTACATTCAAAAAGAAACATGGTTGAACCTTAAAACTGAATTTGATACAAATCCACACAAGATGTACATTCAAAAAGAAACATGGTTGAACCTTAAAACTGAATTTGATACAAATCCTCCCAAGATGTACATGCAAAAAGGAACATGGTTGAACCTTAAAACTGAATTTGATACAAATCCACACAAGATGTACATTCAAAAAGAAACATGGTTGAACCTTAAAACTGAATTTGATACAAATCCACACAAGATGTACATTCAAAAAGAAACATGGTTGAACCTTAAAACTGAATTTGATACAAATCCACACAAGATGTACATTCAAAAAGAAACATGGTTGAACCTTAAAACTGAATTTGATACAAATCCACACAAGATGTAAATTCAAAAAGAAACATGGTTGAACCTTAAAACTGAATTTGATACAAATCCACACAAGATGTACATTCAAAAAGAAACATGGTTGAACCTTAAAACTGAATTTGATACAAATCCACACAAGATGTACATGCAAAAAGAAACATGGTTGAACCTTAAAACTGAATTTGATACAAATCCACACAAGATGTACATGCAAAAAGAAACATGGTTGAACCTTAAAACTGAATTTGATACAAATCCTCCCAAGATGTACATGCAAAAAGAAACATGGTTGAACTTAAGGTTCAACCATGTTTCTTTTTCAACTGAATTTGATACAAATCTCCCCAACATATTCATGCAAAAAGAAACATGGTTGAACCTTAAAACTGAATTTGATACAAATCTACTCTACAGACACATACAAAAAGAAACATGGCTAATCCTTAAAACTAAAGTTTTACACGAATCACCACCACAGAGACATTATTCTGAATCATTTTACGCCAAGCAAGGCTATAAAGCCACTAGGATGCAAGTTGTTACTGAGGTATTACTGTAATTATTTACATTATTAGGACTGTGATTATGAGGAGCGAGGGCAATAAGAGAACAAGAATTAAGAAGATAGATGAAAATTGATGTAGCATTTAAATTTTTGAAGATCAAAGTTGATTGGGAAGCAAGAAACAGAAAGAAAGTTCCACAAACGAGAAGTTTGAGAGAAGGAACTGTTAGCGTAGAACTTACAGTTACATGCAGCCATTTTAACTGTATGATTAGTCCTTGTGGCCACTCTAGTACTGTGCTTAAATTCCTAAAGTCTATGTACCGTAGCGAAGAGCTCATTCAAACAATAACCATGAAACATTTATAGAAAAGGTACATGGAAGCTACGTTGTGTCACTGGGAAAGAAAATAAAGCCAAGATGCCAGATCAGGTTTGATAATATTGCTGATTCTTCTTTGGATTTCATCCGGAATCTCTAAATATATAGCAAGAGCATCAGACCAGATATGACAGCAACATTCAAAGCAAGGACGAATGTTAGACTTATAAATATGCAAGATAGATTCTGGCAATAAAAATTGTCTAGCAGAACATAATGAACCTATCTGCAGACTTAGCAATTGATTCAATATACTCTTTCCACTTCATATCCATGGAAAATATTAGTGTGAGAAGGCAGAGTTAATCACTCTCCTGGAGATTAGCATCAGCCATGTTGGAAGTTAAAAAAAGTTAAAAAAGGTTCTCTCGGATGATTAAAAGAGAGGAGTTTCATTTTGGTGGCATTAAAATTAACAAGCTATTGCTTGCCCCAATTAACAACTGATTGTGGGTCATTTTTTTTTTTTTGACACAAATCCACTCCGCAGACACATGCAAAAAGAAACATGGCTGAACCTTAAAACAAAAATTTTGCACAAATGTGCATCTCAAACAAATATGAAAAGAAAAATTGTTGAAGTTTAAATAAAAAATTTTGCAGAAATTCACTCCACAGACACACACAAAAAGAAACATGGTTGAACCTTTTAGACTAGTGTTTAACACAAATCCATTCCAAAGGCACATACGCAAAGAAATACAGCTGAATCTTAAAACTGAATTTGACACAAATCCACTAATCAGACATATTTACATTATTCAGACTGCTGTCCTTCTTCAGGTGGTTGAAATTTCAAACTGAACCCTTTATTTGTCTACCAGAGTGGATTGTTTTAGTTCCACAAGCCAATGCTCTTCTTTATGTCTCAGTTATCTCCCTTTAATTCAATTCTCCATGTTTTTATTTACCACTGCAGTTTTGATTGAACTCACAACTCTTTAACCACTGGGCCATGCGTTCCTTGAGGACATCAGTGTATGAATTGTTCGGGACTTATAAACTTAATGGCTCAGTAACCATTTTTTATCACAGTCCGAACAATGAAAATAATGTAAATAATTACAGTAATACCTCATCTCAGAGATACAGACATATTTAAAAGCAAACATGCTTGAGCCTTAAAGCTAATTTTTGCACAGATTCACTCCAGAAACACACACGAGAAAAAAAATATGACTGAACCTTTTAGATAAACATTATTCGGACTATTGTCTTCATCTTTGTGGCCATATTGATTACAACATTTCGGGAGTTGTACACTCCGGCCTTCTTCAGGTGGTTGGAATATCGAACTGAACCCTTTATTCCGCTCACTGGGGTAGACTGTTTTAGTTCCATGTGCCATGGACACATATCACAGTGGATAAAGGTGTTAGTTAGATCCAGTGTCAGGACCTATAGAGTGTGAGTTCAATACCCAGTTAAGGCAGTGAAGAACTTTCAGAGGGAAAATTAACAGGAGATAACTGATAACTGACATCCATTAAACATGGCACGTAGGACGATAACAGTCTACCCCAGTGAGCGAAATAAAGGGTTCAGTTCGATATTCTAACCACCTGAAGAAGGCCGGAGCATACAACAGCTGAAACGTTGTAATAAATATGGCGACAAAGATGAGGACAAGAGTCCGAATAATGTAAATAATGTACATAATACCTCGTCTCGGAAATATAGACAGATACTGAAGAAGGCCAGAGTGTACAATGGCCAAAACGTTGTAATAACTATGGGGACAAAGATGAGGACAATAGTCTGAAGAATGTAAATAATACCTAAATTTACTTTTAGACTAAATTTTACAAAATTCCGATTCAGAGCTGAAACTCAATTTTACACATGTACACATTTTACTAAATTTTATAAAATATCCCCCACAACACACAAATGGTCCTAAAGCATTAAATAGCTCACAATGATTGCTATTAAACAAAATGTAATCTCTACATCTTGTCTTCGTCTTTGTTTCGTTTACCCTCTGCACCTGTTGCCTTCAATATGTCCTGTGAGTGTCAAATTCTCTAAGCCTTCCTTCCTCATTATGCAGTCCAGAAATCACAACTGTATTGGTCTCCTTGTTGTTCCTTTTTTTTTTGTTAAGACTTCCTCGTGGTTCACATGTTCTGCCTGTGGTATTTTCAGCAATTGTTTATAGGACCACATCACCATCACTTCAACTCCAACTTCATGAAGGTGCCATGTGAATTGCCATGCATTCTTGGGAAAGATAGGACTGAATATTGAAACATATTCTTTGTCCGTCATATTCAATGAAACATGTATAAAAGAAGGACTGCTGCCAAAATATATTTAGTCTGTAGAACTCGTGAAGACAAAAGTTGAACTGAAAATGAAATATTTGCATAAGTCTCTCTTACGTCTTCATTGAACATAACACAATCAAGAAGTAGTATGTTGCTTGGAGCCAATGAAGTCTTGTTGAAACAGGTCATAACTAGATAGGCTAGGTGTCTAACTCTCTATTTGTTTACTCCTTCTTCCGACAACTCTCGGCATCCATATTTATGTATTTGGAGAAATCCAAGCCCTCTTCTTGAAAGGTATGTCATTCTCCACAAAAGGCTCTGATAAGAATCGGTGACAACAATACAGTTGAAATAAATTCATACAAACGACGAATTAAGTAAGCACAACTGGCAAAAGGGTTTCAAGATATCGAAGCAGGTAACATTAGAAATAATTCCCTCAAGCTTTTCCGAGAAAGGTTTTTATGGTTGCTATTGGAATAAATTGTTCAGATTTGTATGGGTTTGTAAATCAATGTATATTAAAACTGCTTTCCTGCAAGGAGATACATTTGATGGACAAGTCGTCATGTGTCCTCCTTCAGAAGCCAGTCGACTACAAGGTTACTTTTGGAAGCTGTCAAACGTTGCATTGGGATTATCAGATGCCAGTCGTGTGTGTTGTTTAATGGTCAGAAAGAAGCTAATAAAACCAAGAGCACAGTTTCAATATATAACCAGAACATATTCACATTATAATGAAGTTGTTTTCTCATTTATAACCAGTTGGTTTTAACATGTTGTAACCAAGCCATTCATATGTGCTATAACCATTCCTTTTTCACATTTAAACTGGTCCATTTTCATGTGTTATAAACCAAGCCATTTGCCCATGTTGTAAACAAGCCATTTTCACATGTTATAACTGGTCCGTTTTCATGTTTTAACCAGCCTAAATTCATGTTACAACCAGACCATTTCCAAATGTTATTTTAACCATAAATTACATCACGACCCATGATGATGACAACATGTTTTGTTTTTTTTTTTTCGTTTTTCATATCACTGTTGGGGATCAGTTTCATAGTTTTCAAAATTAAATCAGAAGAATTAACCAATTTTAAGTCTTGCAAGGAAATGATGACAATGAAACAGGCTTTATTTTGAACAAAAGCATCTGCATAATTCGTATTGTGTTTTGACCCTTGTGCACTCCAGCCTTTCTCATCCTACAGTCATGATTTGAACTATGATCGAAATCGACTTACTGGAGTGTCAACACAGAAAAGAAAGTTTTTCAGAAAAAGGTTACGAGAGAAAAAAAAATCTCTGAGGCTAATTTTCTATTTTTGGAAAACATTAAAATCTGTTAAAGTAAAGTTTCATTGGACAGAAGGATTGCTAACTTGATAAATAGTTCCTTGTTTAAATTTCTAGGTTAAGGAGAAAAGCAGGTGTTTACATTAGACTAATATCCTCATCTTTGTCATGATTATCACCTGATCAACTTCTGACTTGAATTTCTAACCTAAGGAATGAGCATTGTTTACATTAAGACTAATATCCTTATCTTTGTTGTTATTATCACCTGATCAACTTCTGACTTGAATTTCTAGGCTAAGGAATGAGCATTGTTTACATTCAGGCTAATATCCTCATCTTTGTTGTTATTATCACCTGATCAACTTCTGACTTGAATTTCTAGGCTAAGGAATGAGCATTGTTTACATTCAGACTAACATCCTCATCTTTGTTGTTATTATCACCTGATCAACTTCTGACTTGAATTTCTAGGCTAAGGAATGAGCATTGTTTACATTCAGACTAATATCCTCATCTTTGTTGTTATTATCACCTGATCAACTTCTGACTTGAATTTCTAGGCTAAGGAATGAGCATTGTTTACATTCAGACTAATATCCTTATCTTTGTTGTTATTATCACCTGATCAACTTCTGACTTGAATTTCTAGGCTAAGGAATGAGCATTGTTTACATTCAGACTAATATCCTCATCTTTGTTGCTATTATCACCTGATCAACTTCTGACTTGAATTTCTAGGTTAAGGAATGAGCATTGTTTACATTCAGACTAATATCCTCATCTTTGTTGCTATTATCACCTGATCAACTTCTGACTTGAATTTCTAGGCTAAGGAATGAGCATTGTTTACATTCAGACTAATATCCTCATCTTTGTTGTTATTATCACCTGAACATCTTATGACTTGAATTTCTAGGCTAAGGAATGAGCATTGTTTACATTCAGACTAATATCCTCATCTTTGTTGTTATTATCACCTGATCAACTTCTGACTTGAATTTCTAGGCTAAGGAATGAGCATTGTTTACATTCAGGCTAATATCCTCATCTTTGTTGTTATTATCACCTGATCAACTTCTGACTTGAATTTCTAGGCTAAGGAATGAGCATTGTTTACATTCAGACTAACATCCTCATCTTTGTTGTTATTATCACCTGATCAACTTCTGACTTGAATTTCTAGGCTAAGGAATGAGCATTGTTTACATTCAGACTAATATCCTTATCTTTGTTGTTATTATCACCTGATCAACTTCTGACTTGAATTTCTAGGCTAAGGAATGAGCATTGTTTACATTCAGACTAATATCCTCATCTTTGTTGCTATTATCACCTGATCAACTTCTGACTTGAATTTCTAGGTTAAGGAATGAGCATTGTTTACATTCAGACTAATATCCTCATCTTTGTTGCTATTATCACCTGATCAACTTCTGACTTGAATTTCTAGGCTAAGGAATGAGCATTGTTTACATTCAGACTAATATCCTCATCTTTGTTGTTATTATCACCTGAACATCTTATGAGTTGAATTTCTAGGCTAAGGAATGAGCATTGTTTACATTCAGACTAATATCCTCATCTTTGTTGTTATTATCACCTGCTCAACTTCTGACTTGAATTTCTAGGCTAAGGAATGAGCATTGTTTACATTCAGACTAATATCCTCATCTTTGTTGTTATTATCACCTGATCAACTTCTGACTTGAATTTCTAGGCTAAGGAATGAGCATTGTTTACATTCAGACTAATATCCTCATCTTTGTTGTTATTATCACCTGATCAACCTCTGACTTGAATTTCTAGGCTAAGGAATGAGCATTGTTTACATTCAGACTAATATCCTCATCTTTGTTGTTATTATCACCTGAACATCTTATGACTTGAATTTCTAGGCTAAGGAATGAGCATTGTTTACATTCAGACTAATATCCTCATCTTTGTTGTTATTATCACCTGATCAACTTCTGACTTGAATTTCTAGGCTAAGGAATGAGCATTGTTTACATTCAGACTAATATCCTTATCTTTGTTGTTATTATCACCTGATCAACTTCTGACTTGAATTTCTAGGCTAAGGAATGAGCATTGTTTACATTCAGGCTAATATCCTCATCTTTGTTGTTATTATCACCTGATCAACTTCTGACTTGAATTTCTAGGCTAAGGAATGAGCATTGTTTACATTCAGACTAACATCCTCATCTTTGTTGTTATTATCACCTGATCAACTTCTGACTTGAATTTCTAGGCTAAGGAATGAGCATTGTTTACATTCAGACTAATATCCTCATCTTTGTTGTTATTATCACCTGATCAACTTCTGACTTGAATTTCTAGGCTAAGGAATGAGCATTGTTTACATTCAGACTAATATCCTCATCTTTGTTGTTATTATCACCTGATCAACTTCTGACTTGAATTTCTAGGCTAAGGAATGAGCATTGTTTACATTCAGACTAATATCCTCATCTTTGTTGTTATTATCACCTGATCAACTTCTGACTTGAATTTCTAGGCTAAGGAATGAGCATTGTTTACATTCAGACTAACATCCTCATCTTTGTTGTTATTATCACCTGATCAACTTCTGACTTGAATTTCTAGGCTAAGGAATGAGCATTGTTTACATTCAGACTAATATCCTTATCTTTGTTGTTATTATCACCTGATCAACTTCTGACTTGAATTTCTAGGCTAAGGAATGAGCATTGTTTACATTCAGACTAATATCCTCATCTTTGTTGCTATTATCACCTGATCAACTTCTGACTTGAATTTCTAGGTTAAGGAATGAGCATTGTTTACATTCAGACTAATATCCTCATCTTTGTTGCTATTATCACCTGATCAACTTCTGACTTGAATTTCTAGGCTAAGGAATGAGCATTGTTTACATTCAGACTAATATCCTCATCTTTGTTGTTATTATCACCTGAACATCTTATGAGTTGAATTTCTAGGCTAAGGAATGAGCATTGTTTACATTCAGACTAATATCCTCATCTTTGTTGTTATTATCACCTGATCAACTTCTGACTTGAATTTCTAGGCTAAGGAATGAGCATTGTTTACATTCAGACTAACATCCTCATCTTTGTTGTTATTATCACCTGATCAACTTCTGACTTGAATTTCTAGGCTAAGGAATGAGCATTGTTTACATTCAGACTAATATCCTTATCTTTGTTGTTATTATCACCTGATCAACTTCTGACTTGAATTTCTAGGCTAAGGAATGAGCATTGTTTACATTCAGACTAATATCCTCATCTTTGTTGCTATTATCACCTGATCAACTTCTGACTTGAATTTCTAGGTTAAGGAATGAGCATTGTTTACATTCAGACTAATATCCTCATCTTTGTTGCTATTATCACCTGATCAACTTCTGACTTGAATTTCTAGGCTAAGGAATGAGCATTGTTTACATTCAGACTAATATCCTCATCTTTGTTGTTATTATCACCTGAACATCTTATGAGTTGAATTTCTAGGCTAAGGAATGAGCATTGTTTACATTCAGACTAATATCCTCATCTTTGTTGTTATTATCACCTGCTCAACTTCTGACTTGAATTTCTAGGCTAAGGAATGAGCATTGTTTACATTCAGACTAATATCCTCATCTTTGTTGTTATTATCACCTGATCAACTTCTGACTTGAATTTCTAGGCTAAGGAATGAGCATTGTTTACATTCAGACTAATATCCTCATCTTTGTTGTTATTATCACCTGATCAACCTCTGACTTGAATTTCTAGGCTAAGGAATGAGCATTGTTTACATTCAGACTAATATCCTCATCTTTGTTGTTATTATCACCTGAACATCTTATGACTTGAATTTCTAGGCTAAGGAATGAGCATTGTTTACATTCAGACTAATATCCTCATCTTTGTTGTTATTATCACCTGATCAACTTCTGACTTGAATTTCTAGGCTAAGGAATGAGCATTGTTTACATTCAGACTAATATCCTTATCTTTGTTGTTATTATCACCTGATCAACTTCTGACTTGAATTTCTAGGCTAAGGAATGAGCATTGTTTACATTCAGGCTAATATCCTCATCTTTGTTGTTATTATCACCTGATCAACTTCTGACTTGAATTTCTAGGCTAAGGAATGAGCATTGTTTACATTCAGACTAACATCCTCATCTTTGTTGTTATTATCACCTGATCAACTTCTGACTTGAATTTCTAGGCTAAGGAATGAGCATTGTTTACATTCAGACTAATATCCTCATCTTTGTTGTTATTATCACCTGATCAACTTCTGACTTGAATTTCTAGGCTAAGGAATGAGCATTGTTTACATTCAGACTAATATCCTCATCTTTGTTGTTATTATCACCTGATCAACTTCTGACTTGAATTTCTAGGCTAAGGAATGAGCATTGTTTACATTCAGACTAACATCCTCATCTTTGTTGTTATTATCACCTGATCAACTTCTGACTTGAATTTCTAGGCTAAGGAATGAGCATTGTTTACATTCAGACTAATATCCTTATCTTTGTTGTTATTATCACCTGATCAACTTCTGACTTGAATTTCTAGGCTAAGGAATGAGCATTGTTTACATTCAGACTAATATCCTCATCTTTGTTGCTATTATCACCTGATCAACTTCTGACTTGAATTTCTAGGTTAAGGAATGAGCATTGTTTACATTCAGACTAATATCCTCATCTTTGTTGCTATTATCACCTGATCAACTTCTGACTTGAATTTCTAGGCTAAGGAATGAGCATTGTTTACATTCAGACTAATATCCTCATCTTTGTTGTTATTATCACCTGAACATCTTATGAGTTGAATTTCTAGGCTAAGGAATGAGCATTGTTTACATTCAGACTAATATCCTCATCTTTGTTGTTATTATCACCTGATCAACTTCTGACTTGAATTTCTAGGCTAAGGAATGAGCATTGTTTACATTCAGACTAATATCCTCATCTTTGTTGTTATTATCACCTGATCAACTTCTGACTTGAATTTCTAGGCTAAGAAATGAGCATTGTTTACATTCAGACTAATATCCTCATCTTTGTTGTTATTATCACCTGATCAACTTCTGACTTGAATTTCTAGGCTAAGGAATGAGCATTGTTTACATTCAGACTAATATCCTCATCTTTGTTGTTATTATCACCTGATCAACCTCTGACTTGAATTTCTAGGCTAAGGAATGAGCATTGTTTACATTCAGACTAATATCCCCATCTTTGTTATTGTTATTACCTGATTGCCTTATTTACATTCGGACTAATGTTCTCCTCTTTGTTGATTTCAAAATTAAATTAGAAGAATTGACCAGTCTTAAGTCTACCGGGTTTAATTTAAAGACAGTTAAGGCTATAACAGTTGAGGAAGATTAAAAATCTAGTGCCTCTTCTATTAGGAACTAACAAAAATATCCGAGACAAGATGTCGCAAGATAAGGTTCCAAAAGTCAGGCATTTGATTGGTCAGCTACAGTATCTGGCAACTCAACGGAGACCAGATCTGAACTTCAATAGAGGTCAACTAAGTTGAGTGTTGAAGCAGGAGAACATTGATTGCATTAAGAAGGTCAACCAAGCTGTAATGCCGAAGGTGGCAAGAGAAAAATCTCTTAGAGTCATTCCTGTTTAGGGTAAACTTGAATTAAAAGCCTTGGAATTAATTTCATATTTAGCAAACCTTTTAGCTGGAGAATTACAAAATGGAATTCTCTCTGAATTTCATGCAGTGTTACATTATGTACAATTTGACTAATATCCTCATCTTTGTTGTTATTACTGCCTGATCACCTTCTGACTTCAATTTCTAGGATAAGGAATGAGCATTGTTTGCATTCAGACTAATATCCTCATCTTTGTTGTCATTATCACCTGAACATCTTATGACTTGAATTTCTAGGTTAAGGAATGAGCAATGTTTACATTCAGACTAATATCCTCATCTTTGTTGTTATTATCACCTGAACATCATATGACTTTAATTTCTAGGCATTGTTTGCATTCAGACTAATATCCTCATCTTTGTTGTTATTATCACCTGAACAACTTCTGACTTGAATTTCAAGGCATTGTTTGCATTCAGACTAATATCCTCATCTTTGTTGTCATTATCACCTGAACATCTGATGACTTGAATTTGTAGGCTAAGTTAGTGAATACGACAAACCCAACTGGAATTTGAACTCCACTCTTTGATTTCACATTCCAAGCTGCTAGCGATTACACCACTCCCACACACACCACTCACAATGAATGGTTGCACACTCAATGACCCTCCATTAATTTGAACATCTATCAGTTTTCAAGTTCACTCCAGACTCCTATATCTGAGTTGATGCCATAAAGTATTTTCATGTCCCCTTTTTCCAAAAAGCTAGATTTATTATTTTTGTGGCAATAAAGACAGGCGTAAAACCAAATGATATTGATTGATTCATTTTTTATGGCTTATCAACCCTTTGCAGATTATTTAAAACTAGAAAATATTTTTAGATTGGAAGAATTTCTTGTTATAGATAATAATAGTTTAGTGATACAAGTCTTACTAATTAACCCATTGCTGGAGGAGAGAAGAGGCGGATTCATACCTAACCAGAAACAAGAAATTATAATGTGTACATAAAATGGGAGATCAATTATATATTACAATCAATATATAAAATGATCCCTCACTGTACGGCCATGGTAATTTCTATATATTTATATTCCAGAGAAGGTAAATAAATCTCTAATCCTGTGTAGCTAATCAGTAATTGATTGTGTGAGTCGTTTTCTACTGCTTATCCACCCTTTGCAGGTTATTTAAAGCCAGAAAATATTTTTAGATTGGAAGAATTTTTTTTCTGAGATAATAATGGTTTAGAGATACAAGTTTTACTAATTAACCCATAGCTGGAGGGGAGAAGAGGTGGATTCATATATAATCAGAATTGGATAAACAAACAAGAAATTGTAATGTGGATATAAGGTGGGTGATCAATTCTATATTACAATCAATATATAAACGGATCCCTTTCTTTGTGGCCACTGTGGTTTCTATACATTTATATTCAAGAGAATATTAATAAATCCAAAATGCATGCCTGTGTAGCTAATCAGTTTGTGATTATTTTTTATGGCTTATCAACCCTTTGCAGGTTATTTAAAGCCAGAAAATATATTTAGATTGGAAGAATTTTTTTTTAGATAATAATGATATAGTGATACAAGTCTTACTAATTAACCCTTACCTGAGGGGAGAAGAGGGCATTTCATACCTTTCCCAAGGCTAAGGCTCTTTGCCCGTAAGTCAATATAATGAACCCAACTGGAATTGAAACTCAGCTCTCTGATTAACAAGTCTTCCAGGTAATTATCTATTACATCAACCACACGGCCACCATTACAGCACCTCGTATTCCCAAACAGTTAACAATCTAAGTACTAACCAGGCTTGACGTTGCTTAACTGTGTGATTGTACAGGAACTGTGGCTGTAAATCCCAAATAATATTTTTGTAAGTACTTGCAGACATCATTGAGAGGTTGGTTGTTTATGGCTACCCCTGACGGCTAATACATATACTACAAGTGTAAAAACAACATGATTCTTTTTAATATCTTGTCTTCTTTCAGTGACCGGAAAAAAAGTCATAGGTTAAATGTCACCGAAGTAAAGTTTATAAAATTTTGTTTTCAGGCTAGGAAATTGTCGGCTAGATAAAGATTTGGTTTAGCTATCCTGATGGACACAAAGTAAGGGTCCCGTTTATCATTTTACATATATTGTAAATATAGATCCTCGCTAAGAACATCAGAAATGTTTTATAGTGACTAAAATCTTATATTCGGATAATATCTCAGCCACATTGGGGGATCAGGTTTTCCCCTAGCATGAAGTGAAATGATTACACTGAATCAATTGCCAGCTCTGCCGCTAGGAAAGTTGTTCACTGTATCGAGGGAGATAATTTTTCACTACAGGAGCCATCTTACCCCTTATAAGTCTACCGTTCATCCAGGCATTGAATATTGTTGTCACATCAGGTTTGGTGCGTTGGCTATGAATTTAAAGATTCTATAGAAAACCCAAAGAAGAATCTGCAATATTATCAGTCCTGACCTGGCATCTCGGCTTCAGTCACTTTCCACCACTGACATAATATAGATACCCTGTGATATTTCTACAAATATTTTCATAATAATTTTAAGGATGAGCTTTCTTCTTTGGTACCATGAATTTATAAATTTAAGTGCAGTACTGGATTGGCAGCTAGGTCCCATCATTTTACTGTTGAAATTGCCAAATGTGACCATAAGTTCAATATTAACTGTTTCTTCTCTTGTGGGACTCTCTTTCCGGCTCTTTGCTTACCAATCAAATTTGATTTTCAAAATTTTAAATGCAATGTCAATCATTATCTTCTGTCTTCTTAATTCATGTTTTTTGTTAACCTCTTCTAGGTCTCATCATTTTGGCAATCATGGCTCTCCACAATTTCCTGTCATTTCTAGCTACTAGTAAACTGTCTCTTTTGCTATCTTTCTTAATCCCTATTTTGCCAACAACAAACTCATTAGGGAGGTCCTTCTTCTATATGCCTTTCAGGGTGTTGGCGATCATGGCTCTCCACAATTTCCTATCATTTCTAGCTACTAGTAAATTTTGCCTTTTTGCTATCTTTCTTAATCCCTATTTTGTCAACAACAAACTCATTAAGGAGGTCCTCCTTCTATTTGCCTTGTCCTTACAGAGTGTTGGTGATCATGGCTCTCCACAATTTCCTTTCTTTTGTAGTTCTTAGGTTATGTCTTGTTTCTTTACTATCTTTTTGAATGAAAAAAAGTGAAAGAAAAGGGATAAATGAAACAGATGAAATAAAAAAGGAAAGAGAAGGATTGATAAAAAGTGAAAGAAGGAATAAAAAATGAAAGGGGCAAAATAAAAATACGAAAGAAAAAGTAAAAATGAAAGAGAAGTGATTAAAAATGAAAGAGAATGAAAAAATGAAAGAAAAGGTAAAAATGAAGGAGAAAATAAAAAATGAAAGAGAATGAAAAAATGAAGGATAAAGTATAAAAATTGAAAGAGAAGGAACGAAAAAAGAAAGAGAAGGAACGAAAAAAGAAAGAGAAGGAACGAAAAAAGAAAGAGAAGAAACGAAAAAATGAAGGAGAAAGAATAAAAAATGAAAGGAACGAACGAAAAAATGAAGGAGAAAGAATGAAAGAGAAGGAACAAAAAAATGAAGGAGAAGGAACGAAAAAATGAAGGAGAAAGAATGAAAGAGAAGGAACAAAAAAAATGAAGGAGAAAGAATAAAAAATGAAAGAAGGAACGAAAAAATGAAGGAGAAAGAATGAAAGAGAAGGAACAAAAAAATGAAGGAGAAGGAACGAAAAAATGAAGGAGAAAGAATGAAAGAGAAGGAACAAAAAAATGAAGGAGAAAGAATGAAAGAGAAGGAACAAAAAAAATGAAGGAGAAAGAATAAAAAATGAAAGAAGGAACGAAAAAATGAAGGAGAAAGAATAAAATATGAAAGAAGGAACGAAAAAATGAAGGAGAAAGAATAAAATATGAAAGAGAAGGAACGAAAAAATGAAGGAGAAAGAATAAAAAATGAAAGAAGGAACAAAAAATGAAGGAGAAAGAATGAAAGAGAAGGAACTAAAAAATGAAGGAGAAAGAATAAAAAATGAAAGAAGGAACGAAAAAATGAAGGAGAAAGAATGAAAGAGAAGGAACAAAAAAATGAAGGAGAAGGAACGAAAAAATGAAGGAGAAAGAATGAAAGAGAAGGAACAAAAAATGAAGGAGAAAGAATGAAAGAGAAGGAACAAAAAAAATGAAGGAGAAAGAATAAAAAATGAAAGAAGGAACGAAAAAATGAAGGAGAAAGAATAAAATATGAAAGAAGGAACGAAAAAATGAAGGAGAAAGAATAAAATATGAAAGAAGGAACGAAAAAATGAAGGAGAAAGAATAAAATATGAAAGAGAAGGAACGAAAAAATGAAGGAGAAAGAATAAAAAATGAAAGAAGGAACAAAAAATGAAGGAGAAAGAATGAAAGAGAAGGAACGAAAAAATGAAGGAGAAAGAATGAAAGTGAAGGAACTAAAAAATGAAGCAGAAGGAACGAAAAAATGAAGGAGAAAGAATAAAAAATGAAAGAAGGAACGAAAAAATGAAGGAGAAAGAATAAAAAATGAAAGAGAAGGAACAAAAAAAATGAAGGAGAAAGAATGAAAGAGAAGGAACAAAAAAATGAAGGAGAAAGAATGAAAGAGAAGGAACAAAAAAAATGAAGGAGAAAGAATAAAAAATGAAAGAAGGAACGAAAAAATGAAGGCGAAAGAATAAAATATGAAAGAGAAGGAACGAAAAAATGAAGGAGAAAGAATAAAATATGAAAGAGAAGGAATGAAAAAATGAAGTAGAAAGAATAAAAAATGTAAGAAGGAACGAAAAAATGAAGGAGAAAGTATGAAAGAGAAGGAATAAAAAAATGAAGGAGAAAGAATAAAAAATGAAAGAGAAGGAACGAAGAAATGAAGGAGAAAGAATGAAAGAGAAGGAACTAAAAAATGAAAGAGATGGAACAAAAAAATGATGGAGAAAGAATAAAAAATGAAAGAAGGAACGAAAAAATGAAGGAGAAAGAATAAAAAATGAAAGAAGGAACGAAAAAATGAAGGAGAAAGAATAAAAAATGAAAGAAGGAACGAAAAAATGAAAGAGAATAAAAAATGAAAGAGAAGGAACGAAAAAATGAAGGAGAAAGAATAAAAAATGAAAGAGAAGGAACGAAAAAATGAAGGAGAAAGAATGAAAGAGAAGGAACAAAAAAATGAAGGAGAAAGAATAAAAAATGAAAGAAGGAACGAAAAAATGAAGGAGAAATGAAAGAGAAGTAATGAAAAAATATTCAGAATCTAAGTAAAACAAATAAGTTAAAAACAAAAAATGTAAAAACCAAAATTAGGTGGGGGGAGTAGTTTCTACAAAAAGCGAGCAGTGCTTCTTGTACTTACAGTTGTATATATTGGGTTAAAAAAAAATAAAAGCAGTCGCAAAAGTACAGACAAGGTTAAGGTCACAGGTGTAAAATTGATTTCTGAGACAAAACCCAAAGCTGTAACGTAAGAGGAGACATAAAAAATCATTTACACCTCTTTGCTATTCTATTTCCTCCTCACTTGTTGCCGTCTTCTCCCTGTTTAATTTTACTTGGGGGGGGCAGTTCAATATTTCTGATGTTGTCTGAGAGATAGGTCCTTGATTAAAGATATCGTGGTAACCGATGTTTGCTAGGGAAGGTAAAGGTGAGACATGCTTACTTTTCATCTGAAGACAAAGAAAAACTTATCTTAGCTGCCGCATTTCGTCCCCTGATAGACTTTATCAAGGGGGGAAAAGGAAGGATTTACTTTTGGAACGAGTGATTATAAACAAAAGTAAAAAGGTTGTTAGTTTTTCAAAATTTTAAATTTAAGAAACACTCAAAGATATTCCTCAGGAAAACTGAAAAAGCTCGGTAAATTATGGAATGTTGTAAATGATGTAATTTAAATAAAATAATAATATCCTTACATTTGTCTGCGTGAAAATGCATTGGCTAACGTAAGTTTTCCTTTTGTCTTTACCCATATTGTCCTTTTACAGATATATTTTTAGTTGCGTCTGAAATTTTACATTAGTATATATATATATATATATATATATATATTATGAAATGGACAAAGTCTGACAATTATTTTAAGACATTTTTATGTTTATACATACTTTTTAGAGATAGAAATATTTAAATGCTCTGTTTATAATAAACAGTATTAAACAACATTTACTGGCCTGAATATGCGAGAAATTTTCATAGAAAATATTCGTCCTACAACAGGATTCAAACCTGTATCTTATACGCAACCATCATTTAGACTTGACGTGCATTTAACCGATTTGGCCACAGAGGAGCGTTCGATTAGCAAGGTCGAATTCACTGTATTTAAACTTCAATCTTCCATGATTCTCTCACGTACATTCGTATCTGCTCATGGCGTATCAAATATAAACAAATGACGTCACACATTATGAAAATGGACAAAGTCTGACAATTATTTAAAGACATTTTTATGTTTATACATTCTTTTTATAGATACAAATATTTAAGTAAATGCTCTGTTTATAATAAACGGTATTAAATAACATTTACCGGCCTGAATGTCTGAGAAATTTTCATAGAAAATATTTGTCCTCCGACAGGATTTGAACCTATATCCTATATGGAACCGTCATATAGCCTGATGTGACTTTAACATAGGATGCAGGTTTGATTCCTGTCGGAGGACAAATATTTTCTATGAAAATTTCTCGGATATTCAGGCTGGTAAATGTTGCTTAATATTGTTTCTCATGTGACTTAATAATTTTTTTCTTTTCGGATGATGAATTATATAACAACTGTCTGAAATATCCTTTTTTTCCGAGTGCAATATGCAACAAACAATTTCGTATTTAGCAGTTAAAATATTTAATCCTTAAAAATGGAGAAATATATAGCCAGAAGTGCTTGGAATAAAAGAATATTCAGACAGTTTTTATATAATTTATCAACTGAAAAGAAAAAAATTATTAGATAGTATGAGAAATTGTATAAAAAAAATAAATCAAAGCACCTTGTCTGTCATATTCAATAACATGTGCATATATATATATATATATATATATATATATATATATATATATAAATATATACTTGACTCTCCCGGGAAACTGACAGCCCGACAACAGCACATGAGATTTGATTATAGAGGTGAAGGTTTCGTGCAGGACAATCGACACATTTTGAAGGGCCGAATACAGAGACCTGGTGCACTACGTGCCCCAGGGACCCCAAACGACCCTCCGCAGGTTTTGATTTCAGAGTTGTCATTCTCCTAGACCAGTTGCCATCCAAATGCAAGGCTATAGAACCCAGTCTTTCGTACTATTTACCCATAGCTGGAGGGAAAAACAAGATCATAATATAACGATATATGATTTGTCTATATTACTAAGATGAGGTAGTATGTACACTATTTACATTATTCGGACTATTATCCTCATCTATGTTGCCAAATTTATCACAATGTTTCAGATGTTGTACACTCCAACTTTCTTCAGGTTGGTTGGAATATCTTGGCAGGGTGTCCTGTCAATCATTCTTTCTGAATTCAGAACTATGGAAACACAACAGAACACAACAGAAAACCAGAATAATATCTTTCTCTAAAACTGTCATAGCAACAAACAATTTATAAATATGAAAGGAAGAAAAAGCCATGGAGACTCATTTCACTTAAAGCAATACATTCTTCATTATTACTATTACTATCTCAACACTCTGGCTCTATACACTCTTCATTATTACTATTATTTTATTACTAGTTTGATTCCATCTTATTATTGTTGCTTTTTATCCCAACCCTCTGGCTCTATACACTCTTCATTATTACTATTATTTTATTACTACTTTGATTCCATCTTATTATTGTTTCTTTTTATCCCAACACTCTGGCTCTATACATTCTTCATTATTACTATTATTTTATTACTAGTTTGATTCCATCTTATTATTGTTTCTTTTTATCCCAACACTTTGGCTCTATACATTCTTCATTATTACTATTATTTTATTACTAGTTTGATTCCATCTTATTATTGATGCATTTTATCCCAACACTCTGGCTCTATACATTCTTCATTATTACTATTATTTTATTACTAGTTTGATTCCATCTTATTATTGTTTCTTTTTATCCCAACACTTTGGCTCTATACATTCTTCATTATTACTATTATTTTATTACTAGTTTGATTCCATCTTATTATTGTTGCTTTTTATCCCAACCCTCTGGCTCTATACATTCTTCATTATTACTATTATTTGTTTTCCTCCATTTTAGTATTATTATTGTTGGTGCCTTCTTTTTTACAAGGCACATGCTCTATTGTTCTTTTTTGCCTATAGGAAGTTGTAAGAAGGAAAATAGAAATGAAAAAATAAATTTAAAAAATTATACAAGTCCCTCATTTATTTTCTTTCTTTTATACATTCTTGGTACCCCAGCTCTGAGTTCATTGTATTCAACCGAACAGTGAAAAAAAAATATATATATAGTCCTAATTACACACCCCCTCCAGTCATCGGTAAATGTCTTTGGGGCGGGGGAGTAATAACAGTTTAAACTGTTCTCTCTGGCTTGGATTCTAAGAGACTTTTTAAGGAGATTAATTCCTGAACTGCTCACCCCCCCCTTATATTCCTGCAGACATGTGAGCGTTTGGTCCTCGATAAGCAGCATTCTCAACTCGCCAAGGCAAATAGTTCAACTCTCATTTATCACGTGGATGTACATTAGCCAACTTAATCATATTACTGCAGCTAAGTTGCATCGGCTCTAACAGATTATCTTGGAAAACGTTCAGCTTGTTTTGAAGGCAACTAAGAGCCGTAGAAAATGACAGTGAGGTCAAAAAGCATGCCCGGCAAAGCCAGAACGTTACAGTAATGGGTAACAGAAGGATAAATTTGATTTCCGTCGACCAACTGATCCTTCAATTACACTTCTCGCTATTTTGCCATCAGGCTCTGATCAAGGTGTAGTATCTGTTCTCCTAATTGAAAAAAGCCAAAGTGGACACAAGCCAGAATGGTAATCAGTAACAGAAGGATAAGTTTGGTTTCCATTCCCCAAGTTTTCCTTGGATTACAGTTCCTTTCACTCTTTGGCTATCGGCTCTGATCAAAGTGTAGTCAAAAGTGTATGACAAGCCGTAATGGTAATACATCGATAAACAAATTGTCCTTGGGTTACACTTCTCTTCACTCTTTGGCTATCAGGATCTTTTCAAAGTGTAAGTCTGGTTAATGGCAATATAAGGACCAACTTTGTTTCAGTCGACATTTCTTCTCTCTTTCGTCATTGGGCTCTGATCAAAGTGTAGTGAATGTGCGAGAAATTTTCATAGAAAATATTCGTCCTCCGATAGGATTCAAACCTGTATCCTATATGGAACTGTCATTTAGCTTGACGTGCATTTAACCAATTTGGCCACAGAGGAGCATTCAGTTAGCAAGGTTGAATTTACACTTATCTCTCTCTCTCTCTCTCTATATATATATATATATATAGATAGATAGAGGTGTTAGTTAGATCCAGTGACAGGTTAAGGCAGTGGAGAACTTTGAGGGGGGAATTAACAGGAGATAACCGATATCCATTAAACATGGCACGTGGAACTAGAACAGTGAGCAAAATAAAGTGTTAAGTTCGACATTCCAACCACCTGAAGAAGGCCAAAACGTTGTAATAAATATGGCGACAAAGATGAGGACAATAGTCCGAATAAATTCTCTTTTCCTTTATTTTTACTTTTTTTTGTTCACTTAATCTATAATGGTAATAGAAATGCATGGTCATCAGCACGAAGATGAGTTCAAAATGCAATTTACAGGTCGAGGACATTAAAATCAAGCACGTGAGATTATTTGAATATGTGGGAAGTGTTTTGACAAAGGATAGTTAAGTGAAACATCGAGATGCAAAGCCGTATTCCAAAAGCTAGGCCAAGTATTACGAGACAAAAGGATTTTGTTGGTAACAAAGAAAAAAGTACTGAACTGCTACATAGTATCTGTCCTCTTTTACAACAGCAAATGTAGGACAGTCTCCTTAAAGAAGTAACATTGTAATAGAAACAGCTGAGGACAATCCCAGAAATTTTAAAAATCACAAAAAAAACTGCTATTCAAGTTTCCCTTTTTTTTCCCCTCCCAGGCTTGAGATAAAAGTGTATTATCTGTTCTCCTCATTTCTGATGGCTCTATACACTCTTCCTTATTACTATTATTTTATTATTAGTTTTATTTGATCTTATTATTGTTGCTTCTTATCCCAACCCTCTGGCTCTATACACTCTTCATTATTACTATTATTTTATTACTAGTTTGATTCCATCTTATTATTGTTGTTTTTTATCCCAACACTCTGGCTCTATACACTCTTCATTATTACTATTATTTTATTACTAGTTTGATTCCATCTTATTATTGTTGCTTTTTATCCCAACCCTCTGGCTCTATACACTCTTCATTATTACTATTATTTTATTACTAGTTTGATTCCATTTTATTATTGTTGCTTTTTATCCCAACACTCTGGCTCTATACATTCTTCATTATTACTATTATTTTATTACTAGTTTTATTTGATCTTATTATTGTTGCTTTTTATCCCAACCCTCTGGCTCTATACATTCTTCATTATTACTATTATTTTATTACTAGTTTTATTTGATCTTATTATTATTGCTTTTTATCCCAACCCTCTGGCTCTATACATTCTTCATTATTACTATTATTTTATTACTAGTTTTATTCCATCTTATTATTGTTTCTTTTTATCCCAACACTCTGGCTCTATACATTCTTCATTATTACTATTATTTTATTACTAGTTTTATTTGATCTTATTATTGTTGCTTTTTATCCCAACACTCTGGCTCTATACACTCTTCATTATTACTATTATTTTATTACTAGTTTTATTCCATCTTATTATTGTTGCTTTTTATCCCAACACTCTGGCTCTATACACTCCTTTCGCTATCGGCTCTGATCAAAGTGTTGTCAAAAGTGTATGACACTTCTATTTTAGCCCTTTCCTTAGAAAGAACTAGCAGGGATATCCAGTGTTGCTCACAAGATCTCTGAATAATAGTTTATTATTGACATTTTTTCAGCCATCTTATAGAAAATAATTTTTACAGTTTTACTTTTAAACATTACAATAAAAAAGCAAACATTTCTCTATGAATCAATTTAATTACCATTTTGAAAGGGAACAAGAAACATTGAGAATTTAGTTTTAAAAAGTGATTATGTTTAAATTTTCAAGTTATATTTGTATTTGAAAAGAAAAAAAAGTGAGTTAAATAAAAATTAGCAGAGACAGACATTACTTACGATCAACATTAGTCGTGTTGAATATTTGTTTTACGAATTAAACTATATTTTATTTAAATTTATTTTTCGACAAAATAAGACTCGCTGTAGTTTTTGCTTTTATAAAACTTAATTGAAAATTATTTATTTTTATAATATTTAAAAACAGAAAAACAATGACATATTAATAATTGTGGTTTTTTTAGTTTTAGCCAGACGCACACACTCAAATATTTGAATAAATAAATATTAAACTTTTTGCCAAATAATTTTATTTAATATTCTCTTTCTTTTAAATTTACTTTGTTATTTTAATATTCAGTTTTTTATTTACTATAGTGGTGAAAATAACTAAAATGAAATAAATTTTAGATGTGAAAATAAATTCAAGATGATAGAAATTTTAAAAACATGTATAGCATTCTGAAAGCATCAGCAGAATTAAAAAGTAAAAACAAGCAGGTATAAGAATTATTACTGTCTATATTTCTGAGATGAGGTATTCTGTACACTATTTACATTATTCGGACTATTGTCCTCATCTTTGTCGCCATATTTATCACAACATTTAGGCCACAAAAATCCCCTGAGCCGACCAAGCATAGAAATGAATAAAATATGGGAACCAGTAATAAGGAGTACCAGAGAAAAGCGATAATAACAATAAAAATTGCAGTATAAGCTCCAGTAAAAACAAAATGATAAAAAATGGTTGCTAATGACATTAGGTTTATAATACCCAGAAATTTATACACAGATGTCCTCAAAGGACACGTGGCACAGTGGATAAAGGTGTTAGTTAGATCCGGTGACAGGACCCAAAGAGTGTGAGTTCAATACCTGGTTAAGTCTGGAAATGATGTTGAATCTTATTTTTTTATTATAATGTAATTATTATTTTATATTCTTTTTGTTTGAGATTAATTCACTATTTACATTATTCAGACTATTGTTCTCATCTTTGTCACCATATTTATTACAACGTTTCAGTTGTTGTATACTCCAGCCTTCTTTAGGTAGTTGGAATGTCAAACTGAACCATTTATTTCTCTCACTGGGGGTAGACTGTTCTAGTTCCACGTGCCTTGAGGACACATGGCACAATGGATAAAGGCGTTAGTTAGATCCAGTGACAGGACCCAAAGAGTGTGAGTTCAATACCTGGAGAACTTTCAGAGGGGAATTAATAGGAGATAACTGACATCCATTAAACATGGCACATGGAACTAGAATCAGTGAGTGAAATAAACGGTTCAGTTTGACATTCCAACCACCTGAAGAAGGCTGGAGTGTACAATGGCCGAAACGTAATATGGTGACATATTAGTCCAAATAATGTAAATAGTGAGAATTATTACTGTTCATTTTTACTTTTTAATTCTGAGAATTTCAAATGCACTGTTTAATACAGTTTAATTTTTAAATAATTTCATAAAATACAAATCATACAATGATAATTTTTTTTACAAAAATCTGGCTTGGGTGATGAGTCTGTATATATATTTACTTTGTTACAATTAGTGTAGATTTTTTATTTTAGTCGGACACACGCACATAAAGACAGACAACTGTATATCATACAGTATAAAGATATATGTACAGATGAAGGTAATGGCCACATGATATTGAAGCACCAGTTTTCTGTACTGTCAGTGAAGTTAAGCAACATCAAACCTGGTCAGTATCTAGATGGGTAACCATTTGGGAAGACCAGCAGTTGTTGTAAGTTAGTTATTAACCATTACAAAACTTTTCTGACATTTTTAATGAGGATCTCTGCTTAAAGTGTATATAGGAAGCTAAACCAAATGTTTATCTTTTTTTTCTTTAACTGTATAAAGTAGACAGCTAGCTGACAATTTCCTTGCCTGAAACCAAAGTTTTATAAACTTTCCTTCTACGACATTTAACCTATGACTTTTTTCCGGTCACCGGGAAAATCCAGACATTAAAAGAATCACGTTGTCTTTGCATTTGTCATACACATATTAGCCACCAGGGGGGAGCCATAAACATCAGATTCTCAATGATGTCCGCGAGTACTTACAAAAATATTATTTGGAGCAGACCGCATCGCATTGAAATGCCGGTTCCTGTATTAACCAACGTCAAGCCCAGTTTGTACGTAGATGTGTGGCCAATTTGAAATACCAGTAAATACTGTAAATTAATTTCTGATTTGAATTTGAGTGCATAGCAGAATTAGACTGGATAAAATTGTTGCATTTTCCCAAAAGAAATTGGTACAAGGAATGCAATATTTATGCTCAGAAAGAGCAGTAGAAATGTAAAAGGATTTTAGGTTTATAGATAATGCAAACACGTTTTATGAAGCAGGAGAAAACTGTTTGAACTTCCTCATAAATATAGCAAATTTTAAATAAGGGTGATTTATATAGAAGAATGAATACATGAGGACACCGTTCTTCCAAAGTATAGATTTATTGATTCCTGTTTAGGATTGGGTTTCCAGTTGCTTCTAAAGTCTACTACAACTCTATACTTCTAACATATCCATCTGAACTCTGAAATTTTATTTACTAATTATTTACTTATTTTTTTCTCCCCAATAGGAGTAGATAGGTTTGCCTATCGTCCAGTTCACACTTCCCTCTGATCTTTTGAATTTCAACCCTATACTTCTCACATCTCCGCCTGAACTCTGAGATTTTTTTTTTCTCCTGAATAGGTTTGTCCTACATTCTTGAGTCTATCATGCCTACACCCACGGTCCTGCATCAAGGTTGTAAAATCTTGCACCATGGCTAGGTGTCTATTTTTACTAATAAAAATTTTGAGGTTTTAATAATCAAAGAAATGTTATATAAATTAAAATTTGCAGGACACTGCTGGCAAGCAAAACAAGAACTTGTGAGTTATTTCATTGAATAAAGATGCCTTTCTTTTTTTTTTTTTTTTTTTTTTTCTAAATCACACCACTCCCCTGTCTTTTGAACAGGAGTAGCAGTTTATCCTTTTTTTTCCAGTTTAGGATTGGGTTTCCAGTTACTTCTAAAAATCTTTCACTAGCCCCTTGCATCTTAGTGGCATTAATGTACTTGGCAGTAAATTGATCAAAAAAATAAAAATAATATTCAGAAAAAAGTAACTCTCAAAAGAATAGAAATAGCTGTTACTGCTATTGCTAACCTTGACAGTATATAAGTATTTTTAGAGTCCCCGGAGAGAATTAACAACATTACATGTGATTTTTTTTTTCCAGGACTTACTGTAGCAATAATTGTAGAAAATCTGAATTTTGAAAAGACATAAAAGTTTATGATTAATATCCAGAATGTCCTGAATGATAGAAAAAAAATCAGACAGGTTAAAATGTGACACAGAAATCCAAAGAGAATTGGAATAGGAAGGTTATTAGGGAGGCATTTTGTGTCCGAACATAGCTGGTCAATGTAAGTGGTTGCTGGGCGACCAATCTGTCTTGTTCTATAGCTACGTGTTCAGAGCAATAGATCACTTGCAGGTTCTTGCTTGGTTTTGTTTGTTGAAATGATTTTATTAATTTATTTATTATTTGGTTGAGCATCATTTGGTTGGATTTAGTCATATGTCTCGTCTATTGTGAACTTTTGATAACAGTTGTGACATTGTGAAAAGAGGTGATCTTCGACTAGAGAGATTAATACAAGTGTGGAATTATCTATACCCGTGTTTTATGGAAGGTGCAAAAAACATTTGATCAAATATGACTTTCTTGAGTCTATCATGCCAACACTCACGGCCCCGCATCACGGTTGGAAAGTCATTAGGGTGGTATTCTGTGTCCTAACACAGCGGGTCAATGTAAGCAGTTGCTGGGTGACCAACCCGTCTTGCCCCATGGCTAGGTGTCTGTTTTTACTAATAAAAATTTTGAGGTTTTAATAATCAAAGAAATGTTATATAATTAAACTTTGCAAGACACTGCTGGCAAGCAAAACAAGAACTTGCGAGTTATTTCGTTGAATAAATATGCCTGTCTTTTTTTTTTTCTAATCACACACATAACTTAAATTGGTTTATTAAAAATTTTTAACCAGTGTACATAAATAAATGCTGCAGTTAATTCAATTGCCTGAAGAGCGCTGCTCCCCATAGCCTTGACCATGGAAGAAACATTGTAATATTATAATACAAGATATTGGTTAATAAAAATTATTATTACTATTATTATAGAATAATTTATTTGCATTAAATTAGTTTTCATTTAAAAATAAAGCTTAATTATACAATATGGCTTTTCCAACATCTTGTTGAATTGGGATTTAGTCATGTTTCTCAACTTTTATCAAAAGTTCACAATAGATTTGAGACTAATACAAGTGTAGAAGGATCTATACCTATGTTTTATAGACAGTGCAGAAACATTTGTTAAAATATGACTTTCACCATAAATATAGCAAATTTTAAATACATGTTGAGGGTGATGTAAGTAGATGAATAGAATATTGTTGTCTTATGTTCAATAGCTATTAAGGGGTCCACCAAGAAAATAAAAAAAAAAGGGAAAATGGGTCCATCAGTTAGAAAAGGTTGAGAACCACTGCAATACATGGTCAAGGATGGTAACAAAGAAAGGACCCCTACTTTGATGTCAAAGGAGATAGTGTCTCCATCTGGGGATCTAACCAAAGATTTCGTATTCTTCTTCACAGATAATGAAGAAACTTGAAATAACAGAAAAGTGGTTCTGCAGAAGGATGCTGAGAATACCATGGACTGGATACACACAAATCTTATCCTATATAAAATCAGTGTGATCTTTATTAGACATTGGAACATGGAATGCAATATCTGGGGGTCCACAGGCAAAATATAACAAACTGGGAGTCCACAGTGATATTTTGGTGGTCTATGAAGAAAGACAATTCAGAATGGTTTTTATTTTTAAAATAAAGCACAGCTCTAATTTATTGCTTTTCCAACATCTTGTTGAATCGAGATTTAGTCGTGTTTCTCAAATGTTATCAAAAGTTCACAATAGACTTGACATTGTGAAAAGAGACGATCTTCAACTATCATTAACATCGATGGAACCAGATATAAAGAAACTTGTTGAGCAGCATCAACCACAGGAATCTCATTAAATAAATATACCTTTCTTTTTTTATAAACAGTACTTGGCTTTAAATGACCCAATAGGGTAGATAGGCCATAAACACACAAACAAACAAGCAACTCTTGCGTACTCTTAGAGCAAAATTCCTCAGATTTTGATCTGTAAGTTTTCGACAATTTTTTTTCATTGGAAAGTTTTACCATCAAAAGCGTTTTGCATCGATCGGTCGCTACAAAGCCAGGTTAATATGGCAGGTGAATTAGAGCAGACCAACCGGGTCCCAAAATATTTCCCTGCGCGATTTTTACTGCATGCGACCTTGCAGAACAAGACATTTGGTTTAAACCAGAGGTTCTCAGCCGGGATCCACATGGGCCCTAGGGGGGGGGGGTCTATGTAATATTTCTGGCGGTTCACAGATAAAACATAACAAATTGGGAGTCCACAGTGATATTTTGGTGGTCTATGAAGAAAGACAATTCAGAATGGTTTTTATTTTTAAAATAAAGCACAGCTCTAATTTATTGCTTTTCCAACATCTTGTTGAATCGAGATTTAGTCGTGTTTCTCAAATGTTATCAAAAGTTCACAATAGACTTGACATTGTGAAAAGAGGTGATCTTCGACTAGAGAGACTAATACAAGAGTAGGAGGATCTATACCTATGTTTTATAGACAGTGCAAAAACATTTCACCATAAATATAACAAATTTTAAATACATGTTGAGAGTGATGTAACTAGATGAATTTGAGCACACAAATCTCACCTAACTAATATTCAGGAAAGCTGCCAAAAAAAAAATTATAGCTGTTACATCTGTTGTTAGCTTTGATAGTGTATAAATATTTTTACGGTTCCCCAGTCACATGACATGTGACTTACCGCAGCAATAATTGCAGAAACACCTATAACTTCAATTTTGTAAGGACATCAAATTTTACGACTAATGTGGCGCATTTTCTGAGTCCTGGCAAAGAATTGAATAATAATAAAAAAAATCTGACAGCTTAAACAGTCAAGCAACGTCATATGTCAAGCTTTCCTCATCAGCCACTTTAGACCTCAGGGAAGACACGTAGGCAGAGGTTATTTTTAGACCTCATGGAAGACACGTAGGCAGAGGTTATTTTTAGACCTCAGGGAAGACACGTAGGCAGAGGTTATTTTTAGACCTCAGGGAAGACACGTAGGCAGAGGTTATTTTTAGACCTCAGGGAAGACACGTAGGCAGAGGTTATTTTTAGACCTCAGGGAAGACACGTAGGCAGAGGTTATTTTTAGACCTCAGGGAAGACACGTAGGCAGAGGTTATTTTTAGACCTCATGGAAGACACGTAGGCAGAGGTTATTTTTTGGAGGTCGAGGAACATTGCAAACTTCCTGCATTTTTGATATGGACCAAAGGATAATTGCTTTTTACACCAAACAACGGAATATTGATTTGGGGGATCTTTTCAGCACACCCTCAATTATTTGGGGTTGGGATAAATTGTTATATATATATATATATCAAAAAGGCTTAAACATTAATATTCCATGGTCATAATTTATTCCATTGGAATCGTAAATACAATCCAATTCATCAGACCTACAAATTCAAAAAGATATGGATGAGATTTTAGATAACGTTTTGAATTATACTTCTCATGTCCACTACGATTGCTCTCTCTAGTATTGATCGGAGTTTCCTTCCAGACCTTTTGTTTTAGTTTTTCTCATCAGAGTCCATCTTGCACATTTACAAATCTACCATTCGTCCGTGCATAGAATACTGCTGCCATAATATTGGTTCTAGTGCTCCTGCGATTCATCTCATGGTTCTTGATAAAATCCAAAGAAGGATCTGCAATGTAACTGATCCTGACCTGGCATCTCGACTTCAGTCACTTTCTCACTGACATAACATGGCTTCCCACTGTTTTTTCTACAAATATTTTCATGGCAACTGCTCTGACAAGCTTTTTTTTTCCTGGTGTCCAGATTATATGAATTTAAGCGTGCAACTAGATTGGTCCCCACCTTTAACAGTTAAATGTAACAGCCACTTCTACTTCAACAGTTTCTTTCTCACACTTCCTACCTGTGGAACTCCCTTCTCTTTACTAGCTTCCCTGCTAACTATAATCTTCAAAGATATAAATGCAATGTCAATTGTCATCTTCTGTTGGCTTGAATCCCATTCATCTTTTATCCTCTCCTCAATCCCCCACTACATACAGTCTTTTCTCTCATTTCCCACCCTGTAACCCCCTGCGTACTAGCGGCATTCCTGCCTTGCTTGGGGTGAAATGATTAAGAAAAAAGTTAGTGTAAAAATTTAATGGATTAATTATATCATTGTTTTCCTTCCTACACATTTTAGTTGTCCTTACAAGAGACGGGTTATTTGTAAAAGCTCTTTGTTCTTTTGTAAGGTCAACAGTCTGATGTGATAGCTAAAGATTTATTCATTTGAAGTCATTTTTAAGCATTGATCTGAAAAACACACACACACACACACAATATATATATATATATATAATTATTTATTTAAAAATATGATTCCAACACTACATAAGAGTTCTCATGTTTCAAAACAAGAGCCGAAAACTTCAATATAATTATTTGAATTAAACTGAATTAAAGTACCAAGCTCTGTTCCATCTTCAAGCGAATTTTTTTTTTTTTTGCCAAAAATTTCACTTGAAGATGGAACATATCTTGGTACTTTAATTCAGTTTAATTCAAATAATTATATTGAAGTTTTCGGCTCTTGTTTTGAAACATGAGAACTCTCATGTAGCGTTGGAATCATATTTTTAAATAGATAATTATGTTTATGCTCTACTTTTGTATCGAGCACTATTTTTTAAAAATAATAGCAAAAATACTAAAGAACTTTGAATTATTTACCTAACGAGTTCTTTTCTATTTTCTATATATTTTTACACACACACACATTATATATATATATATATATATATATAAAATTGTGTATTTAGGCAGCAATTTCTCTTTTATTCAATTCTCATTGACAACAACTGACAAGGTGCTGCAAGGCCTCTTATCGGGAAATTGAAGGTTTTGAAGAGCATGGAATTACCTCTTAATTGCTGTTGTTCCCTGGTCCACAACAATTTGGGATGGCAGCACCTGTTAGGGTCCTAGTAATGGGCAAATAGTGACCCCCCCCAAACAAAAAAAAAAACACTATGAAAATATAAAAATATGTTTTTATAGTAAGAATTGCCAACACTTCCTATTTATATTAATTCCCAACAGTACATTTTATAGCAAAATACACAACAATACATTTTTGTAGTACAATGACCATACATGAAGACATTTGTCTGCATTAAAAATATATTTCGTTGAAGCCACAAAATTGTGTTTAAAAGATTGAAGTGTTAAGTTACTAAAAGGAGATAACTGAAACTAAGCTATCCAGGAAAGAGATGAGGCATGGCATGTGGAATGAGAACAATCTACCGCAGTGAACTAAATAAAGGGTTTGATTCAAAATTCCAACAGACATCGCCTGAAGAAGGCTGAAGCATAAATGACACATAGAGATGTCGATATGCTGCTAAACAAAATCATCCAACGTGCTGCAATTAAGCTTTAAGTTCAATTTTTCTTGTTTTCATATGAGTGTTTTCCTTTTCTGGACATAAAAATTATCACCGCTATAATGCAGCGTCCCTAATTGTTCTGATGAACTTTCTTCCTAGACTTTATGAATTTAAGTGCAGTACTAGATTGGCAGCTAGGTCTCATCATTTTACAGTTGAAATGGCGAGATGCAACCATGAATTTTATGTTAACAATTTCTTATCTCTCACTTCTGGAACTCTATTCTGGCTTCTTGCTTTCCAGTCAAGCTTCAAGTGTGTAAAAATTGTCCACATGATCTATATATCAGAGAATAGCCAAAAACGCTCGGATATATAGAATATTTGGGCAGTTTTTACACATTTGATGTCCAGAAAAGAAAAAGTTATACAAATTCAAGAAAAAATGAATATGAAGCTTAATCATACCTCCTTGTCTGTCGCCATTGATGAAATTTTATATATATATATATATATATATATATATATATATATATATATATTGTGTGTATTTAGGCAGCATCTTTTCATTCATACACGTTTCATTAAATAATATAGACAAGTGTTGTCTATTTATTTTATGTAAACTCTTTTCATAACATCTGCTAATAATACTGCCTAAATACACACAATATATATATATATATATATATATTCATACGTGTTTCATTAAATAATATGGACAAGTGTTGTCTATTTATTTTATGTAAATTCTTTTCATAACCTCTGCTAATAATACTGCCTAAATAAACACTATATATATATATATATTCATACATGTTTCATTACACAATATAGACAAGTGTTTATTTATTTTATGTAAATTCTTTTCATAACGTCTGCTAATAATACTGTCTAAATACACACAAAATATATATATATATTCATATATGTTTCATTAAATAATATAGACAAGTGTTGTCTATTTTATGCAAAATTTTTTCGTAACATCTGATAAGTTTAATAACATTATTGTTGAACAAAGAAAGAAACTGACAATATTGATCCATATTTTTTTAATACAATCTAATCTTTCGGTTTACTTAAGCCATTATCAAAGATGTCAATTACAACATATTAAACAATATTCTGACAAGACAGTGATGATAGTCTGTCAATGTTTACATAGATGATTTCTAAGCAACGATAAACATGCGCATATAAGACGCTAGAAGCGAAAATCACACTGCATCTCATGACGTCACACATGACCACATAAGAGTGAATTGGGGAATATAAAGTATGGTAAGCCGTTGGTATAAACCAATGTCTTCTGTTACCAATTATAGGGTTCAGTTTGACATTCCAACCACCTGAAGAAGGCCGGAGAGTACAATGGCTGAAATATTGTAATAAATATGGTGACGAAGATGAGGACAATAGTCCGAATAATGTAAATAGTGTACATAATACCTCATCTCAGAAATATAGACAGATACTGAAAGGCCGAAACGTTGTGATAAATATGGTGACAAAGATGAGGACAATAGTCCGAATAATGTAAATAGTGTACATAATACCTCACCTCAGAAAAATAGATAGATACTGAAGAAGGCTGGAGAGTACAATGGCCGAAATATTGTAATAAATATGGTGACAATAGTTTATTTAAATAATTCCAAAATTAATAGATTGTTGATGTTTCAATCATATTTTTATTTTATTTTCCCATTCCAGGGTCTCCAAATCAAACGGTCTCTCTGCAAGTGTTGTGGCATCAACCTCTCCCAACCAGAATGGTAAAACCTGTACCAGTCCATCCCCTATGAGTGGTCGGAACCGGAGCCGGTCCTTATCATACTCCTCCTCTGAGCGGCCTCCCAAGAAAACATCTGCATCGCCTGTACCCGCCAAGTATACTAAAACGAGGTACTCCTCGGATAGCTCAAGGAGTCCCTCCCCAGCAAGTCACAAACAATCGTGCAGTTACCGGTCAAAGTCAAAATCTGACAGCAAATCACCACGAAGACGACATCGCTCACGGAGTCGGAGCAGGTCGAGATCCTTCTCAAGGGCAAGGTCTAGAAAAACTCGATCCAGGTCCCGCAGTTACCGAAGGTAAGTATCACATTATGCAGTTCGATATGTGGGTCTAGTTTTACACTAGCAAAAATATACACAGAAATAAAATTTTCATTATTAATAAAAAGATATTACTACTAATGAAATAAAAAGCAATTGAAATTAAGATGAAAGAAATCCTAGTCAAAAATGAATAATGGCTGACAATGCTTCATCTAATAAGAATAAAATTCAAGATAATATTACTACTAATAGAATGAAAAGCAATTGAAATTAAGATGAAAGAAATCCTAGTCAAAAATGAATAATGGTTGACAATGCTTCATCTAATAAGAATAAAATTCAAGATAATATTACTACTAATACTACTAATGGAATAAAAAGCAATTGAAATAAAGATGAAAGAAATCCTAGTCAAAAATGAATAATGGCTGACAATGCTTCATCTAATAAGAATAAAATTCAAGATAATATTACTACTAATACTACTAATGGAATAAAAAGCAATTGAAATTAAGATGAAAGAAATCCTAGTCAAAAATGAATAATGGCTGACAATGCTTCATCTAATAAGAATAAAATTCAAGATAATATTACTACTAATACTACTAATGGAATGAAAAGCAATTGAAATTAAGATGAAAGAAATCCTAGTCAAAAATGAATAATGGCTGACAATGCTTCATCTAATAAGAATAAAATTCAAGATAATATTACTACTAATACTAGTAATGGAATGAAAAGCAATTGAAATTAAGATGAAAGAAATCCTAGTCAAAAATGAATAATGGCTGACAATGCTTCATCTAATAAGAATAAAATTCAAGATAATATTACTACTAATACTAGTAATGGAATGAAAAGCAATTGAAATTAAGATGAAAGAAATCCTAGTCAAAAATGAATAATGGCTGACAATGCTTCATCTAATAAGAATAAAATTCAAGATAATATTACTACTAATACTACTAATGTAATCAAAGGCAATTGAAATTCAGATGAAAGAAATCCTAGTCAAAAATGAATAATGGCTGACAATGCTTCATCTAATAAGAATAAAATTCAAGATAATATTACTACTAATACTAGTAATGGAATGAAAAGCAATTGAAATTAAGATGAAAGAAATCCTAGTCAAAAATGAATAATGGCTGACAATGCTTCATCTAATAAGAATAAAATTCAAGATAATATTACTACTAATACTACTAATGTAATCAAAGGCAATTGAAATTAAGATGAAAGAAATCCTAGTCAAAAATGAATAATGGCTGACAATGCTTCATCTAATAAGAATAAAATTCAAGATAATATTACTACTAATACTAGTAATGGAATGAAAAGCAATTGAAATTAAGATGAAAGAAATCCTAGTCAAAAATGAATAATGGCTGACAATGCTTCATCTAATAAGAATAAAATTCAAGATAATATTACTACTAATACTACTAATGTAATAAAAAGCAATTAAAATTAAGATGAAAGAAATCCTAGTCAAAAATGAATAATGGCTGACAATGCTTCATCTAATAAGAATAAAATTCAAGATAATATTACTACTAATACTACTAATGGAATAAAAAGCAATTGAAATTAAGATGAAAGAAATCCTAGTCAAAAATGAATAATGACTGACAATGCTTCATCTAATAAGAATAAAATTCAAGATAATATTACTACTAATACTAGTAATGGAATGAAAAGCAATTGAAATTAAGATGAAAGAAATCCTAGTCAAAAATGAATAATGGCTGACAATGCTTCATCTAATAAGAATAAAATTCAAGATAATATTACTACTAATACTACTAATGTAATAAAAAGCAATTGGAATTAAGATGAAAGAAATCCTAGTCAAAAATGAATAATGGCTGACAATGCTTCATCTAATAAGAATAAAATTCAAGATAATATTACTACTAATACTACTAATGGAATAAAAAGCAATTGAAATTAAGATGAAAGAAATCCTAGTCAAAAATGAATAATGGCTGACAATGCTTCATCTAATAAGAATAAAATTCAAGATAATATTACTACTAATACTACTAATGTAATAAAAAGCAATTGGAATTAAGATGAAAGAAATCCTAGTCAAAAATGAATAATGGCTGACAATGCTTCATCTAATAAGAATAAAATTCAAGATAATATTACTACTAATACTACTAATGTAATAAAAAGCAATTGGAATTAAGATGAAAGAAATCCTAGTCAAAAATGAATAATGACTGACAATGCTTCATCTAATAAGAATAAAATTCAAGATAATATTACTACTAATACTAGTAATGGAATGAAAAGCAATTGAAATTAAGATGAAAGAAATCCTAGTCAAAAATGAATAATGGCTGACAATGCTTCATCTAATAAGAATAAAATTCAAGATAATATTACTACTAATACTACTAATGGAATAAAAAGCAATTGAAATTAAGATGAAAGAAATCCTAGTCAAAAATGAATAATGGCTGACAATGCTTCATCTAATAAGAATAAAATTCAAGATAATATTACTACTAATACTACTAATGTAATAAAAAGCAATTGGAATTAAGATGAAAGAAATCCTAGTCAAAAATGAATAATGGCTGACAATGCTTCATCTAATAAGAATAAAATTCAAGATAATATTACTACTAATACTACTAATGTAATAAAAAGCAATTGAAATTAAGATGAAAGAAATCCTAGTCAAAAATGAATAATGGCTGACAATGCTTCATCTAATAATAATAAAATTCAAGATAATATTACTACTAATACTACTAATGGAATAAAAAGCAATTGAAATTAAGATGAAAGAAATCCTAGTCAAAAATGAATAATGGCTGACAATGCTTCATCTAATAAGAATAAAATTCAAGATAATATTACTACTAATACTACTAATGGAATAAAAAGCAATTGAAATTAAGATGAAAGAAATCCTAATCAAAAATGAATAATGGCTGACAATGCTTCATCTAATAAGAATAAAATTCAAGATAATATTACTACTAATACTACTAATGTAATAAAAAGCAATTGAAATTAAGATGAAAGAAATCCTAATCAAAAATGAATAATGGCTGACAATGCTTCATCTAATAAGAATAAAATTCAAGATAATATTACTACTAATACTACTAATGTAATAAAAAGCAATTGAAATTAAGATGAAAGAAATCCTAGTGAAAAATGAATAATGGCTGACAATGCTTCATCTAATAAGAATAAAATTCAAGATAATATTACTACTAATACTACTAATGGAATAAAAAGCAATTGAAATTAAGATGAAAGAAATCCTAGTCAAAAATGAATAATGGCTGACAATGCTTCATCTAATAAGAATAAAATTCAAGATAATATTACTACTAATACTACTAATGGAATAAAAAGCAATTGAAATTAAGATGAAAGAAATCCTAGTCAAAAATGAATAATGGCTGACAATGCTTCATCTTATAAGAATAAAATTCAAGATAATATTACTACTAATACTACTAATGTAATAAAAAGCAATTGAAATTAAGATGAAAGAAATCCTAATCAAAAATGAATAATGGCTGACAATGCTTCATCTAATAAGAATAAAATTCAAGATAATATTACTACTAATACTACTAATGTAATAAAAAGCAATTGAAATTAAGATGAAAGAAATCCTAATCAAAAATGAATAATGGCTGACAATGCTTCATCTAATAAGAATAAAATTCAAGATAATATTACTACTAATACTACTAATGTAATAAAAAGCAATTGGAATTAAGATGAAAGAAATCCTAGTCAAAAATGAATAATGGCTGACAATGCTTCATCTAATAAGAATAAAATTCAAGATAATATTACTACTAATACTACTAATGTAATAAAAAGCAATTGAAATTAAGATGAAAGAAATCCTAGTCAAAAATGAATAATGGCTGACAATGCTTCATCTAATAATAATAAAATTCAAGATAATATTACTACTAATACTACTAATGGAATAAAAAGCAATTGAAATTAAGATGAAAGAAATCCTAGTCAAAAATGAATAATGGCTGACAATGCTTCATCTAATAAGAATAAAATTCAAGATAATATTACTACTAATACTACTAATGGAATAAAAAGCAATTGAAATTAAGATGAAAGAAATCCTAATCAAAAATGAATAATGGCTGACAATGCTTCATCTAATAAGAATAAAATTCAAGATAATATTACTACTAATACTACTAATGTAATAAAAAGCAATTGAAATTAAGATGAAAGAAATCCTAATCAAAAATGAATAATGGCTGACAATGCTTCATCTAATAAGAATAAAATTCAAGATAATATTACTACTAATACTACTAATGTAATAAAAAGCAATTGAAATTAAGATGAAAGAAATCCTAGTGAAAAATGAATAATGGCTGACAATGCTTCATCTAATAAGAATAAAATTCAAGATAATATTACTACTAATACTACTAATGGAATAAAAAGCAATTGAAATTAAGATGAAAGAAATCCTAGTCAAAAATGAATAATGGCTGACAATGCTTCATCTAATAAGAATAAAATTCAAGATAATATTACTACTAATACTACTAATGGAATAAAAAGCAATTGAAATTAAGATGAAAGAAATCCTAGTCAAAAATGAATAATGGCTGACAATGCTTCATCTTATAAGAATAAAATTCAAGATAATATTACTACTAATACTACTAATGTAATAAAAAGCAATTGAAATTAAGATGAAAGAAATCCTAATCAAAAATGAATAATGGCTGACAATGCTTCATCTAATAAGAATAAAATTCAAGATAATATTACTACTAATACTACTAATGTAATAAAAAGCAATTGAAATTAAGATGAAAGAAATCCTAATCAAAAATGAATAATGGCTGACAATGCTTCATCTAATAAGAATAAAATTCAAGATAATATTACTACTAATACTACTAATGTAATAAAAAGCAATTGAAATTAAGATGAAAGAAATCCTAATCAAAAATGAATAATGGCTGACAATGCTTCATCTAATAAGAATAAAATTCAAGATAATATTACTACTAATACTACTAATGTAATAAAAAGCAATTGAAATTAAGATGAAAGAAATCCTAATCAAAAATGAATAATGGCTGACAATGCTTCATCTAATAAGAATAAAATTCAAGATAATATTACTACTAATACTACTAATGTAATAAAAAGCAATTGAAATTAAGATGAAAGAAATCCTAGTGAAAAATGAATAATGGCTGACAATGCTTCATCTAATAAGAATAAAATTCAAGATAATATTACTACTAATACTACTAATGGAATAAAAAGCAATTGAAATTAAGATGAAAGAAATCCTAGTCAAAAATGAATAATGGCTGACAATGCTTCATCTAATAAGAATAAAATTCAAGATAATATTACTACTAATACTACTAATGTAATAAAAAGCAATTGAAATTAAGATGAAAGAAATCCTAATCAAAAATGAATAATGGCTGACAATGCTTCATCTTATAAGAATAAAATTCAAGATAATATTACTACTAATACTACTAATGTAATAAAAAGCAATTGAAATTAAGATGAAAGAAATCCTAGTGAAAAATGAATAATGGCTGACAATGCTTCATCTAATAAGAATAAAATTCAAGATAATATTACTACTAATACTACTAATGGAATAAAAAGCAATTGAAATTAAGATGAAAGAAATCCTAGTCAAAAATGAATAATGGCTGACAATGCTTCATCTAATAAGAATAAAATTCAAGATAATATTACTACTAATACTACTAATGGAATAAAAAGCAATTAAAATTAAGATGAAAGAAATCCTAGTCAAAAATGAATAATGGCTGACAATGCTTCATCTAATAAGAATAAAATTCAAGATAATATTACTACTAATACTACTAATGGAATAAAAAGCAATTAAAATTAAGATGAAAGAAATCCTAGTCAAAAATGAATAATGGCTGACAATGCTTCATCTAATAAGAATAAAATTCAAGATAATATTACTACTAATACTACTAATGGAATAAAAAGCAATTAAAATTAAGATGAAAGAAATCCTAGTCAAAAATGAATAATGGCTGACAATGCTTCATCTAATAAGAATAAAATTCAAGATAATATTACTACTAATACTACTAATGGAATAAAAAGCAATTGAAATTAAGATGAAAGAAATCCTAGTCAAAAATGAATAAGGGCAGATAAAAGTAAAAAGAAAACAATCTAGGATAAATAAATTTTCTGTGAAGAGATTTCATCATCTGCCAATGTTGGCTGTTGGCTCAAATGGTAATCTTTCCAAGATAAAAAGGAATGTGCGATTAGGCCTCACCTTCAGCCATTCTGTTTTTTTTCTGATTCAAGCTGTTTCCTAATAAGCTTTTTTTTTCTTTTAGGCGTGTCAGCCCTAGCCGATCTCACAGTCGTGACAGATGCTATAGTCGGAGCCATAGTCGTGGGTCAAGGCGGCGTGAATCTCGCAGTCCATCCATCCGGCGGCGTCCTGGATCCCCCAGCCATCTTGATAAGCGTCGAATCACAAGGTAAGATCTGGCAAGAAAGAAAGAACAGCCTGAGATAGATAAATAGATAGATATAAACAGAACAAGATAGATAGATAGATAGATATAAACAGAACAAGATACATAGATATAAACGGAACAAGATAGATAGAAAGATAAATATAAACAGAACAAGATAGATAGATAGATATAAACAGAACAAGATACAAAGATAGATATAAACAGAACAAGATAGATAGAAAGATAGATATAAACAGAACAAGATATAGATAAATAGATATGAATAGAATCAGATACAAAAACATGAACAGAGATAGATAGATATGAAAAGAATGAGATAGATACATAGATGTAAACAGAATAATATAGACAGATATGAACAGTATGGGACAGATCTGGTGAGAAAGAAAGAAACAAAGAAATAAATTGATAGAAAAAGAACTGACAAGACAGAAAGAAAACAGTTGTGTGCTTGTGTATGTATTGATTGATTGATCTGTTTTCTACGGTTTATCAACCCTTTGCAGGTTATTTAAAGCCAGAAAATATTTTTAGATTGGAAGATTTTTTTTTGGGGGGGGGAGTTAATAAATGATTTAGTGATACATCCTTAATCCATAGGTTGGTGGGAAAGAGACGGATTCAACAGTATGTGCACGTAAGTGAATATGACAAACTCAGCAGGAATTGAAACTCAGCTCTCTGATTAACAATTTCAAGCCATTATCCAGTACACCACCTGCTCCTCCAAGGCATGGAAGTATATGCCTAACAGTTGATATGTGCATGAGGCTTTAATCTTTAAGTAGTAACCAAAGGTTAGGAATGGCTATATAATTATTTGATATACAGGAATGGCTATATAATTATTTAATATACAATACACAGAGTTCACTCAGAAAAATATATACATCTCAAGAAAGAAAAAACTTTTATAGATATTGTAATACTAAATTTATTCAGACATCATTAGATTAATACAAGTTACCTTTGGACTCGACAAATTACAAGAGATGATCAAAATGGTGGCGTTTAGCTTCCAGACATTTATTAGTATGGCAAACTACTGCTTGAGCAACGTTGGCCAAAGTGTCCAGTGGGATAGCTGCACATGCATTTTCAATTTCTTGTTTAAGGGTTGACAGTGTACAGAGAAACCTCAGTTTTCGAACATCTCACATGTCAAGCAAATCGGTTTTTGAACAGAAAATTTGATATGAAAATGCCTTGGCTATCGAACAAAATTTTGATTCTCAAACAACATTGCTGAACCGAGTTGACCCGAACAGAATAATTTCTGAATCAACCGTCGTGTTGTATACATTTGTGTGTTGTGCCTTGCTTTTCTTTGCCAATTTTATTGTACTGTGATTTTTTTCTCTACGTCGATTCCTATTGGAAAAATAATTTTGTTTATAAATGGCTTACAGGAACGGTTTTCAGCTATACACAATGTCCTTGATGATGCCACATCATCCTATCACACACACAATATTATACATCCTACAAACACACAATATTATACATCCTACAAACACACAATATTATACATCCTACAAACACACACACAATATTATACATCCTACAAACTTCACATACAATATTATATATCCTACAGCCCTCCCTACACACAGATAATATTATACATCCTACAAACTTCACATACACATCACTGTCTACAACATTCAACTAAAAAAAAAGCTGGAAGAATGGGGCATTTAAATGTTAAATGTTGTTATAGACAAGCGTATGGTTGCAAGAAAGAAATACGACAACAGCAGAACAGAAATAGATTTACGTGATTTATTTCAATAGGAACGTGTGGTTTTGGGACAGCTACGTTGTGGTATCGTTCATAAGCCGGCTGCTGATCTAGGTTGATGTCTCATAGTAGTTCTCACTGGTTGGTGTGGCGCTCCTGCTGCTGACTGCCCAGACTGACCATGACAGATCTCTTCCATGGCCTCCTGTTGACTGCTAGTACTTCCCTGAGTGACCCCTTTTATGGCGTTTTTTTATGGCTTAACAGGCTCGAAAAACGACGCGAGTATAATTAGGAGGGAAGCATTTTTATTGGTTGAAAAATAGAAACACTTTAAAATATTATTTTATTTTTTGACCGGAACTCGTGTGTCGGGGCAATGCGTAAACGACGATAATGGTCATTTTGTGACAGGGCCTTGTCCCGTTCACAACTGGCTCTCGCTCTTGAGTATGTTAGTTTATTTGCCTGCAAATCAGCCGAGAGATATGTCTTATTTTATTACCATGTTAATGATTTGTGAATGTTAAATAAATGGCAGTCAGAAGATTTTCATTTTTAGGTCATGAAAATAATGTAAATAGAAAAATCAAAAACCAAGAAAAAAAAACCAAGATAAGAAAAAAAGATCAAAAGACTGACATTTACCAAACTGGCCGTTGCATTGCTCGCACCCTAGTCAAGGTGAATTTTGGTGTCCTTACAAGTATAGTTTTTAAAATTTTCACAAGGAGAAAAAATTAAAATGTAGAATAATGAGTTTATTACAAGCATTAATTTTTTTTTTTTTTTTTTTCGCCAAAAGATCTTTTCTTTTTTAAAGAGTTTCATAATAACTAAAAATAAGAGGGATGAGGATATTAGTCTAATGATAAAAATAAAAGCAAATACTAGTACTCTGCCATTTACGGAAAGAAGAAGAGAATAAAAAATTGATTTTACTGCTTGATTTATTTAGCTTTCTTCAGTAATAGCTACTCAGTGTCATCAATATGTTATTTTCGTGAACTGGAGGGGGTGAATAAACCAAAAAAGACAATAAACATTTTTTTTTTTAAAAATAAATTAAAAAGATAAAATACACAAAATTAAGAAAATGAAAAAAAATTAAAAGGAAACAATAAATTAAAAAACAAAAATGATTCTATTGTTAAGTGTCATCAACAAATATCATTGGGGGAAAATATTTTTATTTTAAATAAAAAAAATAAAAATAAAAATATTCTTCTACCATTAAAATCCACCAGAAAGCAAACTCGGCTTATTTTTATTACCTGAAAAAAAAAAAAAAAAAAAAAAAATACTTAAAACTGTTTAAATAAGTGTTTTTTTTTTTTGTTTTTTTTTTTAAATTGGTGTCTCCAGGCAATACATCTTCAAGTGAGATAACCAGCCTGGAAGCCTTGAGTGTGTAAACCGTTCTATGGAGTAGTTTGTAACGCATTGATATTTATTGGGCACAAGAATTTGTCCGTGCACTGGTAATATCGGGACTTGGACTAGCTCTGACCACCATGGACAAGGTAAGACCAACAGCCCAAGTGAAGAGACTCGGGTCCCCATGTTAAAAACAACCGACCTTGGATATAAATTATACTCCCTAAACCTACATACATGCACACACTATTATACATCCTATGTGCATACACACACAATATTAGATATCCTATGCACACACATAATATTATACGTCCTACAAACACACACACACAGGTACCTTGAGCCAGTCCTAGAAATAGGATTTCTTTTTTAATCACTTCACCACAAGCAAGGTAGAAATACTAATAGTAAGCAGGCAGTGAAATATTTGTATCAATGACACTAAGGCCATATTTGGTCAATCCAACACAAACTTCACAAGAAAGACAGTAAGATTTTGACAGGAGATTTCAGTTTGTGTGGTAGATTTACTAGTAATAAGTCTACCAAACTGGCCCTTGCATTGCTCGCACCCTAGTCAAGCTGAATTTTGGTGTCCTTACAAGAGGAGAAAATTTAAAATGTAGAATAATGAGTTTATTACAATAGATATCTTAATACAAGCTGAAGAAAACATTCATTATCCTACCTAAAACATTTTTTATCTAGCCTTTAGAGCTGCAAATCTTTTCATGGCACATTCTACACCTATCTTTGTTACAAGATCACTTTCTATTGACAAAATAGCCAAAGAATTTAATCTGTCTTGAGTTATGGATGACTGCAAGTATGTTTTTATAAACTTTAGTTTTGGAGGATCCCAAACACGCGACATGACGGCACCCTGGCTGACTGTTGCAAGTACCTTGATCCGGTTCTAGAAATAGGATTTCTTTTTTAATAATTTCACTCCAAGCAAGGAAGAAATGCTAATAGTACACAAGAAGTTACAGGCAGTGAAAATAAGAGAGAAGACTGAGTATAGGGAGGATTGAAAAAAGCACAAAAGATGAACAGGATTCAAGGATATGGAAGACGGTGATTGATGTAGCATTTACATTTTTGAAGATTGTAGTTATCAAGTAAGTAAACATAAAGGAGTTCTACAGGTGGGAAGTGCGAGAAAAGAAACTGTTGGAGTAGAAGTGGTAGTTGCAGTAAATGGGTAGGACCTAGATGCCAATCTTGTAGAATGTTTAAATTCAAGTATAAACATGACCAATGTTTACCAATGAACTCAGTTTCCTTACAAGTATAATCTTTTTTTTTTTAATTTTCACAAGCAGAAAATATAGAATAACGAGTTTATGACAATATACAACTTAATACAAAAATATTCATTATCCTACCTAAAACATTTTTTTGTCTAGCCTTTAGATCTGCAAATCTTTTCATGGCACCTATCTTTTTTACAAGATCATTTTCTATTGACAAAATAGCCAAAGAATTTAATCTGTCTTGAGTTATGGACAACCGCAAGTATGTTTTTATAAGCTTTAATTTTGGAGGATCCCAAACATGAGACATGGTATCATGATGGTGCCTTCAGCCTTGATGGCACACCAGGCATCTGCCCAAGTTGCCAGTATTTTGAGCCAACCCTACATATAGTAATTTTTATATATTCTGTTTTCTATACTATAGCCTCAAGTATAAACATGACCAATGCTTACCTATAGCCTCAAGTATAAACATGACCAATTAGATTTGAAGACTTAGAATTTAATTAAGAAATATTAACTGTTATTCACAATATTAAAAATATTAATATTAGTAATATTTTTTTTATTTTTTGTTTATTGATATTATATTTATTTCCTAATTGAATTTCTTGAGAAATTAAAATGCTTAAATTACTAACAAATGTTCATGGAAAAAAAATATATAAATCTGTGTTTTTCCAAATTAGCTGTTATATGCCCACATAGATTAATTCTTTTATTTTTCCCTTTACAAATCTCTATTCCCCTTTATTTCTTACATTTTCTTACTTCTCTCTTTTTTTTTTCTCTCTCTATATCATTTCCGGTGAGTTGACCTATTAAATAAATCCTTCCTCATAAATAAATGTTGTAATGAAAATAAATTTAAAAGCATTCCTATCTCTCCCTTCCCTCTCTAATTTCAACCATGTCTGTCACACTATCTCTCACCCCTCTCTTACACCAACTTAATACTACCCCTCAAAAGTGTATAAAAAATATACATAAATTTAAATTCATTTTTTTTCACCCTTGGAAGTGTGGTCTGATGAGCCAGGAAAAAAGAAATTCCCTGGGGAAATAAAATTATAACCATGGAACTTTAAAGTTGTCTGTTTTCATAGAATTATTCTAGTAGATATATATATATATATATATATATATATATATATATATATATTCAAAGGAGACAGGCAAACCTACCTATGGCTGATTCCAACAATCGGCATCTGTCGAACTCTCTGCATTAGCAGAGAGGAACACGGACGAGGCTTTGCCGAAGGGCAAGGTTTCGTCCGGGGAGGTTGACAGGGCCTGAACTCGTCGAGGCAGGTTCAAAAAGGCTATATTTTTGGCCGAGCCTACGGGCTCGGAAATACCCACATTAAACCGGCCTTGTGCCACATTCTATCCTCGTGGGTGGATCAATAAATATTGACAGGCAAACCTACCTAGGTTTCACCTAGACGGATCTTCAGAGTAAAACTGGCTAAAAAGGAAAATAACAGAACAGTATTTATTGATAAAAACCAAATAAAACCTTTGACACAAAAAAACAAAAACAAAACAACAAAAGGGGTATGTTACTTTATTGATAAGCTAAAAACCTAGGTAGGTTTGCTTGGATCCTTACAATTATTTATTTTTAGTTTATCCCTCTATATTAAGTCTTTCTACTCATTTGGTTTTTTTTTCCTTTGGACCTAGAGCTTAAGTACCTGACGATTGGTTTTGTATTGTGCTAATGTTCTTGGTTCTTTCTTTTCCTAGTTCCATTTTTTTTCCTCGGGCACCAATTTGTTCTTCTACAAGTTGAGCTAGCCGAGGTTTTCCAAACAAGAAAATATATATATATAAATATATATATATATATAAAACCTAGTGAGCCACACAAACCTATCCAGGTTTCACCTAAGCGATATCGTCAGGGAAAGCTTTTTTTCCCTCGAGATTGATTTGATTATTGGCAAATCAAAAATTCGAAGTTTTTTCGAAACGAGTATAGTTATATATATATATATATATATATATATATATATATATATATATATACACACACACACACAAGGGATGCTTTTTTTTATTAATACAACTGATTTTTAATTATTTTAACAGTATTTTTAGTGAATTCTTGTATATGCATCATTTATCTACTGAACAGTGTATTTATTTTTTTTCTGCTGGCCTGAATATTCCAGAAATCTTGTTAGGGAAAATATATATGCTCTCCAGCATGATCTGAACCTTGCTTTATATGTGTGTATATATATAAGAGACTATAAGGAGACAAGGCAATTAGGAAAAGAAGAAATAACCATGATGTTCTACATATATGCACATGTACAAATCAACCTAGCACCAATAAAAAGTGCATAAGTTGCTTTTGACTTAATGTAAAAATAAAGAAAATGAGAAAAATCAACAAATGGTTGTTGATACCTCCTGATAAGAGGATGTTTTTTTTCTTTATCTTTTTTTGTTTTTTTGAGCAATTTACCCCAAGCAAGGTGAGAGTACCACTAACATGCAAAAAGGTTACAGAGAGTGTAAGTAAGTAAAAAGACTGGGTATAGAGTGGGGGTGTTGAAGAAAGGATAAAAAGATGAACAGGGATCAATTTATCAGAAGATGTCGATTGACATTACATTTAAATTTTTGAAGATTATACTTATCAGGGAAGCAAGTAAGAGAAAGGGAGTTCCACTGTCAAGAAGAGAGAGAGAAGAAGCTGTTAGTTGTGTTGTTGACATATTAGTAATAAGTCTACCATAATAGGTCTCCCAAAAGAGATGATTACATAGGTTTCAGCAGTAAAAGGGTGGGACCAAGATGCCATCCTAGTAGCAAGCTTAAATTCATGTTGTTGGGGTACCAGTGAAAACAGCCTGCCAGATCAGTTGCCGTGAAAATATTTGTAGAAAAGACGAAGGGAAGCCACATGACGCAGGCCTCCATATTGAGTCTGAGGTCCTCACCAACAAATTTGGGTGTTCTTTTCTTGTTGCTGTACCTTCATAACCATCATTAGACTCATCATCCAACTCTTTCCGAATGCTCTGATTGACAGCCAAACACTCTGAAATGTTCGTATCAGAGCTTCTGGTGTGAATGCCAAAAAAAAAAAAAAAAAGTGACTTTTTGAAGATTAAAGTTATTAGGGAAGCAAGTAAGAGGAAGGGAGTTCCACTGTTGGGAAGTGTGAGAGAAGAAGCTGTAGCAGAGAAAAGGCAGTAACATTTAACTGTTTTGATAGTAAAGAGGGTGGGAGCGAGAAACCAACCCAGCATCATGCTTAAAACTCATGCAGTTGGGGCACAAGTGAAAGTAGCTCATCAAAGCAGGTACCATGAAAATATTGAACAAAAGTTCATCTACAAATCTCTGGAGTAGAGGTGCTCAAAATGACATCAAGAAGTCAAGCAACAAATTTGATATTTTGTATTAATCCTCTATATTATTTCCTCCTATATATATATATATATATATATATATATATATATATATATATATTATTTCCTCACGTACATATATATATATATATATTATATATA
>OZ010614.1:47808111-47813111 GCA_963932145.1 Acanthosepion lycidas
TGCAGCCTGAGGAGTTAGGTGACCAGATGTAAGGGGTGATGTGGTCACTGAAATTGTTTGACAGTCATGAATATGGCATGGTGCAGAATCCTGTTGTCAGACATAGGATCTTCCAGCAGCTACCATCTTGACCCAAGGCAGTACTACCACTTCTTGATTCAGGCCTCTGTGTTGAGTCTGAGGCCCTTGTCAACAAATTCGGGAGTTCTTTTCTCATCACAATGATCAGAGTAAGGTGCTGCCCTTCCTTCGTACTCTCAATTAGACTCATCGTAGTTATTCATGCACCGTCCTGAGATTGACACCCAAACATTACGAGTTATTCATATTGGACCTTTTGGAATGATTGCCAAGAACTACTGCATGCTATTTCCAGATTTCTGGCAGAGGGAATTATGCCATGCTGCTCTTTTTCGCACAGATGGTGCCCAACTGACCCTTCTGTACTGTGCAGTCAACAAAATCAAAAACAAACAATGTGCATACATGAAATTGAAAATATAAAATAGCAACAATTTACCCATCACACTTTCTCATTCTCTCTCTACACACACACACATATATATATATATATATATATATATATATATATTTCAATTAAAAGGTGCAAATATAATTTATAAATTCAGGAATCATTCATACAAAAAAAACAAATAGAGAGATTAATGATTTAAATGGCGAGAATACATTGTTGCAAACTATATAAATAAGATACAAAGATCGGTCTTTTTCATTTTTTACAAGCTTTCGTCTGTTCCTACAGACATCATCAGGTATGGAAGTAGATTTGGTTCTTGTTTTTACTTCTCGGTAATTTGAGGACAATGAAAATAGAGATGTAATCCCCAAAAATGCTATGAGAAATGTGTTATTGTTTTGGAACGTGTGGTCGCAACGCTGAGTTTGAATTTTAAATTTTTGAATTTTAATTTTATATATATATATATATATATATATATATATAGTGTATATTTAGGCAGCAATTTTTCATTGATGTATGTTTCATTAAATAATATAGACAAGTTTTGTCTATTTATTTTAAGTAAGTTCTTTTCATATTGTCTGATAAGCTTAATAACATTATCATTGAAAGACAAAAGGAAATCACCTTATTGATACATGTTTAAATCCAATCTAAGCTTTCGGCTTACATAAGCCATCATCAAAGATGACAATTACTTTTCAATATATCAACCAATACATGGACAAATCTATAATGATAGTCTGTTTTTGTTGTATAAAAAATTTCAAAGCAACAACAAATTCGTGTATACAAGACGCGGAAACAAAAATCGCGTCACAACTCATGACATCACACATGACCACACGAGAGTGAAAATGAGAAGTATTAAGTATGGGAAGCTGTTGGTATAAACCAATGGCTTCTGTTATCAGTTATAGGCATTTAAGAATATCTGTGGAGATTTCGTAGTTTATTTTGTTCAGGTTAGGTTTCAACTGTTTTATGTATATAGCTTCAAGAATTTTTAGTTTTTGTTTATTGTTTTCATGTCTAAGTATAGTTGTGTTTTCAACAAAGATTTTCCAGAATTGGGTATGTAGCCAGGCATGTTGTTTTAAATGCCTGAAAATGTTAGAGTTATCATTCAAATGTAGAGACAAGCATCATGAAAGCGAGTTTGTAGTGTGATTATTATTAAATTCGTTGGAGATACAATCTCCCAAAGGGCACTGGAATTTGTAAACTAGTTATGTTTTTTGCAAGTCGCTAACCGGGGTAGAAAAATCATTAAGTTGGATATACTAGATTTAGTGTAGTATATAATTAACTTAATTTTTTTGCTAGGGTCTTTTGTAGATATATTAGTATTTATCAATTTTTTTTGTATATTTTCATCTTGTTTATAAATAGTATGCATTTGATTATGATATAGGAGATTAATATATTTGGGATTAGTTGAAACAGTATTATGTTCTATTTGCTTAGTATTAAGACTTCTAAGAAAGCATCTTATTTGTTCATCAACTATATAGTTTGGAAAGCTATTATTAATAAGTGTTTATTTTATATTCTTTACTGTAAAAAATCTGTTTTGTAGATGAATTAGTTTCCGCAATATTAAATTTTTTATAATTGCAATTTTGTAGTAATATGGACATTCGCTATATAGGTGTATATGAATTTATATCGCATATTCCAAGAGACAATATGAAAAGAACTTACTTAAAATAAATAGACACAACTTGTCTATATTATTTAATGAAACGTGCATCAGTATATATATATATATATATATATATATATATATATATGTACATACACACACTGTGAAATGGACTAAGTCCAACAATTATTTTAATATATTGTTATACATTATTTATATATACACAAATATTTAAGTAAATGCTCTGTTTAAACAGTATCAACAACATTTATCGGTCTGAATGTCTGAAAAATTTCATGGAAAATATGTGTCCTCCGATAGCACATCAGGCTATATGATAAATCCAATAGGATACAGGTTCAATTCCTGTCGGAGGATGCATATTTTCTATGAAATTTTTCAGATGTTCAGACCAGTAAATGTTGTTAATACTGTTTATTTTAAACAGAGCATTTACTTAAATATTTCTGAATATATAAACAATAATATATATATAAATAAAAAGAAAGAACAGTAAGATATATAATCCGGTGTTCTTACAGATATTTTTATTTTTACAAAATAGTGCTCAATGTAAATTTAACGGATACATCAAAATATAGACATAATGAACACGCAAACACGCCTTGTCTGGTTGAATTGGATTTCTCTGTAACCTTGGAAACGTGAATTATGATTTTAGCTGTGTCTTTAAAACCCAGTAATTTTAAAAGTTTCTCCAAAATTCGCTTGAGGATGAAATGGAACTAATGTCTTTAATTTAATTACAAAATTAAATTTGGACCTTCCATTTTTGAAACATGATTAGAACTGTGTAGCGGAAAAACCATATTTTAAATCACTTAATTTATAATATATATATATATATATATATATATAAAGAAATATAGTCTTAAGGTGTGCTATATTTATGGAATAAAGTGCTCAATATCAGAGATAGAGTGTGTGTAAATATAAAATATAAAAATCATGGCCTGACGATTGCATATAGCATGAAACAGACTGTCGCCTCTAAGTGTTGACTTCTATGTTCACTTTTATATATATATATATATATATATATATATATATTCTTTAATATGATTCCTTGTTCAGGATAGTAGATAAAAACAGACATAAAATATATATGATTATCCACTAAACAGAATGTTGAAAGTGATAAAATATATATATATATATATATATATCTGTAAAAGGACAATAATGACAAAAGGAAAACTTACTTCAGCCAATGCATTTCTTCCTCTTTATCAAGTCAAATGCAAGAATTTTATTTTGCAACAAATGTTTATAAACAAATGTAAAAACGTTTTACAAGATTTTTACATTTTAGAAATACTCATACATATTCATCAGATTAACTGAAAAGTTTTGGTAAATTATGGAAGATGCTAAGTGACATAATTTAAATTTTCCTTAAAGGCACAAAATAAATGAAAGTGAGAAAATTATGTTGAATTTTTTAATGTAATTAATATTTAACTTAGTTTTAGTTTTGGATACTTATTGCAAAAAAATTCCTTACATCTGCCTTGATAAAATACATCAGGACAAAATTTTTCCTTTTGACTTTATTTGTATATATATATATATATATATATATATATTACCATATTTTCCAGTTTACAAGGCGCACTTATTTTCTTAAAAAATATTTTGAAAAATACATGTGCATCTTCCAAGACGAACGTAAGGCTAAAGTAAGTGTGGACAGTCACCTAACTGGCTTGAGTGATAGGGACGTGGATGTTGATTCATTACACTATAATATTAGCTATTTATCTAATTAAGCCTTTTATATGATATAACGTCAGTACTTAGCTGTTACAAGTATTTCCAAGATTATAAACCTTCCTGGAGCCGAGCCACAAGCTTAAATATGCTCTGTTTACTAGCAGCAGGAGCCTTTCTGCTCTTGACTAGTATGTCATTGCCATACCAAAAAAAAAATTGGAAGATGTGGCACCAGTATGTGAGGGACACATGGTGAATGTGTTGTATTATGAGAATGACTTGTTTTTATATATATATATATATATATATATATATTAAATTTGTATTAATTATATATATATATATATAGAGAGAGAGAGAGAGAGAACGAAAGAGAGATTATTTTCTGCTTTATATATATATTTATTATATATGCACAAGTATACAGTAGACATTAGTGTCTATTCTAATGTAATTTCAACGAAGAAATAAACTGAATAACATATGTATTTTTTCTTTTCTCTTCAGTCATTTTAGAATTTTAAACTTATTAGAGATTAAATTTGGATTTTAAAATTGGCAATTTTTTACTTTTAATTTTAATATCAAATTTTATCATATAAATTTAATACTTATTGGTTAGAATAAATATTTTTTTAATATAACCCCTATTTTAAAGATCTGCATAGCTATTATAACCTTACTTCATTGTCAAGTTTTTTGAATTTTCCTATACTTGTGTTTTGATTGGTCATTCTAGCTTTTGTAACAGTGTTTTCCTCTTGTGAAGGATCATTAATTAATTTGAAATTTTTAAAACCATTTATTTTACATTCAACATCATCACTTGATAAGACACCGGAGGTGTTGAAACAAAATGGCTATTTTTGTAGTGATTTTATAACATATTTATGTTATAATTTTTAAATAAATAATTATATATATCATAATAATATATATATATATATATATATAGTCTGCTTGTCTGAATCATCTCGCGAGCAAGATCTAAAAGGTCAACCAATCTAACAGTGATCTCATAATCCTCACATTTGCCCCATATGTGGCCTCCTTTATAAATCAATAGTGGGACTTAAATGCCACCTAAGATTAGCGCATAAAAACTTTCATAACTGAATCAATAAGCTGGCAGATCCTCAT
>OZ010614.1:47818111-47900611 GCA_963932145.1 Acanthosepion lycidas
TTTTTGTGCTATCCCATTATCAGATATCTTGACTCAAATACTTTCCTATAGCTACTTTTTTGCCAAGGCAGTAGACATAATAAAGAACTGCTATAACCATTGTCAATCATGACAGGACTCACAAAAAATAATATTATCAACTCGACAAAGTTTTTTCTCTGTACAACAGCCTTGCCATGAAAGCAATAAATTTATTTTGTGATTTTACCTGAGGCGTGTTACTAAATATTACATAAAATGGTTTATAAGCTTCAGTGGTTTGAAAATCCATCTAACAATGAATTGAACTTTGTTTACATGAACTGCTTGGACTGAACAAATTTTGGGATGCTTCGTAATCTTTCAGGCATAAAAGCAATTAAAAATTATTGTTTAAAAAAAAAAAAAAAATAAAAAGAAGCAAATCCTGCTGAAAGCAAAACATGCATTCGGTGCATAAAGACTTTTTTTTTTATCGCTGTCCCTTTCTGAAAAAAGAATAGAAATAATGATAATAATAATAATAATAATAAGAAGAATAAAGGATATCCTGGATATGATGAGAAACTACATCTGGCAGCAAGGCTTCTGATCGAGAGACTGTAGATTTTGAGGAGCATGGAACCACCTCTTCATTGCTGTTGTTCCCAGCTATGGCCAAACAGTGAACATCTCCATCCTAAGGATTACATATTTAGTGATATAGGAAATACTAAAAATTTTCCTTGGTATGATGATAAACTACCTCTGGCAGCAAAGCCTCTGATTGGGAGGTGTGTGGAACCCCCTCTTAACAGCTGTTGTCCCTAGGTCCAGCCTGACCCTAGGTGGTAGCACCAATAGGGTAAAGTAGCTATAGGAAAGTATTTGGGCCTGTTATCAAGATGTCTGATAATGGGATATCACAAAAGGGAATTGGATTCATGCCTTCCTAAAGTTTTATGCCTGAAAGATTACGAAGCATCCCAAATACTAAAAGTTGTCCTGGGTATGATGATAAACTACATCTGGTAGCAAGTCCTCTGATCAGGAAGTTTTGAGGAGCATGTAAGCACCTCTTAACAACTTTTGTCCCTAGATCCACCCTGACCTATGGTGGGTACCACCTATAGGGTATCAGCTGTGGGCAAATAGTGAACCAGGCAAACAAAAATCAACAGTATATTTTTATAATAAAATGACCGATAATATATTTTATAGCAAAATGACTGTTCTGGTCCAGGTTAGGACCAAGGAAGAACAAGACGAACACAAGAGTAGAAATAACGAAGGTATATTACACGAAATAATAATACAAGATGTGGAAGGTGTTAGTATGACTGTCAGTCTGGTTTGGAGTGAACTACTATCGGCTTGGCTCGATTCGTCCCTCTCTCTTGAGAGGTGTAGTATACATAGTGTTAGGAAAAGTTCATTCTATAGTTATCAATCAATGAAATACTAAAAGAAAAAGAAAAATACATTTTTATAGTAAAATTACCAACAATATATTTTATGATCTACAAAGTATGTATCTAAAAAACATACCTTTTACCCTGGAAGTATAAAATTATGTACAAGATATCAGTAGATGAAAGCATAACATTTTGTATAAAATATTTAGATTTTGGCATAAAATAACCTATAGAGGTGTTGATATGCCACTAAACAAAATCAATGAAACCACAAAACCTACAGTAGATTATCTACAAACTATATATCTAAAAAAACATACCTTTCCCCTGAAATTATAAAATTATGCACAAAATATCAGTAGGTGAAAACATAAAATTTTGTATAAAATATTTAGATTTCAATACTAAATAACCCATAATTTGATATACCATCGACTAAACAACCAACATGAAAAATCTCTTTCGTGACATTAGTCTATATAATACCCTACAATTTCTTAAATGAAACTCTATTCTAAAATATTCTGTTAGGGTACCATCTATGGGTAAATAGTGACACCCACCTCAAACAAAACACTATGGAAGTATAAAAATACATTTCTATAGTAAAAATTCCAGTATCTGTCTATATTTCTGAGATGACACTATTTACATTATTCAGACTATTGTCCTCATCTTTGCCGCCATATTTATTACAATGTTTCGGCCGTTGTACGCTCTGGCCTTCTTCAGCTATGGGCAACATTTTATATTAAAAAATTACCAACAATACAATTTTAAGGCAAAATGACCAACAATATGATTTTAAGGATAAAGGACCAACAATACGATTTTAAAGTAAAATGACCAACAATACGATTTTAAGGCAAAATGACCAACAATACGATTTTAAGGCAAAATGACCAACAATACGATTTTAAGGCAAAATGACCAACAATACGATTTTAAGGCAAAATGACCAACAATACGATTTTAAGGCAAAATGACCAACAATACGATTTTAAGGCAAAATGACCAACAATACGATTTTAAGGCAAAATGACCAACAATACGATTTTAAGGCAAAATGACCAACAATACGATTTTAAGGCAAAATGACCAACAATACGATTTTAAAGCAAAATGACCAACAATACGATTTAAAGGCAAAATGACCAACAATACGATTTTAAGGCAACATGACCAACAAAACTATTTTAAAGCAAAATGACCAACAATACGATTTTAAGGAAAAATGACCAACAATACGATTTTAAAGCAAAATGACCAACAATACGATTTTAAAGCAAAATGACCAACAATATGATTTTAAAGCAAAATGACCAACAATACAATTTTAAGGCAAAATGGCCAACAATACATTTTGTCAGTAGTTGAAGGTATGCAATTACGTTCAAAATATATTTAGTTAAAGCCATAAAGTTCATCCTTATGGACAGATTAAAAGCAAAGAAATAGGAAAGAATGTGTCATGTATATCAACATCTGTCTGTATTTCTGAGATATTTAACTATTGACATTGTTCAGATTGTTGTTCTCATCTTTAATATATTCACAATGCTTCAGCCATTAAAACACTGGACCATATGAACATAAACATCGTGATTTAGATTTCGGCATTAAAAAACCCATGGAGGTGTTGACATGCTGCTAACCAAAATCAAATTCAAAAGGCCATTTCTAATGGGTGAAGAAGTGTAAGTAAACGATAATGCACTGTCTGCAGCGGCCTAAGAAAGAAAGCAAAACCAAATGCAATGGATCCGATGCAGAAATGATGTTAAAATAAGCCTCTTCATTGTGAATACTCTGCCTATACCAAACAAGCAGATGTAGACAAAACCCATCAGTGGTTACATAGTGCAGGGTTAAAAGCCAAAGGTTTTTTTCCAGGACCAATGCTTGCTTACTAGAAATTACCAAGCACACATACTGAAAAACTGTTATCCCAAAATGCAGATTCTGTGATGAATATCCAGGAAACAAAAATTTGACCATTTTCTATCAGGTTCCACAGTGTTAGCATCCACTGAATACAAAACTTGGCATAACAGCATGGGGCAATATCTGCATTGGAAAATATGTAAAATTTATGTGAAGGAAACTGGAAGAAATCAGTATGAACATCACCCAAAACCACTTACAGAGATAGGATGTGTAATGTATTTATGGGTCTTTAAAAGACACACAGACAGAACAATCAAAACTGATTGCCCAGACATCATGATCAAAGACCACAAGAACAGAATGTGGCAGTCCCTGAAGATTGGAATGTATCTTTTTAAGATCTTCAAAAAAGCTATCAAAATACAAGGATCTTGAAATGGAAATCTAAAAATATGTGGCACATGAAGACATCAATAATTCCATTTGTAGCTGCGGCACTCAGATTGATTGGAAAAGGTTCCAATAGACTCATTAAAGTGATTCCGGGCAGCCAATGTCTTAAAGAAATACAAAAATTGTACTCACTCGTACTTAATATTTAAAATGTGTGTAATCTTTTTTCTTTTTTTTTTTTTTTTTTACAAAAAAGAATAATGACCAATAGAAAATGTCATGAAGCCATTTCTGAACTTAATCTCTGGCTGGGACCAAGAAGGAAATGTGTATACAACAGAAATCAAAGGGAATAATGATAATTTGTTTTTCAAAAATTACAGTTGAATAATAATAATAATGACAAGAGAAAATAATACGGACGTCACTATGAATAAAATTATTCCTCAGAATATGTTGTGAACTAAGCAGTAAATATGACCCCCAAGTGTGCAGTGCAAGCTACGAGCATTCACCACAGTCTGTAGCTGAAATTGAGTGAGAGAAGCTCATGTGGGATACAACCATATTGACTGATAAGTGCTTGGAGAGAAATCACCCTGACATCATGCATGTGTGCAAGAGTAGACATGAATTGATTGTGATAGACAATGCAGCACTTGTGATAAGAACACCATGAATATAGGCCAGATTAAAATACAGTCATACCTGGCAGGGCAAATAAAATACAGTCATACATGGCAGGGTAAACAAAAAAACAGCCATACCTGGCAGGGTAAATAAAATACAGCCATACCTGGCAGGGTAAATAAAAAAACAGCCATACCTGGCAGGGTAAATAAAAAAACAGCCATACCTGGCAGGGTAAATAAAAAAACAGCCATACCTGGCAGGGCAAATAAAAAAACAGCCATACCTAGCAGGGTAAATAAAAAAACAGCCATACCTGGCAGGGTAAATAAAAAAACAGCCATACCTGGCAGGGTAAATAAAAAAACAGCCATACCTGGCAGGGCAAATAAAATAGAGTCATACCTGGCAGGGCAAATAAAAAAACAGCCATACCTGGCAGGGCAAATAAAAAAACAGCCATACCTGGCAGGGCAAATATGCTAAATCCAAGTAGCAAATCCAGTTGACTCATTTCTGAATGGTGCACTTGGTGTGGATCTATTTCTTCTAATTCTTCCCAGAGAGTCCATCTATGAAACTCTGGAGTCAGGATGATGAAGGTAACATTAATCAGCTAAGTGACAAAACTTTTGTATTAATTATATATATATATATATATATATATATATATATATATATAATCACTCCAGGTCACTTATCAGGGGAAATCAGCAATTTATATCATATATCAGATTAAGTTCAACAATTATTTAATACTAGCAGTAGAGCCCGGCATTGCCCGGGGATGTAACAGTAAGAGATAGATCAAGTATCGACCATCATAAAGACTGAGAAATAAAATTGACAAAGATTATTGTTTAAGGTTGACGGACATGCATGTCTTAATTAGTTTTTTTTTTTTGTTTTTTTTTTACGAATTGGTCAAACCCAAACTCAAACAAAAACATTGTTTTCAATCGTTATGAGTCTAATAATTGAATAGAATTTTATTATAAACAATTGTCTTGTAAATGGAATTTTTAAAGCATTCTGAATGTAAAAATAAAGAAAAAAGTGTGCAAGACAATAAGAAACACTACCTGCCAAAAAAAAGTGAAGTTTTGTTGAAATCGGTTGAAAAATGTAGGAAATCAGATCCCATATATAAATGAACACACACAAACAACTTGGGTTTTATAATAAGTATAACTTGATACGAGTTGTCCCCCTTTCATTCTCGTCATGCCTCTTAATCGTGTTTTCAAATTGATTTTGTGCAAAAACAATTGTGTTTTTCCAATTTTTGGCACTGTTAGAACCACCACAAAGCAATTTTACGTAGTCCTGTGAAGTTTTGTTGAAATTGGTTGAAAAATGTAGGAAATCCGATCCAATATATAAACGTACAGATATACACACACACAATCTGCATTTTATAATAAGATATTTTCTTTCTGTTTATACGTTATTTTTATCAATACAATTTATCTAATTAAATGCTCTGTTTTTAATTAAATATTATTAATTACATTTACCAGTGTGGATGATTGAGAATTTTATAGAAAAAAGACATTCTCCAACAGGAATCGAACCTGTTTTCCCATATGGAAACTGTGATTTGATCTGACGTGTTATACCATTTAGCTACAGAGAATATAAACATAAACTTTGACAATTTTTTTGGATTGATCATATCTGCTCACGAAACATATCTTAACATAAACAATTATAGCATACAATGAAATAGATTAAATCTAACTATTGTTTAATATATTTTTTGTTTATTTTTATAGGTAAAATTCATTTAAGTAAATGCTCTATATTTAATTAAATAGTATTAATTACATTTACTGGCCTGAATGTCTGAGAAATTTTGTAGAATTTTGACAGGAATCAAAATTATATTCCATTATTGGTTAATTTTGGTTAGCAGCATATCAGCCTCTTTGGGTTATTCTAAATATTTTGGACAAAATATTTAGAATAAGCCATAGAGGCTGTACGAATGTTGGAATGTCGAACTGAACCCTTTATTTCGCTCACTGGGGTAGACTGTTCTAGTTCCACATGCCATGTTTAATGGATGTCACTTATCAGTTATCTCCTGTTGATTTCCCTCTGAAAGTTCTCCACTGCCTTAACCAGGTATTGAACTCACACTCTTTGGGTCCTGTCACTGGATCTAACTAACGCCTTTATCCATTGTGCCATGTGGCCTCAAGGCACGTGGAACTAGAACAGTCTACCCCTAGTGAGTGAAATAAATGGTTCAGTTTGACATTCCAACTACCTAAAGAAGGCCGGAGTATACAACAACTGAAACGTTGTAATAAATATGGTGACAAAGATGAGAACAATAGTCTGAATAATGTAAATAAAAAAAAAAAAAATGATTCAACATCATTTCCAGACTTTTATTTATTTGATGTAGCATCCTCCATAATTTACCTTGACTTTCAATTAGCCTGGAGCATATTTATGAGTAATCTTAAATTTTAAAAATTTCCTGAACTTGATACACCTGTTTACACTATTTACATGGTTCAAACAGTTGTCCTCATCATTATTGTCATATTCACAACGTTTCAGCAGTTGTATGCTCTGGCCTTCTTCAGGTGATACACATTGGAATTTCAAACGGAACTCTTTATTTAGTCCACTGGGGCAGATTGTTCTCGTTCCACATGCCATGCCTTTTCTGGATATCTCAGTTTCAGTTAATCCCCTTTAGTAACTCAACTCTTCAAATTTGCTGTGGCCAGGTACTGTACTCTCAACTCTTGGGTTAAGGTCAGAGTCAGGGTCAAGTCACTGGATTACTTCAACCAACATTTTTATCCACTGGGTCACACATCCTTGGGGGTCATATGGTCTAGTGTGCCCAATGGCCAAAGTGTTGTGAATATAACAATAAAGATGAGGACAACAGTCTGAACAATGTAAATAGCGTAAATAGTTACAATAACTCATCTCAGAAATATAGACAGATGGTGATATGCCTGATATATTTTTCCTATTTCTTTGCTTTTAATCTGTCCATAGGGATGAACCATGACTGGATCTTTGAGAAATAAGGTGGTTTATGATTTTAATAAACATTAAATGGAGGTTGTATAATAAGGAACAAATATATCAGCATATGGATATCATCTCATTCCGTGCATATCAACTTTGGCGTTCATCTTTTTCAGGTGTCAATGACCATTTATTGATTATCAAACACTTTAATATCTGCTGCTTCACTTCATGCAGAAACATAATTAAAGTTTTTGCATCAAGCTCTTTGCCTGTTGTATACCTTGAAAAGTTAATCAAATCTATTTCTGGCTCTTGTCTATCCGAAACTGATTCATCTAAATATTCCACTTAAATCTGGTTAATATTTCAGGCAGAAAACTGATTAAAAATTATTGCTTTAAGAATTTACTGTGGGGCAATTTTCATCGATATTCTTGAGAATGAAAAAGCGAATTCATTTTGGGGGGGGATTTGGAGAGCATTCAATTGGATCATTTATAAAAGTGTGAAGAATTTGAAGAAAGATTTTGCACAAAAAGATTGAATCAGCTGAAACATTTAAAAAAAAAAAAAGCCAATTAAAAACTGACAAACTAGATTTGGTAGAGAAAAAATTGCTATAAAATAAATTTGATATTCTCAAAGGCCATAAAATAAAATATCATGTCTGATACATTGTCAGTTTTATATACATTGTAATTAATATAGAATTTCAATGCTTAAAATACAGAAGACACGTTGAGAAACAGAAATGATGAAAACTCAATGGCTTTTTAAGTTGAGTGTCCGCCATGGAGCAATTTGAAATGCTTCTGAAAAGTTCTCTGCCTAAGCAAAACGTGCTTTCAAGAGAAAAATAGACTCTTCATTATTACTAATATTTTATTACTAGTTTGATTCCATCTTATTATTGTTGCTTTTCATCCCAACACTCTGGCTCTATACACTCTTCATTATTACTATTATTTTATTACTACTTTGATTCCATCTTATTATTGTTGCTTCTTATACCAACACTCTGGCTCTATACAATCTTCATTATTACTATTATTTTATTACTAGTTTTATTCCATCTTATTATTGTTGTTTTTTATACCAACACTCTGGCGCTATACATTCTTCATTATTACTATTATTTTATTACTAGTTTTATTCCATCTTATTACTGTTGCTTTTTATCCCAACACTCTGGCTCTATACAATCTTCATTATTACTATTATTTTATTACTAGTTTGATTCCATCTTATTATTGTTGCTTTTTATACCAACACACTGGCTCTATACAATCTTCATTATTACTATTATTTTATTACTAGTTTTATTCCATCTTATTATTGTTGTTTTTTATACCAACACTCTGGCTCTATACATTCTTCATTATTACTATTATTTTATTACTAGTTTTATTCCATCTTATTGTTGTTTTTTATACCAACACTCTGGCTCTATACATTCTTCATTATTACTATTATTTTATTACTAGTTTGATTCCATCTTATTATTGTTGCTTTTTATCCCAACACTCTGGCTCTATACATTCTTCATTATTACTATTATTTTATTACTAGTTTGATTCCATCTTATTATTGTTGCTTTTTATCCCAACACTCTGGCTCTATACATTCTTCATTATTACTATTATTTTATTACTAGTTTGATTCCATCTTATTATTGTTGCTTTTTATCCCAACACTCTGGCTCTATACATTCTTCATTATTACTATTATTTTATTACTAGTTTGATTCCATCTTATTATTGTTGCTTTTTATCCCAACACTCTGGCTCTATACATTCTTCATTATTACTATTATTTTATTACTAGTTTGATTCCTCAAGGACACATGGCACAGTGAATAAAGGCGTTAGTTAGATCCAGTGACAAGACCCAAAGAATGTGAGTTCAATACCCAGCTAAGGCAGTGTGAAATTAACAGGTGATAACTGATAAAATGACATCTATTAAACATGGCACGTGGAACTAGAACAGTCTACCCCAGTGAGCGAAATAAAGGGTTCAGTTCGACATTCCAACTACCTGAAGAAGGCCGGAGCATACAACAGCTGAAACGTTATAATAAATATGGCGACAAAGATGAGGAAAATAGTTCGAATAATATAAATAATGTACATAATAACTCATCTCAGAAATATAGACAGATATTTTGATTCCATCTTATTATTGTTGCATGTTATCCCAATCTCACTTATTACTAATCTTTATTAAGAATCTGCAATATTATTGGTCCTGACCTAGTATCTCATCGTCAATCACTTTCCCAACACCATAAAGGTGCTTCCTTTGTGCCTTTTCTACAAATACTTTCATGGTAGTTGTTTAGTTCTTTGGTATGGTACCTAGACTTTATGAATAGATTGGCGGCAAGGTTTTATCATTTTAGAGTTGAAATGGCTAGATGTAACCGTAAGTTCTATGCTCAAATTTTCTTCTCATGTACTTCTCACTAATGAGATTCTTTTCTGGCTTCTTGCTTTTCAATCAACTTTGATCTTCAAAAATTTAAATGCAATGTCAGTCTCCTTAATTTGTACTCTTTTATTGTTCTCTCTTCTTAATAATGGTTTCCTTATGTTCTTTCAAATTCAGTAACCCCCTTGCTATATATTTTAGAGATTCTTGATAAGATCCAAAGACGAATCAGCAATATTACTGATCCTGACCTGGAATCTCAGTACTCCTTGTACCTTTTCTATAAATACTTTCATAGTAATTATTATCAAACCTGTTTTCCTTTCATTTGATCTGACGTGCTATCCCAACACACTCTTCATTATTACTAATCTTTATTAAGAATCTGCAATATTATTGGTTTTTCAGAAGATGCATGTTTAGCAAAATCCAGATTACTGTTCATAAACACAATCTCCGACAATTTTTTTTTCTGTTGATCATATCTGCTCACAAAAGAAAAATCTGGTTAATATTTCCCCACAGGAAACTGATTAAAATTTATTGCTTTAAGAATTCACCGTGGGACAATTTTCATCAGCATACTTTACTCTGGTACGTAGATTGGCGGCAAGGTCTCGTCAGTGCACGATTGAAATGGCTAGATGTAACATTAAGTTCTATCCTTGCGGAAATCACTTCCAGCTCCATTCTTTCCAGCCCACTTTGATCTTCAAAAAATTTAAATGCAATGTCAATCGTTATCTTCTGTTTTCTTAATTCTTGCTCTTTTATTGTCCTCTTTCAATTTTCTCATAATCTCTATCACTCAGTAATCCTTTGCTTTATTGCCTTGCTTGGAGTAAAATTCTATGCTGGCAGTTTCTTTTCTCACACTTCTCACTTGTGGAACTCTCTTTGGGCTCCATGCTTTTCATGCTTTGAACTCTTGGTTTTGGTTCTGTAATAATGTTTCTTTTATCTCATTCTTTTACACTCAGTAACCACCCCCCCTTGCGTCTTAGTGGCTTTATTTCCTTGCTTGAGGTGAAAAAAAGATTTTCAGAACAGTCAACTGATTTTTTCGTAAGTTGTGCGATAATATTGAATCCATTGCTGGGTCTGCTGCTATGAGAGTTGGTTCACTGTGTCATTCTAGACAATTTTTCTCTCCAGAAAATAATGATTAATCGACAAGAAGAGCACAGTTAAATTAGTTTCATTAAAGAATTTGACAAACACTTTGCAAACATTGCAGACAGGAAGGATATCTACATAGGTCCACCATGCTCAGAATATGTGCTCCTGCTATTTATCTAGAGCTCGATAAAATCCAAAGAAGAATCAGCAATATTATTGGTCCTGATCTGGCATCTCAGCTTCAGTCACTTTCCCACCCCCACAAGGTTGCTTGTCTTTACCTTTTCGATAAAAACTTTCATGGTAATTGTTCGAGTGAGCCCTTCACTATGGTACCTAGACTTTTTGAATTTAAGCATAGTACTAGATTGGCGATGAGGTCCCATCAATTTTCAATTGAAAGGGCTAGATATAACTCTTCTCTCATACTTCTCTTCTGGCACCATGCTTTCCAGCTATCTTTGATCTTTAAAAATTTAAATGCAATGCCAATTGTTATCTACTGTCTTCTTAGTTAGTCTTCTATCGTTCTCGTTCCTTAATGTTTCTCGTTTTATCTTATTCCTTCACCCTCAGTAACCCCCTTGTGTCATAGTGGCTTTATTGCCTTGCTTGGGCTGAAAGGATTAAAAGAGAAAAGAAAGACTTGTTATTCTTTCCATGTTGAACTCAGTTTCACAGTGAGAATTGTTATTCTCTCTCTGCAATTAAACTGCTCTTGTTGTTCCCATGGTGGGAAAGTACCCAGTGAAGTTCAAAAGTGCTAATGATTAACCAGACTATATTTGTTAACCATTACGTCCACCTTTTTTTATTTAGATCTGTCCATTGTTTGACATATCACCTCTTGTTGAGTTACTTAATGCCAAGTATTGGTATGCGAAACCCAGTTAGGATTTTTCTTTGCTACATATCAACCATTATTGAGCTATTTGATATTGAATTTTGTATGGGGCACCTAGTGAGGATCAAACTCACTACTCGGTAGTAATAGTCGACCAGACTGCTGTAGTTGACATTTTAGCAGAGAGTGGATCATCAAAATATGTTAGCTTAAGTTGATTAAAAATTAAAAGTAGTTTTGATACGCTCCAGTAAAATACGACTCAGGGCTCTTTTTGTATGGAAAATAATGATTAATCGACAGGAAGAGCACAGTTAAATTAGTTTCATTAAAGAATTTGACAAACACTTTGCAAACATTGCAGACAGGAAGAAAATCTAAATTGTTGTTTTAAACTATCGCTCTAGGCTTGCTTCACCATCATGTCGCAAAATAAAAAGATAATTTGTTGGATGCTGATTTTTGTGTGTGCAAAGTCAGAAAACTTTATGCAAGTTTATGCAAAGATCCTTAAGGTGCCATGGCTCTTTGGGATGTAGGCTATCATGGCTCTCCACAACTTTCTATCCTGTAAGCAATGTTTTTCCCCCTTACCCTGGCTTCTAGGTCCTGTTCTAGCTTAGGTTACTCACTGTTTTCCTCTACCCCTGTTGCCTTCAATTCATCCTGTGAGTGTCAAATTCTCTAGGCCCTCTTTCCTCATTATGTCTTTTTCTATTTCCATTTTCTTTAAAACTTCCTTCTTGTTCACATGTTCTGTCCATGGTATTCTTAGTTTCTTTCTCTAGATTCACATCTATCTCAAGACTTCCTTATTGTTCATATGTTCAGTCCATGGTATCCTCAGGATCCTTCTGTAGAATCACATCTCTGCTGTCTCAAGTCTTCTCTTCATCTATGAAGAAAATGTCCAGCATTCAATGCCATATAGAACATTTGATATTACATAGCAGGTCAGCACACTTTTGTCTTTTTCCTTAAAACATCCTTATTGTGCATATGTTCAGTCCATGGTATTCTCAGGATCCTTCTGTAGAATCAGATCTCTGTCACCTCAAGTTTTCTCTTCATCTATGAAGAAAATGTCCAGCATTCAATGCCATATAGGGTATTTGATATTACATAGCAGGTCATCACTCTTTGTTTACCTGTTTCTTAATACTTTTTTTAGATTTTGAACAGCATCTTTCATTATTCCAATGTGTTTTTCGATTTCTATGTCTCATTTTTCATCATTGGTTAAAGAAATTCCCAGATTGCTAAATTTCCTCGAAAGACGCATATCTACCTGAAAATTGCAACTCCGTTTCCTCTGAAACACAGGCACTTAACACCATAACCAAATTTTTGTTACCCACTGTTGTAAGCAAATTCATGGCTCCTGGATTCCTAAAGGATGAGACTTTGGCAGACAGTATTTCAGAAGGAAGTCTTCCAATACCTTTTGGCACATTAGGTTGAAACTAAAGTTTGTAGCATTTTTCTAAAGACCACATTTGAACATTGAAAATGAGTGTAAAACTAACCTTAAAATTTCTTTTTGCTTTTATCTGTCTGATTAGCATTCTTGTGTTTTCCCCACTGTTTAAAGGGTTAATGAAAGAGTGATACAAAAAAAGAATGCTTGCTTCTATACTCTATCTTGGTACATTCACCTGGATTATTCCTGGAAAGATCCATGAATGTTTTTTTTTTTTTTTTCCGTTTCAATACTATCAATACTGTCTTGTGGAAACTCCTTTTTTTTTTTTTTACTGGAGGTGAATTAAAAAATAAAACTACAGGATTTTCTTTTCTGTCTTTTCATGTGCTGTGTGATTTCAGATGAAGAAGAGACTTGACGCAACAGAAAAAAAGAAAAGAGTACTGAACTGTTACGTAATATCAGTCCTTCTATATGGCAGTGAATGATGGACAATCTCCTCACAGATGAAGAAGAGACTTGAAGCAAGAGAAACAAAGAAAAGAGTACTGAACTGTTACGTAATATCAGTCCTCCTATATGGCATTGAATGATGGACAATCTCCTCACAGATGAAGAAGAGACTTGAAGCAACAGAAACAAAGAAAAGAGTACTGAACTGTTACGTAATATCAATCCTCCTATATGGCAGTGAATGCTGGACAATCTCCTCACTGATGAAGAAGAGACTTGAAGCAACAGAAACAAAGAAAAAATACTGAACTGTTATGTAATATCAGTCCTCCTATATGGCAGTGAATGCTGGACAATCTCCTCACAGATGAAGAAGAGACTTGAAGCAACAGAAACAAAGAAAAGAGTACTGAACTGTTACGTAATATCAGTCCTCCTATATGGCAGTGAATGCTGAACAATCTCCTCACAGATGAAGAAGAGACTTGAAGCAACAGAAAGAAAGAAAAGAGTACTGAACTGTTACGTAATATCAGTCCTCCTATATGGCAGTGAATGATGGACAATCTCCTCACAGATGAAGAAGAGACTTGAAGCAACAGAAAGAAAGAAAAGAGTACTGAACTGTTACGTAATATCAGTCCTCCTATATGGCAGTGAATGGTGGACAATCTCCTCACAGATGAAGAAGAGACTTGAAGCAACAGAAACAAAGAAATGTGTACTGAACTGTTACAGACGGCTAGGTTCAGGAATTGAACAATTCATTGATCGATGCCTTAATCCACTCAGCTATTGAAACAATCCTCCTCATCACATAAATCGAGGCAGAAGAAATTCTTTGTTTTCTAATACCATTATTAGAATTTTTTTTTTTTTGCAGAAAGCAAAACCCAAAACCAGTTAACGAACTGAAATGTCATCTACTCAAAATTCTTGCAAAAATTCCTAAGAATGAATTTTAAATTAAAAAATCCTTATTTTTAAAAAAAAAAAAAAAGTCATGAAATTAATTAATGGAATTGTTTTAGCATTATTGAATTTAAACAAACAAAAACGTTCATGTTGTATTAAATGAAAAAGCAAATCTGTAACAAGCATGGAACCAATGCTTTTTCACATTTGCACCCTCTCAGGTTTTAAAAAGTTTTTTGGTTGTTAAATCCCTGGAGTCCTGAGAAAATTTTTGAAAACTCTGAGTATATGATATTTGTGCAATCCAGCTATAATGGATACTATAGCTGCGGATAAGAAATCGGAGAGCCAAGTTCAAATTCAAGTTTGTTACATATGTTTGTTATATTATATATAAAATGGTGCTTATATATATATATATATATATATATATATATATATATATCAATGCTTATATATATATATATATATATATATATATATATATCAATGCTTATATATATGTTTATATATGAAGAAAAATATACGGAAAAAACAAACAAAAATCCTAATATGCAATTATGCTGTTTTAATGTTAATATAATGTCAACGTCGGACGTTTCGGTCTAATAAACCATAAGAACAAGACTTATCCAAACAGATAACTGAAAGTTTTATATTATCAGCGTTCTTGTTCTTATGTCGATCGTCTTTGTCATGTTGAATTGATAATGTTAATTATATTTTATGAATATGTCCTGAAGATGGTTTATTAGACCGAAACGTCCGACGTTGACATTATATTAACATTAAAACAGCATAATTGCATATAAGGATTTTTGTTTGTTTTTTCCGTATATTTTTCTTGATACTGTCGGATCTATATCCATATATTTGCTTACATATATATATATATATATATATATATATATATATAAATACTCATGCCAAAGGTTTGAATCCATCTCTTCTCCCTCCAGCAATGTCTAAATGACAAGACAGACGAGACCCTGTCAACTTGTTTAGGGGGAAGGAAAACTCTGAATTCAGACCATCCTGGAGAGAGTGAGGGTCTGCCAGGCTATCTTGCACAAGACACACCATTGCTGCTATCACTACTCTACAACTTTAAAACAAGCCTTTACGACTGGGCTTCTCTGGTACCAGCTAATAGTGTGTGCTAGAGAAGACCAGTCTAGCTCAGCGGGAGCTAGTTTACAACTTCCCCTGGTACTCACTAACTCAAGTTGGCCTTCTCTGTCACCTCCTGAAACTGGTCTTCTCTGACACCTGCAAACTTGCATTTGCTTTTTCTTGGTTCCCATGAAACTGGGCTTTTCTGGCATTCAGTAACTCAGAATAGCCTCCTCTGGCACCCACTAACTCTGACTGGCCTTCTCTGGCACCTGCAAACTCACACTGGCTTTCTGTAGCTTCCCATGAAACTGGCCTTTTCTGGCATCCAATAACTCATACTGGCCTTCTCTAGTATCCACTAACTCAGAATGGCCTTCTTTAGCAAACCCTGAGACTGGCCCTGTCTGGCACCCACTAACTGAGACTGGCCTTCTCTGTCACCTGCTGACTCTGACTGGCCTTCTCTAGCACTGCTTGTGACTGGCATTCTTTGCCACTTGCTAACTCAGAATAGCCGTCTCTGGCCCCCACTAACTCAGACTGGCCTTCTCTGGCACCTGTTAATTCTGGCACCTGTTAATTCTGGCACGCTGCTAACTCAGAACAGCCTTTTCTGATACCTGCTAACTCAGACTGGCCTTATCCAACACCGACTGAGAGGGGCCTTTTCTGTCATCCACCAACTCAGACGGGCCTTCTCTGGTACCCACTGAAACTGACCTTCCACTAACTTAGTATAGCTTTCTCTAAAACCTCACACCGACCACAAGACTGTCCTTCACTGGCACTCACTAAGACTATCTGCTCATTACCTTCCAGCCAATCTTGTATGACACTCTTGTCTTCCATGGTAAAATTAGGTCATGGGGCAGCATCTCACAAAACTGCTGCTATTACAATGTGGGCGATTTAAGAAGAGCAATAAAGCTAGAAACAGAAATTGTCGGAAATGGAATAAGGTCTGCTAGACACGTCTGATGCCAAAAATTTTCACTGTTTCTCTTGATTCATGATTTTATCCGATATTTGCTTCTATCTTTGTTTCCTTTGCATCAAGAAAATATTATTGAGTGGAAAATCAATTTACAGCTACTGTCCCAGAATGAATATGCCACTTGCATATATATTTCATATGCTAAATGTAACAACTATTATGGGACAGAAATGATCTCAGTTTGATAAATATAACAACAGAATGCAGATTTTATCAGTTATAGCAGGCTTGTCTTTGTAATTTACTCTTTGATATAATGGAATAAGCTGTCACACCCATGAGTGATTACACTATAGGTAGTAACTACCTATAAGTATCTGTAGGTCAATGGAGTACAGAAGGATCTGTTGGGTACAACTCAGACTTATACAAGAACTACTGACCTTTCAATAGTAGCACTCACTACTGTATTGACTTGCAATAATTATTACCTTTATTCTTATTGTACTGTTTTTTTTTTTACAATAAACCTTTACTTACTTCATCCACCTTGTTTTCCAAGTATATATTCCTATTAGCACGGAATATAACTCTCTTGAAGATGATTTTGGAAATGGTTGAAAGTATCTGGGTTAAAAAAAAAATTCCCGTACTTTTCTTGATGAATATAAATGCAATATATCTATATTATTGAATGAAACATGTCTGAATGAAGATCTGCTGCCTATATATATATATATATATATATATATATATATATATATATATATTGTACTCTCTCATAATTTTTGACATATGAATGTCTTTCAGTTCAATTTTTATATCTATGTTTCGTTTTAAAAAAAACAATCCTACATGGGATTAAGAAACAAAACCACACGAGGGAGATGGTGAAGGGTTCACCATCATATGGACTGATATATTGGATCAAGATTTAGTGTTGGTTCTTAATTCTCTTAGATGGTTGGGATGGTTCTTTTATAAAGTTATACATTGGTGGCAAGTATTTTTCTTGTTTGCTTGGTTTTCAAACAGAAAGTTCGAACTCCTCTATAAGGATGTTTGCAGCATATATATAAAAATGCTTATATATATATAAGTATATATAAAAATGCTTATACATATATATATGTATATATAAAAATTCTTATACATATATATATGTATATATAAAAATGTTTATACATATATATATGTATATATAAAAATGTTTATACATATATATATATATATATATATATATATATAAATGCTTATATATATATAAGTATATATAAAAACACTTATACATATATAAGTATATATAAAAACACTTATACATATATAAGTATATATAAAAACACTTATACATATATAAGTATATATAAAAACACTTATACATATATAAGTATATATAAAAACACTTATACATATATATATGTATATATAAAAACGCTTATACATATATGTATGTATATATAAAAATGCTTATACATATATATATATATGTATATATAAAAATGCTTGTACTTATATATATGTATATATAAAAATGTTTCTACATATATATATGTATATATAAAAATGTTTATACATATATATATATATGTATATATAAAAATGCTTGTACTTATATATATGTATATATAAAAATGTTTATACATATATATATATGTATATATAAAAATGCTTGTACTTATATATATGTATATATAAAAATGTTTATACATATATATATGTATATATAAAAATGTTTATACAGATATATATATGTATGTATATATAAAATGCTTGTACTTATATATATGTATATATAAAAATTTTTATACATATATATATATATATATATGTATATATAAAAATGCTTGTACTTATATATATGTATATATAAAAATGTTTATATATATATATATATATATATATATATATATATATAAATGCTTATATATATATATATGTCATTCTTAGACAGTACTGTTTCACTGTATCACAGCTCCTCAGTGTGACTAGACATCCGAATACTTCAAGCCTGGATTGAAACCCAACAGATCAGTCAGAGTTTCTACCACTAAGCTATCTTCATATAAAATGCTTATATATATATATATATATATATATATATATATATATATATATATATTTTTTTTTTATCTGATATTATTTCTTATTACTCAACAAAATTTATTACAAAAATAGGAACAACATATTAAAGTGTACACAACATTGATGAAGTTCATTTTACATTTTTACCAATTCCTAGTCAGCTTCCTTATATTGAAACACTTCTTTTGCAAAAAATTCCATAACCACAATAGATAAATTTTAAAATGCTATAAAAGTTATTTTACAGAACTTTAAAAATTCACTATCACAACAGAATGCAGTATCCGTCTAACTTTCTCATACATGGCATTGTAATTATTTACATTGTTCAGACTGTCGTCTTCATCTTTATTGCTATATTCATGAGGTTTCGGCTGTTGTTCCCTCCAGTTTTCTTCAGAAGTTTGGAATTTAGAACTGAACTTTTTATTTCATCTACTGGGGTAGATTGTTCGAGTTTCACGTGTCATGCCAATAACATCAACTGCGAACAAAGTTACAATGTGCTGCCCAAAAAATAAGACAAAAAAAAAAAAAAACTTTTCCATCAATCTAGAAACATATATGAAAAATCTAAACATTCAGTTAAAAATAAAAAAGATATCATTGATAATGGCTAATAGAATATCTGAAAGTGCTTAGATATATAGAACATTCGGACACTTTTTACTCACTTTCCTGTCCACCTTGGTAAAATAGGAAAATACGACACCACAAAAATAATAAACAAAAACTTAAAATTCTTGAGGCCATTGATAACAAAATCAATCAATCAACACTCAACAAAATTTATTGCAAATATAGCAACAACATATTAAAATGCATACAACATTAAACATCATTTTATATATAGATATATAAAATGATGTTTTTTCTGGTCAGTATCCTTTTAGTGAAATGCTTGTTTTGTAAAAAAAATTTCCATAACTACAATGGTCAAATTTTTACCTATAATGGAGCATGTTTGTGCATGTCTTTAGAAATCCTTATGGCAACAAAATGCAAATTTTGTCTTTGTAATTCACCCCTGAAGATGATCATAGAAAAGGTCGAAAGTACTTGGATAAAAAAAACAAACTCCAACACCTTCCTTGTTGAAATTTATCATAACATAAACTGATTAGACAGCTAGAAAAGAACAGTATAAATATAAATAGACATGATATATTTATATATATCTATATTATTCAATGAAACATGTGTGACTGAAGATATGCTGCCTACACACATTATATATATTCTTTCTCTTTCCTTTCCCAACTAGCCAGTCCCCTTCTACTGACACCATAAACAGTTCGAAAAATCCTGTGAATTTTAAATTTTAAAATTTGCAGGTGAAAATGGTCATTAACTAATGGTATTTTAATTCAAATTATATGAAAAATCTTCCTCTGTTTAATGAAAATAAACATTGAGTGCTCTTTGTGAGTCAGTTTTAACATTTAGTATTTCAAATGCTATATTGTGTTAATAGGACTTGTTTACATTACTATATATATATATATATATATATATATATATATATATATATATATATTTAATTTATGCAAAACTAGGTAATCCATATGGGTAGACCCAAGGAGGATGATATCCAGAGAGCTCAATGTAAGTTCAGAGCAGATATGTTTGAATAAAAACAGACCACTTTAAGGTTCCATGTAATAAGTTATTTCACCACAACCCCCTTAATATATATATATATATATATATATATATATATATATATATATATATAATATAAAAATATCTTACCACATGTCCTTCCTTTAAATATTGCTGGCACAATGGTGCTCTATTTAGAAGTTCCTGATAAAATCCAAAGAAGTTTTTCTCCACCATCTTAAAATACCTTCCCTGTAGCTTGTCCATAAATATTTTCATTATAAGTTTTTGGGTGAACTTTGCTCTTTGGTACCTAGACTTCATGAATTTCAGCATGATACTTGAGGAGTCTCATCATTTTACAGTTGAAATGGCTAGACGTAACTGTAAGGTCTATGTTAATAGTTTCTTCTCTCACACTTCTCACTTGTGGAACTCTCTTCTGGCTTCTTGCTTGCCAGTCAACTTTGATCTTTAAAAATTTAAATGTTTTGTCAATCGTTATCTTCTGTCTTCTTAATTCCAGGTCTTTTATTGCTCTCTCTCTTTACAAATGTTTTTTTTTTCTTCTTTTTTTCATATTCTCTAACACTCAGTGATCAGAAACTATGTTACATATAAGTCCATAAACGATAGAATCCAAAGAAAAATCTGCAATCAATATGCAATGTCCTCTTTGGTGCCTATATATATATATATATAATTCATCCTTCCTTTCATTCTCTCTCTCTCCTTTTCTTTCTTTCTTTCTTTCTTTCTCTCTCTCTCTCCTTTTCTTTCTTTCTCTCTCTCTCTCTCTCTCTCTCCTTTCTCTCTCTCTCTCTCCTTTCTTTCTCTCTCTCTCTCTCCTTTTCTTTCTTTCTCTCTCTCTCTCTCCTTTTCTTTCTTTCTCTCTCTCTCTCTCTCTCCTTTTCTTTCTCTCTCTCTCTCTCTCTCTCCTTTTCTTTCTTTCTCTCTCTCTCTCTCTCCTTTTCTCTCTCTCTCTCTCTCTCTCTCCTTTTCTTTCTCTCTCTCTCTCTCTCTCTCCTTTTCTTTCTTTCTCTCTCTCTCTCTCTCTCCTTTTCTTTCTTTCTCTCTCTCTCTCTCTCCTTTTCTTTCTTTCTCTCTCTCTCTCTCTCTCCTTTTCTTTCTTTCTCTCTCTCTCTCTCTCTCCTTTTCTTTCTTTCTCTCTCTCTCTCTCTCTCCTTTTCTTTCTTTCTCTCTCTCTCTCTCTCCTTTTCTTTCTTTCTCTCTCTCTCTCTCTCCTTTTCTTTCTTTCTCTCTCTCTCTCTCTCCTTTTCTTTCTTTCTCTCTCTCTCTCTCTCCTTTTCTTTCTTTCTCTCTCTCTCTCTCTCCTTTTCTTTCTTTCTCTCTCTCTCTCTCTCCTTTTCTTTCTTTCTCTCTCTCTCTCTCTCCTTTTCTTTCTTTCTCTCTCTCTCTCTCCTTTTCTTTCTTTCTCTCTCTCTCTCTCTCCTTTTCTTTCTTTCTCTCTCTCTCTCTCTCCTTTTCTTTCTTTCTCTCTCTCTCTCTCTCCTTTTCTTTCTTTCTCTCTCTCTCTCTCTCCTTTTCTTTCTTTCTCTCTCTCTCTCTCTCTCCTTTTCTTTCTTTCTCTCTCTCTCTCTCTCTCCTTTTCTTTCTTTCTCTCTCTCTCTCTCTCCTTTTCTTTCTTTCTCTCTCTCTCTCTCTCTCCTTTTCTTTCTTTCTCTCTCTCTCTCTCTCCTTTTCTTTCTTTCTCTCTCTCTCTCTCTCCTTTTCTTTCTTTCTCTCTCTCTCTCTCTCCTTTTCTTTCTTTCTCTCTCTCTCTCTCTCCTTTTCTTTCTTTCTCTCTCTCTCTCTCTCCTTTTCTTTCTTTCTCTCTCTCTCTCTCTCCTTTTCTTTCTTTCTCTCTCTCTCTCTCTCCTTTTCTTTCTTTCTCTCTCTCTCTCTCTCCTTTTCTTTCTTTCTCTCTCTCTCTCTCTCCTTTTCTTTCTTTCTCTCTCTCTCTCTCCTTTTCTTTCTTTCTCTCTCTCTCTCTCTCCTTTTCTTTCTTTCTCTCTCTCTCTCTCTCCTTTTCTTTCTTTCTCTCTCTCTCCTTTTCTTTCTTTCTCTCTCTCTCTCTCCTTTTCTTTCTTTCTCTCTCTCTCTCTCCTTTTCTTTCTTTCTCTCTCTCTCTCTCCTTTTCTTTCTTTCTCTCTCTCTCTCTCCTTTTCTTTCTTTCTCTCTCTCTCTCTCCTTTTCTTTCTTTCTCTCTCTCTCTCTCCTTTTCTTTCTTTCTCTCTCTCTCTCTCCTTTTCTTTCTTTCTCTCTCTCTCCTTTTCTTTCTTTCTCTCTCTCTCCTTTTCTTTCTTTCTCTCTCTCTCTCTCCTTTTCTTTCTTTCTCTCTCTCTCTCCTTTTCTTTCTTTCTCTCTCTCTCTCTCCTTTTCTTTCTTTCTCTCTCTCTCTCTCCTTTTCTTTCTTTCTCTCTCTCTCCTTTTCTTTCTTTCTCTCTCTCTCCTTTTCTTTCTTTCTCTCTCTCTCTCTCCTTTTCTTTCTCTCTCTCTCCTTTTCTTTCTTTCTTTCTCTCTCTCTCTCCTTTTCTTTCTTTCTTTCTCTCTCTCTCTCCTTTTCTTTCTTTCTTTCTCTCTCTCTCCTTTTCTTTCTTTCTTTCTCTCTCTCTCCTTTTCTTTCTTTCTCTCTCCTTTTCTTTCTTTCTTTCTTTCTCTCTCCTTTTCTTTCTTTCTCTCTCTCCTTTTCTTTCTCTCTCTCCTTTTATTTCTTTCTTCTGTTATGCCTAATGCCTATGAAACTACAACGGAAATACAAAGAAATAAACCCTGAAATCCCTTCCTTATATATATATATATATATATATATATATATATATATATATATATATATATATATATATATATATATATATATATATATATATATATATATATATATATATATATATATATATATATATATATATATATATATATATATGGTACAGTTAGTATGATGTTTGCCTGATAATGTAACTGTCTGGGTTTCAATTCTCGGTAGTGGATGCGCACTGCTGATGAGTCCCAAATATAGGACGAAACGGCCGTCCAGTGCTTTCTGCATTCTGTTGAGGTTTCTTCTAGACTCGATGAATTACTTAATTATAATTATCTCAAATCCTCCTAATAATTTCTATCGCATATATATGTTCTTTTATCTCTGCTTGATAGTGTTTTTTTTTTTTGTTTCTCATATTCATTAACATTCCGTAACTCTCTGCATCTCAGTGGGTTTCTTCACCTGAACTTTGGTCTCTCTCTCTCTCTGTCAACCAAAGGTTAACAGAAAGACGTAAGTAGGGGATAAAATCGAACAGAGTGGAAGATATAAGTAGAAGGAAGATATTTCGAGATGAGAATACGCCCCTCACAAAGTGAGGAGCGGAACAGATGTTTGGGAATGAAGAAAATATGAACAGACCGAGAAACATGAAAACGGAGATAGATACAAAGGTCAGCATACGTAAGCTGGCAAGGGGTCAAGCAAAAGACGGCAAAAGGGACATCAAAATAATTGGGACAATGTCGCCACTTGTTACCATCCTTGTTGCTTTTATCTGTAAAGAAAAACAATCTTTCATTTTGAAGGTTCGGTTACTGTTCATTTCACAGTTGGGCAATTCACAGCTAAACTAAATTCCTCAACAGCAACGGAAGCAGAAAATGGTTTTTCGTGCTTCTGCCTATCCATCTTTTCCATCATTCCGACCTGTCAGCAGGAACCAAGATTGGATCACACCCAGCTGTGACTTTCCCCAAGAGGTCCTGGGTATGACGTTAAACTACATCTGCGTCCTGGGTATGACGATAAACTACGTCCAACAGCAAGGAAGGCATCAGATGGTGTTTTCAGAAGAATAATGTTGCCAGCGATACAGTTTTTTGTTTTGTTATTTTTGAAACAATAATGTTGCCAGCTATACGTTTTTGAAACAATAATATTGCCAGCTGTATGTTTTTGAAACAATAATGTTGCAAGCTATACATTTTTTGGGGAAACAATAATGTTGCCAGCTATATGTTTTGTTTTTTTTTTTGGAATGAATAATGTTGCCATGACAAATTAGGCATTTAAAATTCATATAAACTGGATTTGGCATTAAATAACCAACAGTGGTTGATATGCCATAAAACCCAAACAAACTTTCCCCAAGATAGATATGACCATTGTTATTATTATTACAAGAACAGACTGAAATGAACTGATGTTAGCATATATAATATCTATCTATAAAAGACTGGATGCGTGTGTGTAATGAATGCACGGCCGCAATTTTCCACAGATTTGCACCAAAATTTACATGCACATGCTCCAAGTTAGCAGGAATGCCAAGACTGACTTTGCATTTCCCAACTCCCATCGATAGTGGAAATAAACGATTTTTTTCATGCTTCTATGGTAGTTTTCATGTAGTTTGCAGCCATTTTGTACTGGCCAGAGTGAGAGCCTATAGCTGGCTGCCATGAATAGGCAGGAAGATTCTATTGATCAGCATGAGAGCCAACAGCTGACTGACACGAATGTTAACTAAAAATCGATAGCTGCATTCGTCACAAGTGGGAAAAATTTAAATCTACATGGCAATTTAGTCCAATTGGCTCATTCGCTTGCTTAAACTCAACGTTGATTCTGATTCCGCAGAACTGGGTTTGGTGTGAAAAAGTATTTGTTGGTAACATTCTTTTTTTCATTTGGTTTTTCCAGTTACGAGTCCTTTTTTAAAGCTGATCGTTTTGTGTTCATTTTGTTTAGTTCTTTTTTCGTAACAGATTTAATGTTTAGTATAGAGCTTAGAAAAAATTTGCAGTGTTAGATAGGCAAGAAGTAAGGCATGTAGCAACATCAGCACGGCAAATGGCACTCTTTTAAAGGTAAGGAAGGGCAAAAATATTTTAAGTCAAGTGATAGCGATTGCTGTATGAGTCGTATGATTTTTGAATCAAGCCCGGGTAATGCTGCTAGTGAGTTATAAGTGTAGTGAAAGTGCTCTTACTGTTTATCAGGATCTGCTTACTGAGCTTAATTTTCTATTTTGCATAGATCTGACATTTAATTGGTTGATCAAGACACACCCACAAGTCTATTATTCGTTGAGGGTGGACTGTTATTTACTTATAAATTATGGCCATTAGAAATGGTACTATGAAAGCTGTTCAACATGTTTTTGTTCTTATAATAAAAATAATAATAATATATTGCTCTACTTTGTATTGAGCACTTTTTTTTAAAAGTAAATGCTATGAACAGTGAAATTTTACTCCATCTGTTCTTTCTCTCATTTGGGTGTATATATATATATATATATATATATATATATTCTCAACTCTCCCGTCGAATTCTACATATGAGGGTGAAGCAGATCAGTTCCTAGGAAATTGACAGCCCGACACCAGCACATGAGATTTGATTATAGTGGTGAAGGTTTCGTGCAGGACCATCCACACTTTTTGAAGGGCCTAATTCAGAGACCTGGTGCACTATGTGACACAGGGTCCCCAAATAACCCTCCGCAGGTTTTGTCCTTCTCCTAGACCAGTTGCCATCCAAGGCTATAGAACCCAGTCTGTCCTTCTATTTACCCACAGCTGGAGGAAGAAGAAGAGGATTCACACCTTTCCCAATACACGCCCACACAAGATTATCGAAATTCCTCCCTGAATTCATTTCTGTCTTGAGAATATTAAATATTTTTAGAAATGCAATTATCCAATTTCATGAAATGTTTAAAACTTAAATTTTCATATTTTTAGCTTGGGGATTAAGTGGGTGGGGGTGCTCAACAACATTTTACAGATGCTTCGAGGATCCAAATGAAGCCACATTTTGAAATAAATTTTTCATTATGATAAAATATTAAAAGTTACTTTTCAGCATTTGCTTTAATTATTTTCAAAGTTTTTAAAAATAAATTCATTTGCATGGTTAAAATCCATTTGCATGATTAATTTATTGAAATATTGGTTGCCTAAAAAAGTTTCTGTTTTTCTCGTTAAGTAGCATTAACGAGCATTTATAAACTTCACCAAAAAGAATAACCAGGGTTTTCCTAGCAAAGAAAAAAATGGCCAATTCTTTGACATGTCATTTAAGATAGCAGTGATATTGATGTAACATATGTCACAATACAATTGTATTGTGACATTTGTTACATCAACGTCATTTTCTTTCAAATCTTGTCAAAATTTTGTTTATTTTGGCATATTTTGTTTGTCGATTATAACATTCAAAATAGCAGGAAATTATCTATATCCTTGTTAACTGCAAGAAAATGGAATTCTTACTCGCAAAAAATGAGAGTTCAACAGGCAAATTAAATATTGGACGTACTGAAATCAAACAGGAGCAACAAGTTTGATATCTGGGAAGGTGTTATTAACAGAGGATAGAAAGCACGATACAGAAATCTGAAGGTGCATTGAGATAGTGAAAAATGCCTTTGAAAAGCTGAGCAAAATATTAAGAAGCAGAAAACACCATTAGAAACAAAGAAAAGAGTACTGAACTGTTACATAATATCAGTCCACCTATATGGCAGTGAATGCTGGACAATCTCCTCACAGATGAAGAAGAGACTTGAAGCAACAGAAACAAAGAAAAGAGTACTGAACTGTTACGTAATATCAGTCCTCCTATATGGCAGTGAATGCTAGACAATATCCTCTCAGATGAAGAAGAAAGAGACGAAGCAACAGAAATAAAGAAAAGAGTACTGAACTGTTACGTAATATCAGTCCTCCTATATGGCAGTAAATGCTGGGCAATCTCCTCACAGATGAAGAAGAGACTTTAAGCAAAAGAAACAAAGAAAAGAGTTCTGAACTGTTACGTAATATCAGTCCTTCTATATGGCAGTGAATGCTGGACAATCTCCTCACAGATGAAGAAGAGACTTGAAGCAACAGAAACAAAGAAAAGAATACTGAACTGTTACATAATATCAGTCCTTCTATATGGCAGTGAATGCTGGACAATCTCCTCACAGATGAAGAAGAGACTTGAAGCAACAGAAACAAAGAAAAGATTACTGAACTGTTACGTAATATCAGTCTTTCTATATGGCAATGAATGCTGGACAATCTCCTCACAGATGAAGAAGAGACTTGAAGCAACAGAAACAAAGAAAAGAGTTCTGAACTGTTACGTAATATCAGTCCTCCTATATGGCAGTGAATGCTGGACAATCTCCTCACAGATGAAGAAGAGACTTGAAGCAACAGAAACAAAGAAAAGAGTTCTGAACTGTTACGTAATATCAGTCCTCCTATATGGCAGTAAATGCTGGACAATCTCCTCACAGATGAAGAAGAGACTTGAAGCAACAGAAACAAAGAAAAGAGTACTGAACTGTTACGTAATATCAGTCCTCCTATATGGCATTGAATGATGGACAATCTCCTCAGATGAAGAAGAGACTTGAAGCAACAGAAACAAAGAAAAGAGTTCTGAACTGTTACGTAATATCAGTCCTCCTATATGGCAGTGAATGCTGGACAATCTCCTCACAGATGAAGAAGAGACTTGAAGCAGCAGAAACAAAGAAAAGAGTACTAAGGTTACAGTGACAAGTATTAGTATGACACATTAGCCAACCAGATATTGCAACTTGGCATAGGAAACTCAGATTTTTCAGCCATTAAAAAAAATGAAGTGGGCACTAGTTTTGCCACACCCTGTATTTCCTTCTGGAGTTATCAGTAACATCTTTTCTTTATTATCTTTTATTGAACAAAATTAAATTCTAGTAGATTGAAATGGCTGAAGATTAACTGTCTAACACGTTCGGGAATGGTTAATTGTTAAAACTGTATTTCGAGCTGAGATGGATACAACAATTTGGAGAAATTGAGTGGGAAGTTTTGAATAGACACACACATAGATTCAGAGCTTTATATAGGGTGTGGAAAAAGTAATACCCTATTGAAGAACTCAAATGAGCCAACAAACTAGAGGTGGTGTCGCAGTAAATCACTGTGGAGAATAAAATTGTTCACAATCATTCTCTCAACATATCATTGCTATAAAAACACACACACACACCTTAGATTCATTTTTTTTTCTTGACATTAATAGGATTATAGCTGCATCACATTGAAACATGTCCGATCCATGTTATCCTCTGTTTTCTTCCTATGATCACCAAAGTTAAGCAATGTTGAGCTTGGTCAGTACCTAAATGTATGACTGCTTGGGAATACCAATTCATAAGCTTAGATGTGCAGGTGGTGTAATAGATAATAGATTGGATTTGTTAATGAGAGCCAAGTTCCAATTCCTGTTAGATACATTGTATTCACTTACACTTGGGAAATGTATGAATTCCCCCAACTATGGGTTAATTAGTTAGACATGTATCACTAAATAATTAATAGTCAAAAAGAAAAAAGTTTTACAATCTAAAATTATTTTCCAGCTTTAAATAACCTGTAAAGGGTTGATAAGCTGTAAAAAATTAATCAGTCAAATACGATGTAAATATTAAAAAAATAAAAATATTAATAAATATTTAAAAAATATTAATGAAAATAAGAATAAAATATTCTGTTTCTGTATTATTTTTCTTTTTATTTTAATTCTTAATTTTTAATTTTTTATTTTATTATTTATTTTATTTTTATTTTGTTTAAGTTATTTTTGTTATGTATCTTTTGTTTAACTGTTGTCGTCTTTTTCTCGGTTTTTATTTGTTGTCTGTATGTGTCACTGCTTCTCAGCTGGGATATTTGAACAAGTGCCTCAGCTAAGCACGTTGCACTGCCCTAAAGACCACCAGTCAGGTATGACCTACAGTTCTGAGAAAAAAGGAGGGCCCTTTTTCGAGGGGGCCGAACAAAGGTTAGTGAGAGATCAAACCTAAGAGCCGTGCGGTAACTGTTATTTTATTTTTTGCTTGACTTACAAAAGCTTAAGCATGTTTTTAACAAACACCTTGCTTCATTAACAAAGACATGTCATGGCTTTAGCAAATTAATAATTAGAAAAAAATTTAATCCTCACTAACTAATAATATATGAAAAGTGTGGGCCCACAAGAATTGCCTAAATATTGCATGTTGTATGTCTTTTTTTTTTTTTTTTTAAATATTTTCATCGCCAAACCAACAAAACAAAGATGAAAGAAAAAGAAAACATAATTAAGGAAAAAATAATAGAGGAAGCAAGAAGATAGCAGATAACAAATGATATTGTATATAAATTTTTGAAGATCAAAGATGGCTGGAAAGCAAGAAATGTTAAGAGAGTTTCACAGACTAGAAATACAAGTAAAAAAACTGTTACATCTACCCATTTCAACTGTAAAATGAAGAGACTTATCTTGTTAAAGTCTATGTACCAAAGAGCAAAGTGCATCTGAACAATTACCATGTAAATTCAGCTATTCTTTTTTTATTTCACACTTTGTAAGGCCAAAAAATATTTTTACATTGTAAAAAGAGATAATAATGATATGTCTTACTAATTAACCCATTGAGAAGGAGTGGATTCATCCATAGTTTAGTATTCAGCTTTCCTTTATGAAAACTGAATCACTTTATGATGTACGCGATCATGCCTCTCCACAGATTCCTTTTCTTTATTATCTATCAGTTGCCATGGCTTCTTGGGAAAGAGAGTGGAGTGGCCTCCTCTTACATGGTTACAAATTCAGTTTTCCTTCTCCTTTTAGGATGTATGTGATCATGACTCTCCACAGATTCCTTTTCATTCTTATCTGTGAATTGACATGACTTCTTAGGAAAGAAGGCGAGGGTCATATCTCAGGAATCCTTTGACGTAGAGATGTAAAATACATACCAATCGATTTCTATCATGAATTTCTTTAAACATACTGTGTCTGTGTCATTGATTTGACACGAAATGACTCATTTAATAAAGGTCATTCTGGGTATAAAGATAAACTCTGTCTGGTGTCAAAGCCCCTGATATGGAGATTGGATGTTTTGAAGTATGTGGAACGACCTCTTAGCTGCTGTTGTTACCAGCTTCACCCTGACCTGAATGGCAGCACCTGTTAGGGTCCCGGCACTGGGCAAATAGTGACTCTCAAACAAAGATCAGTAGTATGTTTTTATCATAAAATGACCAATATTACACTTTTATAGCAAAATGACAATCAATGCAACACTAAAAAAAATATAAAAATACATTTTTATTTTAAAATTACTAAGAATACATTTCCTTATCTACAATCTATATATCTAAAAACATACCTTTATATGAAAGCATTAAATTATGTACAAAACATTTAGATTTTGGCATTAAATAATTCATACAAGTACTGATATACCACTAAACAAAATCCATCAACCAAGTACTAAAAGCATATATAGAAAGGAAGTACAGTGTACGATTGGTAAATTGTCAATATTTTATATTTTTGATATCTGTGCAATATAGTTCAGTCAGTTGGGCACAATCTGTGAGAAAAAGAGCAACATGACTGAATTCACTCTGACAGAAATTTGGAAACAGTATATATATATATATATATATATATATATATATATACAATGCTGTTCAGTAAAAGTGACTCACCTGATTTTTTTTACTAAATGTTCTCTTCTCCGATGAAACGAAAGTTGTGCTAAATTCAAATCTAAAATCCGAAGAAGAAGCTTTGAAAGCTCTTTGAATTTAGCAGTAAGTACTGTCAAGCATCCGTTCAGTATAATGTTCTGGGGATGCTTTTCTTTTCATGGAACTAGTTTCTTAAAACCTATGGAAAAGACCCTCAGGAGCGAGCAGTACAAGAGAATTTTAGAGTCTTGTCTGCTCCCTTCTGCTGAAAGGGTGCAAATCAACCCCACCAAGCTCATTTTTATGCAGGATAATGCTCCCTGTCACAAATCAAAATTGATGAAGGAATACTTTGATGAGAAGCAGGTGAGTGTTAGGACATGGGCGCCCCAATCTCCTGACCTCAACCCCATAGAAAACTTATAGAGCATGTTGCTCAACTGCTTTCTCGAGAGCCTGTACTTTATAATGCTCCATAAGTCTTCGGATTTTAGATCGCTTATCCTTTGAATTTAGCACAACTTTCGTTTCATCGGAGAAGAGAACATTTATTAAAAACAATCAGATGAGTCACTTTTATTGAACAGTACTGTATATATATATATATATATATGTCAGGTATTTGTCTTGATACAAACATTTCAGAGTGTTTGGGTGTTAATCTGAGGACTGTGTAAAGGATTCGGAAAGAGTTGGACAAGTTTAATGGTGATTATGAAGATATGGCAGCTTGGATAACTCACTCTGATTGTTCTGATATGAAAAAAAACTCTTAATTTAAAACATGGAGGTCTATTTCAAATGCTTCGAGGAGGTAGTGCTTCCCTGGGTCAAGAGGGTGGCTAGTCATGGCTGTCAGACAATTTCTGCAAACTGCAAACCCCTTGATTATTATGTGAGCAAAAGACCAAAAAAAGTCCTTGTGACACCAAAGCTGAACTGAAAGCAAGGATTATGGCAGCATTTACACACTTAAGCAATGAGACCATCCAGGAGATTTCGAAGTCGTCTGGAGGCCGTGGTTGAAGCCAATAGTAATTTTATTGAATAAATTCAATCTTTTATGTTTATTCTTTTCATGGTGACTCTAGTGGAACAGAGTTCTCAATGTCTCTTCGGTATGTCCATTGTCTTTTTCATCCAGAAGTTAGAGTAGGTAACGATATCATATACCTTTGCACAGAGTTAGAACAACCAAACTTATTATTGGAAGGTTACAGCATGTCTATTTTCTATTTCTTGGTCCACAAGTGAGGGTATGTCAGGACAAGCAGTGTTACTGCGGTCGCACTTGAATCAGCATAGCACAAAGTTGGAACAGCCAGTGAGAAAGCTTTAATTTTTTTGGAAGACATGTGCGAGAGCCATACATTGTAAAGTGGGAAGCGAGTTCAGTTGTCAGAGCACTGTAGGAATGTAATTACCATATGGTTCACAACTTAGAGCAAAGTATCCTCACATACCAATGGCATTAGTCACTCCGAGATGAAAACTGTGGCTGTGATGAAGTTTTAATGAAGGTAAAACATTGGATTGATAAACATATCCTGTATGTACTTTATCTTATTTTGTCAGATTCTGATATATATATATATATATATATATATATGGCAGCTCAAAAACTCACTCTGATTTTTCTGATAAGAAAAGAATTCCCGAATTTGTTGGTGAGAACCTTAGACTCAACACAGAAGCCTAATTCAAGTGTCTTGAAGAGGTATTGATGCCTTGGGTCAAGAGGGTGGCTGCTGGAAGACCCTATGTCTGGCAACAGGAATCTGCACCATGACACACATGCAGGAGAACCCAGTCATGTCTGTCAGGCAATTTCTTTGGACACATCACCCCTTACATCTGACCACGCAACTCCCCAGGCTGCACCCCCCTTGATTATTATGTGTTGGGCACAGTTGAGCAAGAGACCAACAAAACTCCTCGTAACACCAAAGGTGAACTGAAGGCAAGGATTATGGCAGCATTCACCAGCTTAAACAAAGAAACAGTCCAGATGATTTGTAGGAGATTCTGGAGTCGTCAGGAAGCCGTAGTTGAAACCAGTGGTTGAAACTCTCTTTTATTTCAAGATATTTTTGTGTCGTTTTGGTAAATGTATCTGTTAAAATGAGATGTCAGTGTATATTTTCATTTTTTTTTGCTTCATTTAGACGACAATTTACCCAGTGTATATTTTCATTTTTTTTTTTTTGCTTCATTTAGACGACAATTTACCCATCGCACCCTGTATATCTGTTAAAATGAGGTGTCAGTGTTATTTTCATTTTTTTTTTTTTTTGCGTCATTTGGACGACAATTTACCCATCGCACCCTGTTTATCTCTTAAAATGAGGTCGGTGTTATTTTCATTTTTTGCGTCATGTAGCCGACAATTTAATGATCGCACCCTGCTTATCTATTAAAATGAGATGTCAGTGTTATTTTCATTTTTGCGTCATTTGGACGACAATTTATCCATCGTACCCTGTATATGCCAATCGGACATTTATGAAAAAAAAAAAAAAAAAACACTCCATCTAAACTTTCATTCCTCTAATGATTTTATGTACCTAAATGTACCAATATGTTTTGTTTGCAAATTATGAATTCCAAAATTGTACCTAGGAATTAAAACATGCCCATTTCACCACAGAAGTATCCCATTCTTGGTAAATGATACTTTGGGTGAACGATAGGAAGCATCATTCCATTCCATGTAGATAGTCAAAAGGCTAGAAATAAAGTGCAATTTTGCATTTAAAGAATAGTGTAGTGCCACGCCTAAATTTTCTCCAATTCTAATTGGTCAATAAATACATACTTAAAAATAACAGGACAATTTATCTATCGCATTCCACCATAGTAAATTTGTTCCTACACTTTGTTCAAAACAAGCTTTGCTACAAAATCGCTGATTGGTCCATTTCCCGTCCAATCGGATATTTTTCATGTATATTCAAAAATGTACTAAAGCGTCTCTTTTTTTGGAGCCACTCCAGATAGTATAAATATTGGATGCATTCCAAAAAACCAGTAGTAGTAATTTCAGAACCACAGTCGAGGTACCCAGAGACAATAGTCCTCATTTACTCGCTCGTGTATTTCATCCTACTCACTCCGCACGTACATACACACTACAGAACTTTATGTGACACACCACCAGTTCTCAGTGGACACACCAAGTTAAATCAACTTTGTAAGTTGCAACTACTGAACAATTTACTCAAAGAAATATTCTATTTCAACATTGAACTCTGAACATTTTACTCAGACAAATCTTCTTTAAGACATTTCCTTACAGTCAAGGGGAAGCTACATTTTTCTCCCTTTTTTACTCAAATTGCAACTACTTTGTATTATTGATGAATTTAATATACATATTTCTTCGTTAAACAAAATTGGTTCTCATTGTTCTTTTTCCTTGATATTTTAAGTATTATGTATGAATGTTGATTACCTTCTCAACACGCAGCCGCATTATCTATATAATCCATTCAACATTGGTGACCACAACACTCGAGAAGCAGTAGTACATTCTATAATTGATCAACCCGACGCACTAGTATCCGATAATAAGAAGCCACTTAATTTCGTCATTTTTTCTTTTTTAAATTTGAATTTGTGTTGGTTTTGATGTTTTTTTTTAAACTTATTTTGTGCTCTGAAAACTCAAAGACATGGTCAGGAATTAATACATGTGTTGCTAAGCAATAATGGCGCTTTCCTTTCTCGAAATAATTAAACATTAAGGCAGAGAAAATGTTATTAAAAGCATCAGCCACTAATGAATACAGTATTTTTTTTTAACCGTGCACTAACAAGATGCTTGACCTGCATGAAATTATCTTATTTTTGATAAATATTCTCTTTGAAAGTTTTCTTTTTTTTTTTGTATGTTTTTCTTACGTATTTTTTTACGTTTTAAATTAAAATTGTTTTTCTACTTTTTTTTATGTTTTTACATTTTTCCTCTTTTTATATATTTTTTTACATGTTTTTCATGCATTTTTAGCATATTTTTATGTTATTTTAGTGTTTTTTTATTTTTTACGTTTATCTTAAGTTTTTTTTATATATATTTTCACGTTTTTAATTTACATTATTTTTCTTTACATTTTGTTACGTTTTTAACGTTTTTTTAAATTTTTTTGGTGTTTCTTATGTATTTTTTTTTACATTATTTTACATGTTTTTTTTATGTTATTTTGCATACTTATTTACTTTTTTTTTTACATATTTCTTAGGTTTTTTAATATATTTTCTACGTTTTTTACATGATAATTTTACGATTTTTTTATGTTTTTTTTCCTGCTTTTACCAATTTTTTTTTTTATTTTGTTTTAGTTTTTTTCTAATCAATTTTTCAATATGTGTATCTATGAATAATTTCAAATACTGCCACCGTTCAAGTAAGAGATGCTTTGGAAGTTAGCAGGTTGCAGGGGCTTTTGTGCATTTTAGGTGAAGGTGTATATTCAATATGTAAGCAAAGAAGACAGAGTTTCTACTGCGGATGTTTATTCTTTTCATGATGACTCTAGTGGAACAGAGTTCTCAATGTCTCTTCGGTATGTCCATTGTCTTTTTCATCCAGAAGTTACAGTAGGTAACGATATCATATACATGGTTGAGCTTAAGTCAGCCTTGCACAGAGTTAGAACAACCAAACTTATTATTAAAAGGTTACGGCATGTCTATTTTCTATTTCTTGGTCCACAAGTGAGGGTAAGTCAGGACAAGCAGTGTTACTGCGGTCACACTTGAATCAGCATAGCACAGAGTTGGAACAGCCAGTGAGAAAGCTTTAATTTTTTTGGAAGACATGTGCGAGAGCCATACATTGTAAAGTGGGCAGCGAGTTCAGTTGTCAGAGCACTGTAGGAATGTAATTACCATATGGTTCACAACTTAGAGCAAAGTATCCTCACATACCAATGGCATTAGTCACTCCGAGATGAAAACTGTGATGAAGTTTTAATGAAGGTGAAACATTGGATTGATAAACATATATATATATGTCTGCAAATATATAGACAAATAGGAAAGAAAACATTTTTAATAAATATAAATAGATATATATATATATAAAGAAATATAGTTTTACGGTGTGTTATATTTATGGGATAAAGTGCTCAATATCAGAGATAGGGCGTATATAAATATAAAAGTGAACATTGAAGTCAACACTCAGGTGACAGGCTGTTTCATGCTAGTCGTAATCGTCAGCTCTGTTTTTTATAGTGACTACCAGCTTGTGCATATGAGAGTCTTAATAAAAAAAATAGTGCCTTCTGGCAGGGTTCATGATTAGGGTGGGTTTGCTTTAACCGACTTAGCTATGGAAATATTTCATGAATAAAGGTAAATAATATAATTGAATTTTGCTCGGCTTTGAAAACTTTTCATGGATGACTGTTGAAGCTCATAGCTGGGGTTATAACATCGTTTTATAAATAAAATTCATTTACTCTTTGAAAATGAGTAAATTCTGACAATAGAGAAAAGAAGAAATTGGTAGGGGCTTTGTTTTTTTGTGGGGAATCATCTAACCCCCAGATAATAACACTATGTCGAGTGGTCTGGATGTGCATGACAAGCAAGTTGGGGACAAAAATATCCATAAACCCACTCCCCTGTCAGCTTTCTAACAGCATCTAGCATAATCCAGTCAGCTGGGTTGCAGGCTTAAGCTGGATACTTCTAATATCTCGTTTCAATTTGCAAAGCCCCATCCCCCACCCCGGCACTCCAACCCTGGCGGAAGGTAGGATAGAGATGAAAATAAAGGATAATTAAAAGGAATTGAAATGCTGAATGCCGCTGACTTGGTCCATCAATTGAGACTAATACACAGATGCTTCCGGAAAATGAAGAAAAGGAACGGATGTTTATGTCCGAGGGTCTGGGCAGTTTGCCAGGACGTTTGGCTCGAGACAAGAGGACATCTGCAAAGACTTCGTCAGTCAGGCAACACCAGCCTGGAGAGCATTTCTAAAGACAGAATTATCCCGCCGCTAACCGTTTTCAAAGAGTCACAAGAATAAACGTGTCCAACGCTGAAAGAATCTCTTTCTGATTTCTTTGAAAGGGGAAGGATTTTTTATTTTTTTTATTTCTTGGGGATAAAAAAAAAATTATGACATTTCATTCTTTAAAGATTTGTTTGTTTGGTGTTTTTGTTTAGTGGCATATCAACCTCCTACTGGGCTTCAGAGACCATTCCAATAATATATATATATATATATATAAGCAAATATATGGATATAGATCCGACAGTACGAAGAAAAATATACGGAAAAAACAAACAAAAATCCTTATATACAATAATGCTGTTTTAATGTTAATATGTCGACGTCGGACATTTCGGTCAATAAACCATCTTCAGGACATATTCATAAAATATAATTAACATTATCAAATTTAACATGACAAAGATGATGGACACAAGAACAAGACTGGTATTTATTTGAACAAAAAGTACAAATTGTGGCACAAGTCCAATAAAGGGGAGGGGTAGAGGCTGGTCAACACTAACTATCTTATACCTAGCTAATCAGATTCGCGACCCATTCGTACATTACATTTTACACATTCACCAAAAGAACTCGTCCATCACCAAATAATCCTTCAACCACCATAATACCACGTGCTCTCAAGGGAGACCTACCAAAATCGCGCCCCATACCATGAAAATTCTAATGATGATATATATATATACAATTCTAATAATGATAAAATGAGAGGGGAGGGAAATGAACCCAATAATAAACTTAAAATAATCACAAATACAAACTAAACATAATTGATGTTAGTAGGGACCGTCCAACCCATAAAACAGAGAGGCCGCTGTATTCTGCCCAGGGGACAAAATCAAGAGACGCTCTCGCTAAGGGAGTGGGAAAAAGTATAAAATATTAGGCTGGAATGGGAAAATATAAAACTGACCCAGTCGAGATGAAAATGGGGCGGGGGTCAAAACAAACTGGGGAGGATGGGAATCTCGACTTGGATCATAACCAAAGAACGGCCGGGATGCAGGCCAGGAACAACACTTACTCACATTAACTAGGTACACTGAAGCTTGTCTAACCTAACCAAGGGGAGGGTTCCACAGGAAGCCACCCCGATGTGCAATAGGTTGACCTAGAAGAGAAAATCAAGGCTAGCCCCGTTCACACGAAGCAAGCTCGCTTCTTTTACCCACCTTTCGCTAAAGACTGTCGAATGCAATCGTTTTCTATCCGATCTAATCTTCATCTTGAGCTGATGCTCAAAGAATCGAATCAGATCCGAATGAGAAAGACGATTGCCTCGCAAGACTTCCTCCTTTCGCGTCGTCCAAATCACCATTCGAGCCGTGGCCATCAGCGTCAGAAACACCATCCGTTTCATCCCGGAATACGGGGGCGACACATTGTCACACGCGTATGCGCGATCAATGGACACAAGCTGTTCGGGAGCGAGACGAGCCGTCAGCTCGCCGACATGGTCCCATAAGGGGCGGACCTGGGGGCAATGGTAGAAGGCGTGCGCAGCCGTTTCCTCTAAGCCAAGGCCACACCGTTCACAGTCTGGCAAATCCGCCAAGCCCCATATGAAAGCCTTGTCGTTGAGAGGCAGCCGATTCCGAGCCAATCGCCAGCTAAGCGAAAACTCAGGGTTACTGAGGTAATCCGCCGCTGGCGCCCAAGACCAGTAGGAGCAGTACTCCTCCTCCGACAAGCCGAGCGTATCTCGTAGGAGATCCTTCGCGGGCCTCTCCACTAATTCACGATAGAAGACCTTCCTAGGCCGAGAAAGGTCACTGGACCGGGGAACGGCCCTCAAGGCCGACCGACACTCGCGAAGGAAAACCGATTGATCCCGGGGTTTACGACCGCGCTCAACCCGCGAGATGGGGGGACTGATGGTAAGGCCAGGGAACGCGTCCCTAACAATCCCCTCCAGAATCGGATCTCCTCCAGTCAATGCACGGCGTAGGAAAGCCAACCTAGAGGCACGGATGTGACTCGGCAGGTGCGGCATTCCCAGCCCCCCATGACACGGACGTTTAGTGCAGACTCGTCTGTCGACCCGATTCCCGCGTCCCCTCCATAAAATGGAGGATAGCGATTGCTCGAGCGCCTTCTTGTGAGTCTTACAGAGAGGAAGTACGGACAATCGATAAAGGATCAGGGGGAAAATGTATGTAGCACACACCTCCGCCCTGCCCTTCACGGACAACCTCCGTCGATTCCAAGTCTGACCGGCGGAATCGACCTTTGCTCGTACTTCAGACCAATTCTTCTCCAGCTGGAGGTCAGGCCCAAACCACACTCCAAGAATGCGGACAGGACCGTCTGTCCAACCGAAGCGGCCCGGAAGAGCGACCCCCTTCCAGGCACCTAACCGCAAGCCGGACGACTTGTCGCGGTTTATTTTGGCCCCTGTCACCTTCTCGTACCGATCAAGCGCCTTCTGTACCACCTCAATGTCGTTGCGGGACGACACGAAAGCAGATACGTCATCGGCGTACGCGGAAACCCTGGCTCGAGACCCTCCAGGAACGGCAATTCCACGTAGGGCCGGACTGCCGGTCTCGTCCTTCAGCCGGCGAAGGAGAGGCTCCAACGCCAAAGCATAAAGGAGAGGCGACAGCGGACAACCCTGACGAACCGACCTAGACAGCACGAACGCGTCCGACAGCCTTCCGTTCACCTGTACCACCGCACTGGGGGAGCGATACAGGAGGCTAATCCAGCGGCAGAAGTTGGGTGCGAATCCAGCGGCCTGCAGGACAGCTGCAAGGTAGCGATGGTCGACCCTATCAAATGCCTTGGACTGATCCAAATTGATCAGCGCGGCTTCTTCGTCGTCTTTTACATCCTCTATGATCGTGCGGATCAGATGCAGGTTGCTCTGAATTGTTCGGCCCCTCACAGAACAAGTCTGCTCAGGTCCCAACAGAGACTCGGCAACTGACTGCAAACGCTCCTGCAGGATCTTGGCCATAATCTTTAACTCTGTGTTTAGCAGAGTTATGGGCCTGTAATCATCTAGGTTCCCCCCACCACCTTTGCCCTTTTTCAACAGAGTGATCACACCCCTGGTGATCCGGTTGGGGATGGACCCCGACCGAAACCAGTTGTTGAACACTGCAGTCAAAATTGGAACAAAGATGTGCGACAGCCTCAAGTACAATTCATAGGGCAAACCATCCAGACCGGGCGACTTGCCTCTGCCGACCTTCTTCAAAACCGCGTAGACATCGCCCTCCGTAATCTCTCCCTCGCAGCTAGCCGCTTCAGTCGGCGAAAGCCGAGGAAAGTCATCCAAATAGCTACGAAACTCCTCCTCACGGAGACCAGGCTCCTTGGTAAACCGGTTCTCGAAATGGCGCCGAAACGCTCCGCACATGTCGTCAGTGGCCCGAAGAGTACGCCCCTCCGGGGATTTGACTTCACGAATGTAACGATCGCCACCTCGACGGACCTCTTCCCTGCGCAGATCTGCGCCCAAGTTCACGGCTTCGGAAGACATCTTGCTTAACTTATGTCTAATTACCTGACCCATGTACCGCTCGCTATTCGATCGATCCAGGGCCTCCTTAGCTAAGGCTATCTCTAGGGGATCCCCCCCAGCCACCGCCCGGGAATAACTAGCTTTAAGCGTCTTCACCTTGTCAGCTCTATCTAGAGCGAGCCGTTTGCTGAAATCAGTGGTGAAGGACCTAATCCTACATTTAAGGCGTTCCCACCACCTATTCCCGATAACCGCCCCCACTAGCTCCCGCTGCACTAGTCTAGTTAGCTGCTCCTGGAAGTCCCGCCTGTCCAGTAAAGACAGATTGAACTTCCAGTAGCCAGCCATTCTAGGCCTATTGTCTAACGCCACCCGGGCACAAACGAGTTTGTGATCCGAATAGCCTACCCAGTGGAACGTAGGGCAATCTAGTAGTTCTATGTCGGCTCTTCTCACTAACATTCTGTCAAGGTAGCTAACCACCTTGTCAAAAGGCCAATTAAGAGCCCACGTCCACATTTTTCCCTTGGGATGATCGACCCGGTATCTATCGACGAGACCATAATCGTCGATCAGATCGACCAAGCTGCGATCGCCCCCTCTCCCGCTAGCACCCCGTCCCCTGTCTAACTTGGGGTCCAGGATGGCATTCCAGTCCCCCATTAAAACTAGGCGCGTTGAATCCACCAGGAACGGCCCCAACCGCCGAAAGAACGAGACCCGCTCCCTCTGGTCATTGGGCGCATAAACCGCAAAGACTCGGAACGAACCACTTTTCACGGCAATATCGGCCACGATCAACCGGCCCTCTGCATCGGTATGCACAAGGTCTACCTTCGCATCGAGAGTACGTCTGACAAGCAAAGAAACACCTCTGGCAGACCGGTCCCCGTATGCTGAATAAACGACAAAGTCATCCTCCAGCACACACGCATCGGAACTGCAAACAAAGTGGGTCTCTTCGATCGCGGCGACATCCACATCAAAAGACAACAGGTCCCGGAGCAGGCGGGCAGCCTTACCCCGATCCCTCAAGCCATTCACATTCAGTATAGCTAACTTAACTGCCATCGTCTAGGCCTGCAAAAAGAAAAAAGAATAAGTGCAAAAACCTTATACACATACGGGGCGGAAATCTGCGTTGAGCAGGACCCCGACAGATTGTCCCAGACTGCCAGTGCCCAATTCAGTCGTCATACGACCGCCCAGGACAATACCGCCGACGTCAATAGGGTACATTAATTTAATAGCCCTATATAAGGAGGGGTGAACTAAAACCGGGACCCTCCCAGAGCAAAAGTTGCGCAATCTCTTTAAGACGGGGTTGTCAAATTCGCACATTTTAATGTTCGGAAAGGCATCCCTGGCCTCGAATATGTGGCTCCACACCTTCAGTTTGCCACCAGAGTCTCTGATACAGGTAATGACACCTGGAGTCTTTGGAAAATTACGGGGGTTCTCGACACTTTTGCCGTCCACCTCCGTCGTTTTGTACAGCACCTCCAACAGGGCCTTCCTTTGTTTGGACAGGCCCCTTATGTACTCTTCTTTGTCAATTTTACAAATTGACTCGGGACCCTCAAACATTTTCTTTTTCTTCTTTTTCTCCCTAGCAGGATGGGGAGGGGAGGAGGTGGACGTGTGTGGTCGTGTGTTCAACGAACTCGGGGAAGATGTGGAGGGAGAGGGGGGTGTAACACGGGAAGGGGAGGAAGGGAAGCTCTTAATGCCGGGAGAGCAGGACGGTCTAATTGGCGAAGCCGGGAAGGAGCGCCTCCTGGTTTTTACAAGACTTATCCAAACAGATAACTGAAAGTTTTATATGATCAGCGTTCTGTTTTAAACATGGTCACGTTGTCGTCACGTGGGCGACGCTGTGAAAACGTATTCCTAAATTTGAATATTATGAAAGAAAAATGAAAGAAATTCTATTTGATCTAAAATTTATATGTACGCTTGTTGAGCCCACATATTTTAAGTCACAGTTTTTGCATGAGATTTGGTAGATGTAGGCATCGGATGTAATATGTTGTTTGCTGGTGCTATTAAATCCAAGTAGAGTTTGATGTAGTCAGGGAAATATGTGAAGATGATTTCAGAATATGAGATAAGCCCGATGGAACGATTTTCTCATATAAACAGTTAAGAAATACTTTCTGTTCTTATAGGAATGCTCGGAGGTCAATAGATTTTCGGATAAGCTTGAAGTATTCCATGTTATAAAATGAATTCAGGTTTGTATTTCCAGTAGACAGTATGTAAGCAAATATATGGATATAGATCTGACAGTATGAAGAAAAATATTCTTGTGTCCATCATCTTTATGTTAAATTTGATAATGTTAATTATATTTTATGAATATGTCCTGAAGATGGTTTATTGACCGAAACGTCCGACGTCGACATATTAACATTAAAACAGCATTATTGCATATAAGGATTTTTGTTTGTTTTTTCCGTATATTTTTCTTTATATATATATATAAATATGTAATGAAAAACAAACCACTTTAATGTACCATTACGATAATTTATTTCACCTAAATCCTTTTTTAAGGATTCAGGATCATCAGGTAAATCTTCCAACAACGAATTGAGAAAAAAAATGGGATTAGAAATTGGTGGGTAGTGTAATTTTTGTAATTTAATAGAGGGGGTTGAAAGTGGTAGTTAACCAGACAATATAAAGTATAGGGAGGGGTTAATTTTATATCTCTCTTAAGTATGTTTTATATTGGAGTAGGAGGAGTGACAGAAAACTTGACCTCTTTAGATGGTTAATAAAACGGAAATGAATTGTAGAAAATGTATACAAGTGAGTCTTATGGTAAAGAGAGAGATAGGGGGAGGGGGAAAGAGAGATGGAGTTGTTATAATTTTGTTTTAACAAAATTATGTAAAAGATAGTTTACAATGTTTGATAGAAAATTCGATGTCTGAAAAAAATTTTGTTATTAACTTAAATGTTTAATTTTTTAAGTAAATAGTTTCAGGACTAAATATAACTATTATTGTAATAAACATATTTATCTAGGACATAAAGAAATATTTAAAATCTTAATAGTTTATTTACAAAAATTACACTACCCACCAATTTCTAATCCCATTTTTTTTCTCAATTCGTTGTTGGAAGATTTACCTGATGACCCTGAATCCTTAAAAAAGGATTTAGGTGAAATAAATTATCGTAATGGTACATTAAAGTGGTTTGTTTTTCATTACATATTAGCTCTGTCCTAACATTGAGCTCTCAGGATTTCATCCTCTTTGGATTTACCAATTCGGTTTACCAAGTTCCTTATAACTTAAATATATATATATATATATATATATATATATATATATATATATTATACTGGCTGTAACAGCATAATTGTCCATCCCACAAAATGTTTAATATCTAAAAAAAAACATGAAACATATTGAATTTATTTATCCCAGGTTTTTGGATAAGGCATTTAGCCGTCTTGAAACCATTTGTTGTAACAATCACTGAAAAAACCCTTTAAGTTATTCAGCTAAAAAGAGAGCAGGTTAAAATTATTTAGTGTCAGATCCACTGTTTTCTCAACTGAGCAATGGTGAGAGGAAAAAGATCATTCAGACCTTCAGTAATGGTACCAACATCTATACTCTGGCTTTCATTTTCAAGGTCATTTTCAACCATCAAGGGAACGGTGAATAAGTTTAAAAAAGAGGGAATGGTAGAGAGGAAAAGTGAGTCAGGAGATCACAACAGGAAGAGAGATCATTATTTCAACTTAGAGCTAAAGAGATCAATTAGAAAAGATCCAACTCAATCCATAAGAAGTTTGGCATGTGAGAGAGGAGTTTCAGCTATGACAGTCAAAGAAGCAGTGAAAAAAGACTTGAAAATGAAATCCTATATGAGACATGTGCAACACCTCGTTACTCCAGGACAGACATTTAGAAGATTAGAGAGGGCAAAGATCATCTTGTATAAGTTAGAAAATGATTTTGGAATAATACATATGTATTTGAACTTAATTTGAATCCTTCATGAGCTTCCAATCCTTGCCTATGATATTATGTTATTATTTTCATTTAATAATAGTTTTAGTCATACAAGACTTACCTAATAAACCATCGCAGAGGAAAGAGGTTGATTTAGAGGGGGTTATCAGTGTGTAAGTGAATGTAACAACAGAACAGGAATTGGAACTCGGTACAATGGAGTAACAGATAGCAGCCTGGATGGAGGAACGAGAAAGCCAAGTTTGAATTCCAGTCAAATCCATTACATTCACTTACATGCTAACACCCTTGGGAAAGGTATGAATCCTCTTCTTCCCTCAGCTATGGGTAAATAGCCGAACAGACTGGGTTCTATAGAAACTGGTCTAGAAGGACAATTCTGAACTCAAAACCTGTGGAGGGTCATTTAGGGATCTTTTGGCACATTGTGCACCCAAACAGTGCCTGTGATCCCCCACTGCTTCTGGCCTCTCTCAGCTCATAGCCCCTTTTATGGCTTTCAGGCTGGGCTCTGTCAGCCTATCTCACTCTAGACACACATCACAATATTAACATTGCATTTAAAATGCTGTTTTACAACTGAAATCTCTATTATCACTGAACCTAAATATTTATGTTTATTTCCTTAAAAACGTGATTTTTGCCTTACTAATGATCCTTAGAGGCACGGTGGAGTGATAGATAGTGGCTCAGATTAAGGAATCAGAGAGCCGAGTTCAAATTCCAGTCGAATCCATTACATTCACTTACATGCTAATTCCCTTGGGAAAGGTATGAATCCTCTCCTTAACCGCCAGCTATGGGTAAATAGCAGGACAGACCATGTTCTATAGGCCTTGAATGGCAACTGGTCAACTGCAGAAAGAAATCTGCCTCGTCAGTCATGTATGATTGCCTAACTGAACTTTAGGCCACACTCTACCACAAAGAATGTCATGGTGAAAGCAAGGTTCAATTACTGTTATGATGAGAAATCACACCCCATATCAGCCAAATTTAAACGTGAAAGTAATTCCAAAGGAATGATATTATATCTCATTACTATAAACATTCTATTTTGTTAATGTGGGCTTTTTAAAAACATCATGCTTTCACAATTACATTGTGCACAGTAGAGTGTGGCCTAAAAGCTTGTTGGGCAAGACTGCGTTTTAACCCTTCTAATGGGTACATTTACTTTATTAAACTTTTTGTTTTTAAATCTAATCCTGCAGTCATTAGTTATTTCCACGTAACTGGAAATAACTAATGAGAATAATTTGAAACATAACTCTTACTGCACACCAAAATAAACATTAGAACAATACAATAGACTACCCACAATGCATCACTGATCTGGAGCAAAACGCAATGCATATAGCCTGATGATTGTATATAAGCATGAAATAGATTGTCACCGTTGGGTGTTGACTTCAATTTTCACACACACACATATATATATATATATATATATATATATATATATATATATATATATATATATTTGGTTGGATTGATGTGAGTTTGTGACCCTGGGTTTCACGCTTTTGCGATCGTCAGACAAATATATATATATATATATAATGGAATACATTTTGGGTTTATATATATTGATAAGTAAATATTATACATTTATATTTGAGTTTATGAATATATATATATATATATATAGTGTGCGATGGATAAATTGCCATCCAAAATACACAAAACTAAAAATAACACTTTAACAGATATATTTACCAAAATTACACAAAATTATCTTGAAATACTAAGGCGTAACTTTATTCCATAAAATCAGCATTCAACTGCGGACCTCATATAATAACCAAGGGGCTTGAAGTCTGGAAAGTTATGTGACCAAATGTAAAGAGTGGATATGGCTGCAGAAATTGTTTGATAGTGATGACTGGGTTCTCCAGTTTGTATTGGATGGTGCAGAATCCCGTTGCCAGACATAGGGTCTTTCAGCAGCTACCTTTTTGACCCAGGGCAGTACTACCTTTTCAAGGTACTTGATGTAGGCCTCCATTTTGAGTCTGAGACTGTGGGTAGATGAATGGAGGCATAACATAGCCATCACTAGTGATCACTTCAAATATCTTCGTAATCACCATTAGACTCATCCAACTCTTTCCAGATCCTCTGCACTGTCCTCAGATTGACACCTAAACACTCTGAAATGTTCATATTGGAGCTGAAATTTTCATATTCCAGTTTGAATGTCAAGCAAGACAGCCTACCATTTAGAAATTTCTGGCAGAAATTACCCATTGCACATTGAAGGTACAAAATAGTCACATCACCATATTTGAGTGATTTTTTTTTTTTTTTTATTCAAACTTAATAATTCTAAGATGGTTAGAACCGCAATTTGGAATTTTTTTCATGGTTAGGAGTTAATTCAGGCATTACTGATAGAATTGGGCTATTATGTGAATGGTAGAAAATGCACTGAATGAGGAAAAAAGGGATTGTTAATGGTCGGGAATTAATTCAGACATACTGATATATGTACTATGCAAATACATTGCTAATGATTTTACAATATAAATGCATTAAAAATCATGAAAAAAGGTATTATCTGTGGTCAGGAATTAATGCAAATATGACTGTTTATATATACAGTTGCTAATGTTTTTTCTCTAGGAATGCTTTGAAAATCAAGAAAAAAGGGATTGTCAGTGGTCAGGAATGAATGCAAGCATTACTGATAGAATAGGCCTATTATATGTAAAATGTAAATATTTTTTATGTTCTAGAAATCCATCAAAATCAGTAAGAATCATATGGTCAGTAGTCAGAGATTAATATAAATAGGGCAATTACATATACGCTGTAAATGTGTAGCTAATAGTCTTACTGTACGAATACAATGGAAATCTGAAAGAAAGGGATTGTCAGTGGTCAGGAATTAAGACAATCATTATGTAAAAACTGCAACTTTAAATTTTTCAATTTCAGGACTAAAAATTTATTTTGATAGCTCTCATTATAGATGCATTGAAAATTAATAAGAAAGGGATTGTCAATGGTCAGGATTTAATACAAACATTACTGACAGAAATGTATGATTGCAAATATATTGCTAATGATTTTACTATAACTGAACATCAGAAAATTATTTTCAATGGTGTGGAATTAATGTGAGCATTATTGATAGAATTATGCCATTATCTGTAATGTAATTACTAATATTTTTACAGTGAAATTATTCTAAAAAGCAGGAAGAAAGGGATGGTCAATGTTCAGGAATAAACAGAAGTGTTACTGACAGGATAAGGATCTTATACATATAATGTACATATAATGACTGGAAATCTGTAAGAAAGGTATGGTCAGTGGTCAGGAATTAATACAAAATAGGGTTATTACATGTACAATGTAAACACATTGCTAATAATGTTAATGTATGAAAATCAGGAAGAGAGGTATTGTCAGTGGTCAGGAAGGAATGCAAGCATTGCTGATAGAATAGGGTTATTATATGTATAATGTAAATGCATTGCTAATGATTTTACAATAGGAATACATTGAAAATCAGGAAAAAAGGGATTGTAAGTGGTCAGGATTGAATGCAACCATAACTTAGAGAATAGGGCTATTGTATGTATAATGTAAATGCATTGCTGATGATTTCACTATAAGAATGCATTGAAAATCAGGAAGAAAGGGATTGTCAGTGGTCAGGAATTCAGACAGTAATAGAACATATATTGTTAATGATTTTACAATAGGAATATACTGCAAATCAGGAAGAAAAGGATTGTCAATGGTCAGGAATAAAGTCAAATGTTAATACCAGAGCAGGGCTATTCTATAGAAGATTACCAAGTTTGAATAGTGCCTATAAACACAGATTTTTCTCTGACTCTCAAAATATCAGTGTTTCAAGGCATTATTCAACTTGTCATTAACACACTGCATAGCCAAGAGGTCCAAAGCACATTAGACCTAATGACGGCTTCCCCAAGAGGAACGTAAGTTCAAATCCTGCCAGACAGTGCAAGATTTATCAAATATTCTGGTCGTTAGATGAAAATATACAATTACTCAAATATTAGTATCTACTAAAAATAACGTTTAAAGTGCTTAAAAAAAAATGTATTGTCTGATGTTACATGGTGGAAGGTTTTCATCAACACCTAAATTATTTTGACCATCTTTGCTGTTTACAGGCAGTGTAATTCGGTATCCAATGATCTGCTAAGAAAAAGATTGTTTAGAACTTTTCTTTTTTCGGTCTCTTGGTTTTCTTTACCGTTGCCTAATTAGTATTAATTCACAGGTTGAATGATAAAGATTCATGCTGCACATGGGATTTTTTTTCTTGCTTATGACACAAGAACAACACTGAACTCTTTTCAAAATGTCCTCTTATTCTATTGAATTAGCCTTGACCAATTTGATTTTTGAATTTCTTTGGATGAAACACCCTAGAATAACAAAAGAGAAAAAAGAAGATACTATGAATACTATTAATTAATGGTTCTGGGTAAAATTTTACTCCTGTCAAGGTTGACAATGGGTCTAACAGCATGAGGAGTTAAGGTAGTTATTGAAGAGTGATTTGTTCAGATGTCTTTGGGGCATGCCAGAGATAAGTGTTTTAATAAAAAAAAAAAAACCTTGTCCAAGACAACACTAGTTGAAGTCAATTCATGCCTTTTGTAAGTTAATAAAAGTAGAGAAAGCTAAGTTCAAGCTACTTTGTAGCATATATATATATATATATATATATATATAATAGCTGGCCCCTCATAACTGAGGATAGCTAGCCAATCCCTACTGTAGACGCTTGCTCAGGCACATTTGTGTTTGTTCAACACTTACAGAGCCCACCTTTGGTTTATACTGCATCTATACTGAGGAGACCTTAGTTATAGTTTCTCAGAGAGAGAGAGAGAAAATGTGATCAACAATCTGAACAAGCCTCAAACCCTTGGTCATGATGACTTGCGAACTTGTGATAGCACAGCCATTGACGACCTTAAGGATTCCGTCTATTCAATTTCACTCACAAGGCTTGGATCAACCCATGGTACGGTTTTCAGGCACTTTCCAAAGGTGCTGGATGCTGGGATTGCCCTCTCTAGACTGATAACATCAGGAAGTCTATATATATATATATATATATATAAAATGTGCGTGTGTATTTCTTTTCTGGACTAAAAATCAAATCAAATTTTAGGGATGTGTTCCTCACACCAAAACAAGGAAAAAATAATAATTTAATAAGATTTCTCGAATATTCAGGTTGGTAGAAAAAAAAAAAAATATATACTGTTTAATAAATAAACAAACAATGCATATATTTAAGTATGAGTATCCACTAAAGATAACATCTAAAATGATAAAATCTTTTGGATTAATAAATAAAAAATCCATCCCTACATACATATAAAATTTTTGAATATCAAAATTGACTGTAAAGCAAGAAGCCGGAAGAGTTCCACAAGTGAAAAGTGTGATATAAGAAACTGTTAGTATATATATATATATATATATGTATGTATGTATGTATGTATAGTACAGATCCATTGATATATAATCCAGGTGGATCGTAATAAATCAAATATTAAAGCTGATCCACAAAGAGAGCTCAATGTATTTATTATAACAGCGCCTATATTTTATACAGCAAAAAATGTTGGTATAGTCTATTTCAAACCAGCATAACCTTAATCATTTCATCCCAAGCAAGGCAATAAAGCCACTAAGATGGTGTTAATGAGTGTGAGAAAATATGAGAAAAATAAACATTAAGGAGAGAGAACAATAAAAGAACCGGAATTAAGAAAACAGAAAATGATGATTGACACTGCATTTAAATTTTTGAATATCAAAATTGACTGGAAAGCAAGAAGCCGGAAGAGTTCCGCAAGTAGTAAAATGTGATATAAGAAACTGTTAGTATATATATATATATATATATATATATATATATATATATATATATATTAGGTTGGTGCAAAAATAATGACGTTTTCTCACATATGTTACTATGTGAGAAAACGTCATTATTTTTGCACCAACGTAATAGTGATGGTAATAGATCCATTGGAATGTAATCCAGGTGGATCATAATAATAATATCAAATATTAAAGCTGATCCACAAAGAGAGCTCAATGTAGTTATTATAACAGAGCATATATAATCTTATACAGCAAAAAATCCAAAAATTACCTCATGTGGGTATAGTCTATTTCAAACCGGCACAACCTTATGCCAGCCTTTTTCAGCCCTAGACTGACTGTCTCAGAATCAGGGATTTAGAATTTCATTTAGGTAACAGTTGAGGCAAAAATACCGAACATATCCAAAATGACGTCTTTGCTAGATAAAATGATTGAGTTCGTGGTAAGGGGAGGATGGGCGGTATCTCTCTAAAAGAGGAAGATGTCTGCTGAAATTAACCCTTATATTAACCTTATGATCCTAAGCTGGGGTTATATGAAGTGTGAGGTGTTGAATTGAAACTAAAAGAAGGGCCGAAAGGGGGAGTCTATTTATGACCAAAACCTTTAATTACATATAAATTAATTTAGGTTCCCAATAGGGAATACCAAATTATACTAAAAACAAATATGGATTGATAATATTAGGTTGGTGCAAAAATAATATCGTTTTTTAACGTCAAAAGACGATATTATTTTTTCACCAACCTAATATTAACAATAATTCATTCGTCCTGGGTATGACGTTAAACTGCATCCAACAGCAAGGCCTCTGATCAGGAGGTTTTGAGGAGCGTGTAACCATCTCTTAATTGATGGTGTTCCATGGTCCACCTTGACCTGGGGTGGTAGCACCTGTTAGGGTCCCAGCTATGGGCAAATAGTGAACTCCTAGTTTTCCAAGTCTTACTCATGTCCTTGGTATGATGGTAAACTACATCCGCATCCTGGGTATGACGGTAAACTACATCCGCGTCCTGGGTACAGCGATAAAGTACATCCAACAGCAAGGTCTCAGATAATGTTTTCAGTAAAATAATGTTGCCAGCTCTAAGTTTTTGAAACAATAATGTTGCCAGCTCTAAGTTTTTGAAACAATAATGTTGCCAGCTATACGTTTTTTGTAAAAAAGTAATGTTGCCAGCTATACGTTTTTTTGTAAAAAAGTAATGTTGCCAGCTATACATTTTTTGTAAAAGAATAATGTTGCCAGCTATGTTTCTTTTTTTTTTAAACAATAATGTTGCCAGCTATACATTTTTTATTCCATACAAAATAGGCATTTAAAATTCATATAAACTGGATTTGGCATTAAATAACGCACAGTGGTTGATATGCCATAAAACCCAAACAAACAATAATTCATATTTAGACAATATAAAGAAAGAGTAGATTTAAAGGTTCGTACAGGAACCGGTGTTTCAACGTTATGTGGCCATAAGCCCCTTAAAACAGGAGTAAATAGTTGTCATTCGCATAGATATTGAGTTTGGGGACTGATGACATCTGGAAGGTCGTTGATGATAATCAGCCCAACCCTATTCGATCTTTTCACAAAATAACTGAAATTTGTTCCATTTTCTCAACTCCTAATATATTTTCTGTCTTTTTTTTTCTTTTCCAGTGCAAGAAAGAGACCTGTACCCTACCATCGGCCAACCCCACCAACTCCAAGTTCTCTGAGCAGCTTTTCCTACCGGTCATACAGTCGGTCTCGAAGTCCATCACGGGAACGCAGCTGCAGTCGTAGCCGGAGCCGGAGTGTAAGCCATGGGCGCTGTTACTGTTAAAAATCCTTCTAAAACCAAAACTCTTTGACACATGAAAACACCTCCACACCCAGTAAGTAAAGTATAAAAGCTGGTCCTCATTCTGTGTCTTGCACAAGCTCTCATGTGGTCTGAGTTTTAAATTAAAAAAAAAAAAAAGGAAGTTATATGGAAAAAGGAATTTAAATTGCAAGCAAATGAAATCGCTAAAATATGAGGTTGATGCAAAAGTTGCCATCGTTTCTTTGTTTTCTACAAATTATAATTCCACTTATTTAGTTTCGAGTTTTCAAAAAAAAAAAAAAAGAAATAACTGAAAACTTTTGCACAATTAACAATAGACTGATGCAGACGTTTCCAGCATCATCATTTTTAACCAAATCTGTTAAACATATAAATTCATAACACATTCAGTCATCAAAGCATTTTACTGTTTATTCACTTCCAGGGTTTTATCAATTAATATCGCCCAGTAGGTGTGTGGCTTTGTAGGCCTTCTCCAAACTTGGATCTCCTTCTTGTGGAAAAGTCATTTTCCCTCTCTTTAGCCATAGTCATAACCCCCTTCCCAGCTAATTATTTTGGAAAAAACATTTCATTTTCAGACAAATATTTTTTTGTTTTTAATATAGTAAATATAGTAATCTGAGGTACCTTAAAGTACCCAAGCAGTTGCTAACACCTCTACCAGATGAATGAGTTGACTCATTTCAAGTTCAGAAGGGCATAAAAAAAGAATCAAGATCAACATATCGTCTGTAGCCGGTTTTTGGACGTGTTTATTTGTCCAAGTCTGACACTTTCAGTAGAAAAGTATATACAACGTCTATGCTGGGGAAGGGGGTTAAATAAACTTTTAGCTAAAGTTTGTATTCCATCATCAAAAGAATATTCCTGAGTAATTTTGAGTAATTTTTTTTTGACATTCCGAACTTGCTGTCAACCAGACAAGGAATGTGGAAAGTAATCGTCTGAAGGTCTGGAGAATTCACTGTATGTAGACAAATTTCCCAACCCAGTTCTTATTTGCTGCATCATATTTGCAATGTGAAGACAAGCAAAATCCCCAGATGTTCTCAGAAAAAAAGCTCATTTCTCTTCCAATGAGTCATTCAAACAAGCCAGTTACCCACTGTAGCATTTGGTGCAGAAACTGTTGGTCCAGGATACTAAAAAAAAAAAATTCCTTTTTAATCCCTCCAAGCACGTGTATGTGCTAATAGTACAATAATCTCAATACTGTAATCTGCCTTCATTTTAAATTTAAATCACAGATAAAAGCAACATCTTTTTTTGCTAGTTTATCTTTCATCTTAATTTCTGTTGATTTTTTTATTGCAATTTTCCGAAAGTTATTCTACACCCAGTGAGTATTAAAAATAAAGAATACTTCTAAAAAGCCTCTGCTGAATTGTCATTTACTGTCAAGTGCTTGTTCAATGGCAATGACGACCTGGGAGTTGCAATAAAATCTTAGCTGAAATTATTAATCTTCATTAACTTTATGGGATCTATACTAGTCCTTGCTGACAGGGACTTAAATATTTTTCTTAAAAATTTTTTTTTTTTTTGAAAGAAGATAAAATTTCAACTAATCAACTATTCTTTTCGCAAAGGCGGACAATTTCAGTCCCAACTTTGGGTATCTCTTTCCTCGTGTACTTTGATAATTGTATCAGAACTCAGAAATTTGGTGAACCAAATTTCAATTCTGACCAAGTCACTTGCACAAACGCCCCTGGAAAAGGTGTGAATCAATCTTCCTCGAGGTATGGGCTAAATAGCAGAGCAAACTGGGCTCACTTGCCTTGGTTGGTGGTCAGTCTAGGAGAAAGAGAATTCGGACTTTGAAACCGGCCTGAAGAGGGGTTGGGCTCCATCAGGATATCTTGTCCTAGACACACCACTGTTGTTATGTCTGCATTACTTGATGAGTTACAAGAGGGAGGCAGAGAAGGAGGAGGACAAGTATTTTTTAGTCTATGATGGTTGGGTAACCAGTCTAGGAGAAGGCCAACTCGGAACTTGAGAACCTGTCTGTCTGTCAGAATATCATGGCCAAAGATGCAACCACTGCTGCCAATGGCAGTAGTACCTGTAGTTTCTTGAATACCCTGATCAGTTATGGGACTCCTGATTGGGGAAACACAGTGAAAGTTTTTTTTTTTGCCAGTTAATTACTTAGATTGAACCATGTTTTTGGATTTGCATAATACGACGATCTCCTTGAGAAATGGCTTTTTTTGTTTCTGCCACAAGAAAGAAAATGTTTTAAATGATTTTTTTTCTTCCATAACTTCATATGAAAATTAGAACATTCCTAAAAACAAAAACACATATATATATATATATATATATATATATATATATATATATATATATATATATATATATATATATGTATTTATGTATGTATATATAGCTTACTTCTAAAATTTTCATAAGATTTCCTGACACTGGGGACTTTTGAGTTCACCTAATATTTTTTTTAGGTGTGTGCAAAAGTTTCCAGCATTTATTTTTTTATAACAATTTGCTTTAGTTTGTACTTAGAATCTAGTTTTCAAAAACAGCAAACGCTGGGAACTTTTGCACACAACTAATGTTACATTTATTCTTTTATGAACACAAGTTCATTCCTACCATCAAAAAATGATGGATATATTTAAGTAATTTCGCATTAGTAGTCGAGGATTGTCATTTTTTTTTTAACCATTACAAGAAAACAGTTGCACATTTGAAAGATCTCTGCTTTTTAAATCATAAAAGTCGAAACCGACCTGGTTTCCTCAAAAAATGACGAGAGTATTTATGTAATTTTGCAATGGCATCAGTTATATTTTTTCTGATTAAGTCATCTAGTCTATTTATCGTTGTGCGTTTTAAAAAAAAATTATTCTTTTTAAAAAACTGAAAGTAAAAATATCCAAAGGAAGCTAACATGAGAGAAAAGGAATAAAATGCAATTTATTAGCAGCCTAGTCTCGCTACTTAGTCATGAGATTGCTCATTGTTATAATAAAACAAAGCATGTTTGCTTCTTGGCATCAACTAATGCCTCTGCTTGTTACCATAACAACTGAATATCTCAATAAAAAAGGGGAGACTGATAATAATTCTCTAACTATACTGAGTCATGCAACCATATATATATATATATATATATATATATATATTAAACGTCATTTTAAATCTATTGGATTAATAGATATAAAAAATTTTCTTTCTTTTTATATATATATATATTGCACATATAGTGCTCAATGTAATACAACAGAGCTATTAAGTATATAATAAATATACATTTATCCCTCACTGCTATCATGATTCAGAGTTTCATGCACAATGCAATCTTCAGGTGATGGGTAAAAATAAAATTTAAAAAAATATATCTGCCGCATTTATATATTATCATTTTTTTAAAATTAAAAATCCCAGTATATATAACTGCACCAGTATTGTGATAACCAGACATAATTTGAATTTAAAAAAAAAAACAAACTATGTAACGTTCAGTCCATACTCAACACCTAAAGATTGTGTTATGCATGAAAAGTCATGCTAACAGTGAGATTATATATATATATATATATATATATATTCTCAAGCCATGACCAGTCCACTGTAACTGAGACTGATAAAAGTCTCGATTCCTCCAATATTAAAAAGGTCTATGTTAGATGTCCTATCTTGAAGCTTAACTCCACAGATTGCATGCAGACAGCTTTTATAGAAAACATCTAGCTGGCGTATATGGTATCTGTATGGAATCCACGACTCTGAGCAGTACAAAAGGATGGCAATTACAACAGCTCTGTAAACCCGAATTTTTGTATCCAGTCGAATACTCCGCTCATTCCACAAGCGATGGTGAAGTTTGCCAAAAGCACTGGTAGCCTTAGCAATCCGATGCATGATTTCATCATCTAAAGTTCCACTGTAGTTGACTTTGCTACCAAGATACGTGAAAGACTTTACATAGTTCAGGGGTATGTCTTCTACTTTCAATAGTCTCTCTGGAAATTTGTAGACTGGTGTTTTTTTTTTTCTCACTACAGAATTGCTTTGGAGTAGAACAAGGTTGGTGCCCAACTTCAGTTTTCTTTATGTTAAGTGTAAGACCAAATGCTTTACATGCAGCAGAGAAACGATTTATTAGATGTTGGGCCTCCTCAAAGGATGTCGCTACAAGAGCTACATCATCAGCAAACAACAAATCACGAATAATATGCGTACGAAGGTGGGTCTTGGCTTTGAAGCGCTGATGATTGAAGAGACCACCAGTTGTTTCAAATTGAAACTTGACACCATTCTCTGCATCTGCAAATGCATATCTCAGCATCACCGAGAAGAAAAGGGCAAAAAGGACAGGGGCCATGACACAACCTTGCTTGATGCCATTAAAAGATTATATATATATATATATATATATATATATAAGGAGAGCGATACAAGTTTCATTGTAGACAAGTTATATCGTAATATAAATTATATATATTATAGAAACATTCTATTAATAAAAAATAATGTGCAGAGATATTTTGGGTGTAATACTGATTAGGTAGATATGTGTGTGTGTGTATACATGGTCAGAAGGCTAATGCTCTGACTACTTAGCCATGGATATCTTTTCTGCTTTGTATATGAAATGTAAACAAAGCAATTTCTAAAGAATAAAATGTTGAAAGGAAAAATGTTGGATTAAAAATTAAACCAATTAACACACACACACATATATATATATATATATATATATATATATATATATATATATATATATATATAAAATAAAAATGAGACAAACTGGAAAATGTTTTGGTGACATGTTTCATCCGTTAGGATTTGATCAGACTGGGGTTTATTGATGCTGCCACATCTATACATATGTGCATGAAATGAGAGACACAGATAGTTTCAAAATTTTTGAAAGAATGCGTTTTTTTATATATAAAATTATACAAAATTATATATTGTTATATCATATATATATATATATATATATATATATATATATATATATATACGCACACACACTCACAGAAAAACCTCTCTACACACACACATATATATATATATGGGACCTAGCATTGGGGGATCCAATCTCCACCTGTTTAACAAGGTGGAGATCGGATCTCAACCTCCATGAAATTGTGGGTAATTGTTGATCTGGATGCCTAGACAGGAATGTAAAAAAATCACAAACCTAACACCTGGCTATGTTCCCATTTCTCACAAATCCGAACTCCCATATATCAATATACGTGTGGCTGCTTAATTTTCTATGACGGTATGCAAATGACTGGTTGCACAATAACTACAAGGCTGAAAGAACATCAAAGACGCTTCCTAGATTTCTCTAACATTAGACAAAAGATAGAAGTGAATATAATTTTGTTGAATGAGATAAAAGGTTCCTGCAAATTTTCAGTAATTGTGAGATTTATTTTTTTTGTTTTATTTGTCCTGGTAGCATAATTCCTTTAAAGAAAATGTTTACGCTAATCCTTTTCATGACACATGCACTTTAAATTTTTTTTTTCTTCTGTTGCCATACTGTAAATATTCTTTGTTCTGAGATCAATGTATTTTGAGATTAGCTTTTCTGCAAAGATTGTTTAAACTTAACCAAAACAAGCACGGTAATCATATGGTATGTTGACAGTTCTACAATGGTCATATTGATTTTTAACTATAATTGCGATTTTATGGCACTCATCTACAACAGTCATAGATTTGCTGCCAGTCATAAAAGCTATTAGTCTTTCATCCTCACTAACTGCTTCACTACTGCAAACCTGTAAGATCCTCATTGGGGCTACATGTTTCTGTGTTGTTGTGCCAGACTTGGCTATGGGAATAGGATAAAGGGAGCTTGATTCTTTCTATGTCCTTGTATCAGACCTAGTGGCCGACTAATCATAGCTTAGCAAATATTCCTATTTAATTTGATATTTGTACAGGATTATCATATTCAATTTGGTAGACAATTTTTCCATCTCATTATTTTTATTTCTACATTAAAGATTGGGAAGTTGATTTTGTTTAGTGGCATATCAACACCTCAATGGGTTATTTAATGCCGAAATCTAAATATTTGGATTTTGGTTGATTGATTTTGTTTCATAGCATATCAACACCTCTATGGGTTATTTAATGCCAAAATCTAAATATTTGAATTTTGGCTGATTGATTTTGTTTAGTGGCATATCAACATCTATGGGTTATTTAATGCCAAAATCTGAATATTTGAATTTTGGTTGATTGATTTTGTTTCATGGTATATCAACACCTCTATGGGTTATGTAATGCCAAAATCTCAATATTTGGATTTTCGTTGGTTAATTTTGTTTAGTGGCATATCAACCTCTATGGGTTATTTATAGAATAATAGAGAGAAAAAATACATCCTTTTGACACAATGATTTTTTGATGGCATGTTTCTTAAAAGTTCTCAACTGTCCAATGGAAATTCCTGAAATTTTTCCAGTTCAAGTAATGTTGGATTTTCTCATCTGTTATTTAAAAAAAAACCATGAAAGATACTTTTATTGTTCATGCATTTATTATTTATTTGACATCATCAATCAATATCAGCATCATATTTATCATTCTTATATATATATATATATATATATATAGAGAGAGAGAGAGAGAGTGCACATGTTACCCTGATGTTAGTAATTGGGTCTCACACATTGTTGTTTGACAAAATCTGGATGGAGATTTAACCCATTAACTGCCAAATTATTTTAATGCGCATTTTTAGCCCAGACAGGTGTTTTAAGAGTTTATTTCTTCCTTATGTTGAATTTCAGTAGTTACCATTGTCGTTTTTATAGAAACTAGAACATCAAATATATATATATGTGTATAAAACATCAAAAAATAATATGGATAGGAAATAATAAAAAAATACTTTTCAAAATAGTCATTATTTTTCTACTCGTGAAATGTAAAAAGTACGACAGAAAGTGTCTTCTTACGGCTAATAATAAAAACTTTAAAGGCTAAGTGTTGTAAAATATACCTCTGCAAATGCAATGTATGCAAGTAATTCAATGTAAATACAAGGAATAACGTGTAGTGAGTTTAATTTTAACAGATCCCCAAATGGGTCTCATGGCAGGTAATGGGTTAAACTTATTATAAAAACATAGATCTTAACTTATAACTTGTTAACTCCCGCCACCCACAATATTGAATATATAACAATAATTCATATATTTGCTGTGTCACTTCAGGACATAAGCGATCATGGCTCTCCACCATTTCCTGTCCCTCTTGGGTCTAAGCAGTGTATGAGCCTCTGCCATCAAGTAGTTTATTTACTGTTTCCCTCTGCTCTCCTTGCCTTCAGTATTTTTGTTTATTCATTTTACCCAGGAACTCCTTGCATCTTAGTGGCTTTATTACCTTGTTCAGAGTGAACGGAGTAAAAAAACACACACACACACACATATATATATATACATACATATGAAAGTGTCTTTCATATATATATACATACATATCAAAGTGTCTTTCATATATATACATATATATGAAAGTGTCTTCTTACGGCTAATAATAAAAACTTTAAAGGCTAAGTATTGTAAAATATATCTCTGCAAATGCAATGTATGTAAGCAATTCAATGTAAATACAAGGAATAACATGTAGTGAGTTTAATTTTTACAGATCCCCAAATGGGGATCATGGCAGGTAACAGGTTAAGGATATGGGTGCAAACTACAAAATATGCTCCAATTTATTCCCATATTTGAAAAAATTGAAGAACATTAGAAAAACTCGATAAAAAAATTCATCAAATTTTCCTTGCTTGTCATATTCAACATAACATGTTTGAAAGAAAGACACACATATATATATATTTATTAAGAAGCCCAAAAGAGGAAAATTAAAGCAACACATACACTCAAATAAACTTCTGTCAAAGAAAATAACTGAAATTTATACAATAACAACCAAGATGTGTCTCCTACACACAGCAGTGCTACAGCATTAAAGAACCAACTCTGGATCCATTCACAGGTTTCACCTTGTCAAACACTGGTGGAGAGAGAAATTTTAGAGCATATTCCCCCTGGTTGTAGTAACTGGGCCAAAACATTATTGTTTTACAAAAAACAGACAGGGATCACAAAATACCCTCTTCCTAACATATTCACGTGTTGTCAGGAATTAAATACTTTGCCAAAATCGACCTCAAATCTGCCTATAACCAGATACAAATTGAAAAAAAATTTAAAGAAAAGTTATCTGAAACATAGATAGTTTGATTAGGTTGTTTTGACGGAATTTAAAATTGTTTCCATTACAGTAGTGAAATGTGAAAAAAAAGTCATGGACTCTAAACCCTTTGAGCCCTGTATTCCTGAACAAAATGCTTCTGCCTGAGTTTCAGACTCAAAATTAGCAAATAATTGGCATGTAATGTTTTACGGTAGATATAAAAATAGTTACAAATGTTTACCCATCATTCAACCAGGCATTACATAATTTTTCTCTACCTTCAATAAAAGCAGGGTGTCAGGGCTCAAAGGATTAAATGATGATACAGCAGAATCAATCAACGGTTTGAAGTCAGAAAGATCTGACGCGGAAATGTTAAAAAGCTACAAAGCAAGAATTCAATTAAAGGAAAATAGTCACCCCTCTTACTTTGAATCTCGCAGACTGTCTATTCACATTCTACCTTTTGTAGGTGCTTGACGAAGAGCACCAAATAACATCACAGCATAATGTTCATTGTTTAGCCAAGATAACAATTGCTTAAATACGTATGCCATAGTTACTTGAAATCAAAAAAGATCCTTCAAGTGTCCTGATATTTAAAACCGTGTGATTGTCGTGAGCAAGATATGTATCATCATGCCTGAAAACGCCCACACATTGCATGCGTATAGTGTCACAGAGTGCACCTACGTATATGTAAAACTCTCCTACTCAACCAATTGGCTGCTTCGTCATGGTCTATAAAATAAGTGTGCCTGAAGGCTTTGGCAGTGGGGGCCTAAGCAACTGATAATGTGACAGGTATATATTGTATAAGGCTTTTATGGGCATGTGGCCGAGCGGTTAGAATGTTTGCTTTTTGACCATGAAACCCAGGTTCAAATCTCACCAGCTGATTTGTCAGGAAGGAGACTTCCTGATGTTATCAGTCTGGAGGGGGGAGAATCCCAGAGTGCGGCACCTTTGGAAAATGCCTGAAAACCATACCACTGGTTGACCTAAGCCTCGTGAGTGAAATTAGGTAGATGGAACACTTGGGGGCTGTTGATAGCATGAAGTCACAAGTCATCATGACCGAGGATTTCAATGTGCTGGCCTTGTTCAGATTGTTGATCATGCTAGATAACATGTTCTCTTCCAGAAACTACGGTCTGCTCAGCATAGTTGCAGTATAAAATCACAGGTGAGCTCTGTGGGGTTTAACAAACACAAATGTGCCTGAGCAAGCGTTGGCAATAAGGATTGTGTAGCCACCCTAATAGACGGGTATCCTTGAATACGAGCTATTACTGTATAAGGCTTTACAGCAGACCCCAAAATTGTCAGCTGGGAGTGAACTACTACATCACCCCCCCCCCCCGCCCAACCGACTCTAGTTATTGACTTAGGCATTCATCAGATGCTTGTTGATCCAGGTAATCTTCAGGAAATTTCGAAATGAACCCTTTAATCTTGTGGGGGTAGATTGTTTTAGATGTCACTAGCGAGGACACATTTCTCAAACAAGAAACGACAAGTCATGGGTTTTCTCGATATGTAGAGTGCAAGCCAGCGATAGTTCCTGTAGAAGTCAAGTGACTTACCTGCCAACATGGCTGCCTCCTTCTATTTCCTTGTAAAAGGCAAGCCAGCTGATTTTACCTTATTTTATAGGAGAGCGCCTAATACACCAGTTGGGTTGGTCCATTTTGCTAGAATGGACCTTCCCAATACATTTGCATGAGGGGTCTTTATTCAGCTATATATTTCTCCATAAATGACTCAAGTCAGTTTGGCTTTGGCTACATTTGCCTACTTGTGTGCTAAACCACTGGCAAACTAGCTAATCTTCAACAGTTCCTATATCTGCTGATATTGCTAAAGGAAAATGGCAATATGAGGTGACATGAGCAGACCCTTTGGCAACTTACACGGGCAAAGCAGATTTAGCCTTGTCCTGTACTAAAAAATAGCAAGTGTTCAGTCTGACTCCTGGGAGCTAACTGACCACTTTTGTCACTCAATAAAGTGACGTGACTAAGCGGGTGTCATATGATCCATGTTCCTTTATCTTAACCAAAAGGAGATAATCACCTTTTGTATCTCTACAAATTAAAGTAATAACATTTGATTTCTCATGGAATAATTACAATTAATAATTAATTAATTATTTGGATTAAAATGTAAGAGAATTGGTAGAATTCTTTCAAACCACTTAAGTAGATGAAAAAGATGCAGGTGAGAGGTCATGTGCCTCTACATTTGACAGCCAGGACTGACCCCAGGTCCACTCTCTAGTGCACCCAGTCTCCTCTATGGTCTCGTATGCAGTGTCTTCTCCAGCATCATACCAGAGTAACACGGATGGATAGCATATATATCGACAAGACCAGGTTCTACACTGTGATAACAACAAAGATGAAGACAATAATCCATATGCTAATAATTAAGACAGAAGCTTAATTATTTTCACTTTTCACTGGCAAAACATCTACAATTATTTATTTATGGTTCACAATCCTTTTCTCGATGGCTTTTGTTTTCAAGAATTTGCATATTTGAGTTTCACTTTCACTTTCACATATCAGCTACACTATTTATTGATTTAATATTTGATAAATTATTTATTATTTTTCTCAGAAAAGCTGCCAGAAAAAATTTTCTGTGTTTCATATTTATATTTCCCAATGGGGATTCAAACAGTCCAGATTTATCTACAGGGTCAGGAGCGAGGACATATTAATCAAACGAGAAAAGGCAAGACATATGGAGGACGCAAGCCAGAGATAGTTCCTATATCTGGTGACTGTAGAATAACAATAGAATAACAACACCTACCGGCGTAAGGGTCCCAGCTAGCATCCAGCTGGCAGACAAAAATAAAGCAGGTTGTAACTCAATACAAACCCTGAAAACTGACCAGAATCAAGCTGGTATTTACACAGAAATAACCCCCACTCATGTACCAGCAGCCAATCACAGCCCAAGCAATGGACTATCCCACTTGAGCACAATGGGATGCTCCATGGCACCATAAATAGCTCTCTTTCTCAAGGTGGATTGTTCATTCACTCAGATTGTTCCACAACTGAGTGTTTATCTTCACAACGCGATTGTTCTATAGTGAGGATAAAAAGGCAATAGAAGTGCTCAGTTCGACGTCTGGAAGCTAACTAATGGACTGACCACTTTCGTCACTGTATGAAGTGATGTCACTAAGTGGCCATCCAATGACCCACATACCTTCATCTCAACCAAAGGGAGATAATCACCTTTTGTATCCCAACAAATAACATTCTATTTCTCATGGAATAATTACCGAGTATTATTGAAGACATATTCGTCATTTTGGTGAGCATAAGAGAATTGGTAGAATTATTTAAAATCACTCAAGTAAATGAAAAAAAGAGTCCACCCTGGGATATAGGTATTGTGATAATAACAACAAAGGTGAAGATAACAGTCCATATGTTAAATAATTCAGACAGAAGGTTATTAATTATTTTCCCTTTTCATTAGCAAAACATCTACAATCATTTTTTTCATATTCATCTTCTGTTTCGCTTTTGTTTTCAAGAATTTGCATATTTTGTTTCTCATTCTTACTTTTGCATATCCAACACTATTTATTGATTCAATATTTGATAAATTTATTTTTGGTTATACATTTTTATATAGTAAAAATTAGCAACAATATCTATTTATAATAAAACTACCAACAATATATTTAATATAATATAATCCTCTTCTCAATGGATTTTGTTTTCAAGAATTTACATGTTTCACTTTCACATATCCGAGACACTATTTATTGATTTAATATTTGAAAAAATTATTTCTTAATTTATTTTTGGCAGTTCATTTATGGAAAGAGACAAATGCGGTGATAAATATCGCTGATATATTTGAAACACTGTAAAAAGAAAAATCTGTTTATTTATATTTACTTCGATATGCTATTTAATTGTATCTATTTATTACATTTGCCAACATTTTTTCTCATATTTGAATTTAAAAAAAAAATGTAAAAATAATCAAAAATTGTCAAAATGACATATTAAAAACATTGTCTTATCAACCCTTTTCACATTCTACCTTTCGTAGTTGCTTAACTAAAAAGAACCCTGAAATACATCACTGGATAATGTTCTCAGTTTTATACCACTAAGTCATACACAAAATTATATATACTTATTTACATGTACCCCTACACAAAGAAATCATAACACATGTATACAACAACAAGTAATGAGAGGCATAAGGTCATCATTAATGCAACCAAAGATAACAATTGCTTAAATACATATGCCATAGTTACTTGAAATCAAAAAAGATCTTTCAAGTGTCTTGATATTAAAACCCCTTTTTGGGGGGTCTACTGTAGAAGACTTATTTTTTATGGTAAAACATCACATTATCCTGTCAGTTTCATTAGAATGGTAACAGGAAATTTAGTTTCTATATATGTGACTGTTTTACAATACTGGAAAAAACACTGCATGTAATTTACACCAAACGATGTTTGTGATTCACTAGTCCTGGGTATTATGATCAAGTACATCCAGTAGCAAGGCTTTTGTTTGGGATATTGAAGGTTCTGAGGAGTGGAGAACCACCATTTCTGACCTGGTGTTGTAGCACCTGTTAGGGTCCCAGGCATAGGCAAATAGTGAAACTCTAAACGAAAACAAAACACTATGAAAGCATAAAAATACTTTTTTATAAGAAAAATACCAGCAATACATTTTTATATAATAAAATTAGCAACAATATCTATTTATAATAAAATTAGCAACTATATATTTAATATAATAGGTTTTGTTTTCAAGAATTTGTATATTTTTGTTCAAGACCTCACTTTCACAAGACACTATTGATTTAATATTTGATAAATTATTTATTAATTTATTTTTGGCAGTTCATTTATGGAAAGACACAAATACAGTGATAAATATCGCTGATATATTTGAAACGTAAAAAAAAAAAAATCTGTTTATATATATTTATTTGTCTGTGTGATTTAATTTTAATTTAATTTAATGTAAATTAAAAAAAAAAAGTATAAGCAAAAATTCTCGTTGACAAGCAAAAAAGACATAATCTTGTCGATATCGTAACAGTAAGTACTTAACAATATAGGATTGATGTGTTATGTCCATTAGAAACTTTTATTATGATACACATTACCATTTACCCATACTCTCAAAATGCTGGCACATTTTTAAAGTCCTTAATCCATATATACATATATATGGATAACTCATATATTCTGGTATCAGTTTGAACTGATACCCTCTTCCCCACCCATGTGTTACTCTGGTATGATGCTGGAGAAGACACTGCACACGAGAACATAAAGGAGACTCGGTGCATTAGAGAGTGAACCTGGGGTCAGTCCTGGCTGTCAAATATAGAGGCCCGTGACCTCTCACCCGCATTTGGTTTACAAGTGTGGGAAAGATTTTGAATATCTCAAGAACCAGGATCTAATTTGGTATCAGTTCAGAGACCCTTCCCCCAATGCACATGCATGAACAGATACTCTCCCCGTCGGGTCTCTCAGTCAGCATTTAGGCACTTCTGAATGAGCTTGTATACTGCGTGAACATTGCATTTACAGAGAACTGTTTTTTTTTATGGTATCCTGTCAGTTTCATTAGAATAATGGTTTTGCTCCCTTCGATTTCTGGCTATCATTACACCGTGCTTCTTAGAATAAAAAGATGATAATCGGATTTTTGGTTTCAAAATGCAAAGATCAAGAAAAGAAAATAGCTGAATAAAAAGGAAGGATAAACAGGTTATGTTCTCAGATAGTTTTATACCACTAATTCATACACAAAATTATATATGCTTATTTACATGTGCCCTACACAGAGAAATCATAACCCATGTATACAACAACAAGTAATGAGAGAATGAATGAAACATGAGGTCTTCATTGATGCAACATGAATTGAAGGTTTGTCTTTTTATAGCAACAGGTAGAACCTAAGGCATGCAAGATATAATTCTCAAGCTGTACGCTGGCAAAGGATTGAATGACCCAGCTCCCCAAAATGTAGGCTCTGAAAAGATTATAGCACGCTCAGCCACCTATGACACCAGCTGGATGGCTACTGCAAGCTGTGAGAAAATATTGAAATTTAAATTAGAGTTACTTTGAGATTATATGGAATGGATGTTCAAACATTATTTGTACTAATGTGTCCATCTCCAATATATAGAGAAAAAAATCACACCTGACACTAGGATGATATGAATCCATATAACTGAAAAATATATATTTAATATATAGCAATTTTAGTAGATCATTGAATTACTTAACAATATAGGATGTCCATTAGAAACTTTTATTATGATACACATTACCATTTACCCATACTCTCAAAATGCTGGCATATTTTTTAAAGTCCTTAATCCATATATACATATATATGGATAACTCATATATTCTGGTGTCAGTTTGAATTAATACCCTCTTCCCTACCCATGTGTTACTCTGGTATGATGCTGGAGAAGACACTGCACATGAGAATGTAAAGGAGACTGGGTGCAATAGAGAGTGAACCTGGGGTCAGTCCTGGCTGTCAAATATGTATGTATATTATAATTTAGATATAATTCTGCTTGTTACTTAGCACATACAGGATAGCTTTCCCATTCTGATCCTTAATTTGGCTCTCCTGTCCCCCTGCCCACAAAGTATTTATAGAAAAGGCACAGGGAAGCTATGTTAACAGCAGTAGCAAAGTGACTGAAACTGAGATGCCAGGTCAGGATGGATAACTTTGGAATCTCTAAATGTGTCTTGAAAGCACGTGCTGTGACAGCAATATTCAATGAATATGACTTATGTATTAGATAGATTCTGGCAAGGAAAATTCTCTAGCACAACACAGTGAACCAACTTTTCTAGCAGCAAACCTAGCAATTGATTCAATATAATCTTTGCAAGAAAAGGAAACTGTTCGCATAGAACTTATTGTTGTATCTAACCAACTCAACTATAAATTGATGAGACTTGGCTGCCAGTTTACTTAGTCAGTTAAGTGACACGTGCTTGGGCGATCATGTCACTTTCTAGTCTTTTCCTGCAGTAGACTAGTTGCCAACCAAAGCTGTCCTACTATTACCCATAATTGGGTGCGGAGAAGACTTAGATTCATCCCTTTCCCAAGGGCATAGTACGTAAGTGAATGTAATGAATTTGAACTCAGTTAAATTCTTCAACCCAAGTCGAATAGTATTGCGCTTAAATCTAACAGAGTATAATTGATTTTGTGTGCTCTATGATTTGCTGTTTAAATAAATAGTTATCTATTGTGCAATGCAGATTTCAATCTATACTTTAGATTTTATATATATATAACTCAGAATATTTAGCCATTCTAAAAATTGACAATTAACTTACCTATCAATTAAAGAATCATGTGTCTAAATGCACGTGCAGAAAGTTTCTGTTATTTTGAAGGTGGCTTTTTAGATCTTTCTCCTCCCTTCCTTGGCAGCAAAACAATTGACATCTGCGGAAAAACCGTCGCTTAATGATTAAGTTTCTTTGCAGACAGTGACAATACTTTTAGCTTCTGTAAATACATGTCATCTTTTTTTTTTCTTTTTAAAGTTTTTCTCTGAACACCTGAGAAACTAAGAATATCCTTTCGTCAATTGTCTTTTTTTGTAGTTTTGTTTCTCAAGGAAGGCAATTTATTTGCACTTTCAAAGTTTTCTTAAGCCCTGTCTCATTAATTAAACACTACACACCTGCAATAAGAGACCCGTCCAGAATGTTTTCGGTCAATTTTGAATATCTACAGAACCAGTTGGGCGGCCTTGGTGTAATTGGCATTTTAAATATTTAGAGAGCCAGTCGGGCAGCCTTGATATAAATTGGTATTTTGAATATCTAGAGAGCTGGCTGGGTGGCCTTAGTGTAAATTGGCATTTTGAATATCTAGAGAGCTGGCTGGGGGGCCTTAGTGTAAATTGGCATTTTGAATATGTAGATAATCAATTGGGCGGTCTTGATGTAAATTGGCATTTTGGAGATATAGAGAACAGTTTGCTCAGCCTTGATGTAATTGGGTATCCAGTCAGAGAGCACCCTAATATGCATGCATGAACAAATACTCTTCCGATCGGGTTTCTCAGTCATTAGTGAGACTCCTCTGAGTGTGAACATTGCATTTACAATGAACAAATCAGTGAATTGTCTATGCATGTTTTTTTTGGGTTTTTTTAATGGTAAAACATCACATCATCCTGTCAGTTCTATTAGAATAAAGCTTTTGCTCCCTTTCGATTTCCAGCTATCATTGCACCCCCACTTCTTCAGTTGTTTTTTGGGCCATGAAAAAAAAATTAGGAGGAACATTAGTTACATCAGGGTAGTGTTTAATTGTCCACATACACTAGATGAGGCAATAGATTATGGAAAATGCAACAAGGCAGCTGATGGTAATCCCTAAAAAGAACTTTGCAGACTGTTTTTAAAGATGAAAGCGACACTGGGTTAAGTTTGTGAGGTCTGAAGAGAAATATTTTGAAGGAGACTAAGACACTATTTCCTTAGGTAGGCTGAAATGAGGTCTAAATAAGACAGGAAATATTGCTGGAGAGTCCTACACAGAGAAATCATAACCCATGTATACAACAACAAGTAATGAGAGAATGAATGAAGTATGAGGTTTTCATTGATCCAACCTGAATTGAAGGTTGTGAGAACCAGCATACATTAACTTATCAGAATAGAATGCAAAGGGAATATGGAGGATTCAAACCCTGTTTTTCCTTCATAGAGGGTCCTAGCTGTAAAATTCTAAACAGAAAAGTTAGAACATCTACTATTCAGAAGAATGTATCTTGTTAGAACATCTACTATTGATTTCAGTGCAGCTTGGATTTCTTTGATCCTTACAGACAGATTTTTTTTTGCTTTTAAAGTTTTTTTTATTTTTTATCTGACATTATTTCTTATTTACTATAAACATTATTTTTAGTGCGCCACATATCTTTATTTTATTTCATTCGACATTGAAACCAAAATTGCAAAATCCTATTAACAAAAAAAAAAATGTGCCTCTGGCAGGAATCAAACCTGCATCCCTTTTGTTTTTTTTTTAATCAGAGAAACCACCTTTTGAAACAAAGTGTGCCTATACCAGGTGGGCCCAGGATCCAGTCCGACAGGGCAAGATTTGCATTCCTTATTAACAAAAGTACGTTTCTCGTTGGGGCCTCTGCAAATCCATATCTGCTAGCTTCAGTTTTGTAAACTACGTAATTTTTTTTTTTTTGAAAGTATTTACTATTCAAACATGTACCCACTAAAAATAATGCTTATAGCAACTTATGCTATTTTTAGTGGACACATTCCCTGAAATGAGGTCTAAATAAGATAGGAAATTCTAACGCCGTGTACAATATGAAACCAATTTGCTATATCAGTGGCATGGGTTACTGGGAATGATTAATGTATTAGCTGTCATTTTCTGGACCCATTCTTGGGATCCAGCTTCTTCTTATAGATTATGCACCTGAAGAAGGTGGTAGAATAGCTGGCACTAACAACGTTTGCAACACAAAGAAGAACAAACTGTCGAAATAAAAAAATAAAAAAGATCTGTAGTTTTGCCACCTGTGATTTCAGATTCATAAATAATTTATTTGTGTTTGAAATATTCCAAGTGATGTAACATTTTGGAGTGTGAGAGTTATCTCCCTTGCGCTGGCAATTTTAATTTAATTGCAAGTCCAATAGTTCAAACAGCTCTTGCAATGAAATTTTAAAAGGGGCAAACATTTCAACCGAGTCAGACTGCATTCAGTTTCGGAAAGGCATGAATCCATCTTTTTTTCTTCCTTTAGCTTTCTTCTTCTTTTTACTAAATGTTCACCAAGTGCAAGGCTCAACAGCCCCATAATGTGGACAGTTACTGAATGAAGTTAATGTATAGAGTAAGTTAAGTATAGACTTTGAGGATATGTGAGATAGATAACAGTTGACTCTAGGTTTGAAGGGGTTAAGAGTGTATAGTGATCGAGGAAGCATCCTCTCAGGAGTCTATCCCCCACTGTTCTTAGGAAGAAGCTGAGTGGAACTTTCTTATTAACAATGTAATGCAAAGAGGATATGGACAATTTGACCCTGTGTATACTGCATAGCGGATCCTAGCTGTAAAGGTCTGAACTGGGGAATGTAGCTCATGTGAACATTTGCTATAGAAATAGCCACAGAGTAGCAATGTTTTGTCTGCTATAGAAATAATAGAGTAGACTGGACTCTTTAGTCTTGATAGGGTAACCAGCTTTGGAGAAGAAGTATTATGAATTAAAGACCAGCCTGGAGTTGGTTGGATTCCAATAGGCTACCTTACCCTAGGATCACCAACATCTGTTATGTCTGCACTACATGTAGTGTGCCAACAATTCTAATGGATTAGAGTATTTCTGTTCATAATAATGTTATAACTTAGATCAAGCTACAAGATGGTGTAACATGGAGACCTTAGTCCAGATTCAAGTTTCACTAATTAGACTTCTCTCCATAGTAATACTACCTAATAGGGTAGATGACTTTGATCTAGGTAGGACGACCAATGTGTGATAGGTGCTATGAGGCTATCTTGCCCAGCAACCATACATTTTGGCAACCAATGTAGGATAGGTTCTATTAGGCTATCTTGACCTGCAACCATCCAGTTAGGACAACCAAGGTGGGATTGATTAGGCTATCTTGTCTAGCAACTATCCATTTTGGCAACCAATTTGGGATAGGTTCTATTAGGCTATCTTGACCTGCAACCATCTGTTATTTCCTTAGATACAGTACCTATGTGTCCTAATAACAGGTTACAAGATGCATGCAAAATATTTGGTTTCAGGTCACTTTGGTTGGTTTAATTTTGCAGAAGATCATTTTTTAAACTGCTTTTCTTCTCAGACTACTGAATTTACTTGTGTGAGCTCAGAATTTTGTTTCTTTAAAAAAAAAAACTTCCACGCAACTCACCCCTGACAGATCTCCCACCCTTGCTTTTTTTCTTAAAAGGATATGAAAATTCTTCATAGCAAATTGAAATGATTTTTTTCCATCCTAAAAATCAGAATACGCAGATAAAGCAGTAAAAAAAAAAAAAAAAAAAAAAATTAAAAAGAAAATAATTGCAAAAATATATGGAAAAAAAAAACAATTTATAAAAATAATCAACTTAAACAGTAAAGAGGGGTGCCGTTAAATTCTTAACCTAGTTAACGTTTCCAAAAATCAGTATTTTAATAACCAAAAACGTAGAATACTGATTTTGGAAAGTGAATTGGTTCGAGAACTTTTTCACTCCCTTCTTTCATATATAATGAAAATAGTTTAAAATAACTTTTGAAGTGTAAAGCTAAAAATTGTCTGGTATATATATATTTTTTTTTTATTATTATTATTATTATTATTATTTAAGATATTTTTTTTTTTCATTTTCGACTTTTTTTTTTTTTTCTTATAAATACTTACTGCTGCTAATTTTTCTTAACGAAAAAAATATTAATATCTAAAAAAAAAAAAAAAAATACATAAAATGATGAAAAATAAAAACATTTTTAATTTAAAACTCAAAAAGGAAATTAAATTTCTTTTTCTTAAGAGAGACGCATAACAGATTTTTAAAAATGTCTTTCTTCGTTTTCTTTTTTTTTTTTTTTTTCTTTTTCTCTCCCCCACTTTTTTGTTGAAAGAATGTTGCTATTTATAAAAACTGGAGAAATAAAATGAATTCAAACAAACGTCAATGTAACACTAAGAAATAAAATCTCATCGTCTAGAAATTTGGTGTCGTGTTATTTATTTAAATGTTTCGGCTTATCTGTGTTCATGCCTATTTTTGTCAACTTAGGTTTTGTATTTCCAGAGTACGGGAATAATTTGGACCTTCCAGATTTACTGAACTTCATTTTATATGAAAAATTCAAAATACTGATGGTAAGTTTTGCGATTCTTAGCCAATAGGAAAAAGAGGGTTCAATTTTGTTAATATTTAAGCATTAAATTGATCCCCCATTTCATGTTCAACAGAAAAAAAAAACTTTTGATGGCCCTGAGTGTTCAGTCTTGTTATTAATCAAGTACTAATCTGATCCCCAACTTAACATCCAATAGATTTGTTTGTTTGGGTTTTATGGCATATCAACCACTGTGGGTTATTTAATGCCAAATCCAGTTTATATATACAGTGTAACCCGGATATAAGAGAGAATTTCTCTGGTCCCAAATTAGAACCTGTGTTAATGTATATAAATTAAGAGAAACCCGGATATAAGAGACTTCCTCTCCGGTCCCGACAACTCTCTTATATCCGGGGTACACTGTATATGCCAAATATATGAATTTTAAATGCTTATTTTGTATGGAACATTTTTAGCAAGCTAGAGTTTAAACACCCAATAGAAGTATCTCAAACTCTTGATAGGCAAGAGGGTCCAATTTGGCTATTATTAAAGTACTAAACTGATCCCCCACTTAAAATCCAATAGAAACATCTCGAACTTTTGATGGCCAAGAGGATCTAATTTTGTTCTTATTCAAGTGCTAAACTGATCCCCCACTTAACATCCAGTCGAAACTCGATGTCCAAGAGGGTTCAATTTTGTTGTTATTTAAGTATTAAACTGATTCCCCATTTGATGTTCAATAGAAATATCTTAGAAGAAAAGATGGTCAGAGGGTTCAGTTTTGCAATCATTTAAGTATTTAACCGATCCCCAATTTTATGTCCAATAGGAGCGTCAAATAAGCTCTTGAAAGCCAAGTAGGTTCACTTTTATTATTATTTAAGTCCTAAACTGATCCCCCACTTTATAGTCTGTCTATATTTCTGAGATGAGGTATTATGTACAGTATTTACATTATGCGGACTATTGTCCTCGCCTTTATCGCCATATTTGTCACAATGACTTTTGCTTTTGAATATATACATGGAATACTTTGAAGAAATGGCATTAGAATCTATATCGCTAAAGCCTACTATATGGTTAAGGTATGTAGATGACACCTTCATACTCTGGCCACACCAGGAAGATGTCCAGGTTCTACTGGACCATGTGAACTCAATAAGACCTTCGATACAGTTCACAATGGAGAAAGAGAGTAACAACACACTCCCATTCCTGGATGTACTAATATCTCGAACAGAGCATAGGTTCAAGACATCCGTATACCGTAAACCAACATTCACCAGACAGTACCTCAATTTCAACTCCCACCATCCATACAGCGTAAAGAAAGGGATCGTCCGTTGCTTACAACACCGAGCAAAAGTCATAAGTGGCGACCCAGAGACGTTAGATAAAGAATTGGTCAGTATAAGTAGTACCCTACAATGTAACAACTACCCTGGGTACATGGCAGCAGCCCCCCCAAAACTGGGATAGGCGGGTACAAGAAGAGGAGGAGGACAACAACACTCAGAAAACAGTCTGCCTGCCTTATGTAAAGGGGTTATCAGAGAAAATACAAAGGATCTGCGGTCCATATAACATCAGGACAACCTTCAAGAGCTTGACAACACTACGCAGATATCTCTCTCGAGTGAGACCCCCCATACAGGAGAACATGACTAAAGACTGTGTGTACGCTATCCTGTGCAGCTGCGGAAAGGAATATAAAGGAGAGACAGGCCGCCCCCTCAAGGTAAGGCTTCAAGAACACCAGAAAGCTGTAACGCGAGGGGAAGTAGAAAAATCAGGCGTGGCTGACCACATATGGAGAGAGAAGGGAGATCATCGTCCCCTGTGGGATCATGTTGAGATCATAGACAGGGTACACCATTGGAAAATTCGTAAACTTAAGGAATCAGCACATATGCTAGGCCAAAAAAATCTCCTGAGCCGACCAAGCATAGAAATAAATACAATATGGGAACCAGTAATAAGGAGTGCCAGAGAAACGCAATGATAACAAAGTTGCAATATGAGCTCTGGTAAAAACATACAATGATAACAGCAAAATTTCAATATGAGCACTGGTAAAAATGGTTGCTGAAAGCATTAGGTTTATAATACCCAGAAATTCATACCCAGATGTCCTCAAGGATAGTGGATAAAGGCATTGGTTAGATCCAGTGACAGGACCCAAAGAGTGTGAGTTCAATACCCGGTTAAGGCAGTGGAGAACTTTCAGAGGGAAAATTAGCAGGAGATAACTGATAACTGACATCCATCAAACATGGCACGTGGAACTAGAACAGTCTACCCCAGTGATCGAAATAAAGGGTTCAGTTCGAAATTCCAACCACCTGAAGAAGGCCGGAGCGTACAACGACCGAAACGTTGTGACAAATATGGCGACAAAGATGAGGACAATAGTCCGCATAATGTAAATACCCCCCACTTTATGTACACTAGAAAAAATCTCAAACTCATGATGGTCAAGAGAAGTGATTCTCAGCAGCCATTACGTGGCACACGAGTGTGCGATGTGATCCTCTCAAGTGTCCCACTAAATAACATCAAAAATAAGAAGCAAGAAAACTACGCTTATCGCACATTTGACCAAACATTGAAGAAATCACGAAAAAAAACCCAGGCACAGGTTTCACATTAAACAAGCTGCACAAATAATTGAATAAAAACATTGAAATTAACTAAGTTCGTATCTGTGTGTGCATTTTAAAAAAAATCTACGGTTTTAAATCCTAACATTTAATGTATGCACTTTAAAAATTTTGCTAAGTGTGTCGCGATATTTTCATTTGCTCATATTAATGATAATTCGTCATCTGAGAAATGACGTAAATATAACAGCCAAGATGAGGGGTTTTAACAGGAATAATTCATAGTATAATAATAATTCCTCACCTTGGAAATAATCGAAATATTATATTAGGTTGGTGCAAAAATAATGACGTAATAATGTCGTTTTTTGACAAATGCCAGAATGTCACCCATAATGACCAGGCTCGACATTGCTTAACTTCATCCATAGCAATATGAAAAAAAAGGTTATTTTTAGTTGTAGTGTCTATTCTAAAAGTCCACATGAAAAATGTTTTGATTGTAATAACCAATGATACTAGATTGAATACATCAATGTATAATAATAGTTATTCGGTAATCTTTAATCTTCATGCCCACAAAAAAAAAAAGTTGGGTCAAAAGGATGGTTTTTCCCTTGACACTGCTATTATTTTAACTACCTTCACTCCTTGGCAATGTTTATTATTTAAAAAAGCGATGATTAGAATTGTAACAAAATAACTGTATTATGATGAAATCCTCAACTGAAAGATTATGATTATAAAAACCAAAAGGGAGACACTACCAGGAATACATCAAAATATATTAATCATAATTCCTCATCTGAGAAATGACTTAAATATAACAGCCAAGATGAGGGGTTTTAACGGGAATAATTCATAGTATAATAATGATGATTCCTCACCTCGGAAATAATCGAAGTATTATAACTAAAAAATAAGATGAGACTATCTTGAATAAATCAATGTATATTAATGATAATTCGTCATCTTAGAAATAGCAGAAATATTATAACAGCCAAGATCGGGACACTATCTGGAATAAATGAACGTATAATTATCATTATTCCTCATCTGAGAAATGATGGAAAGATGCGGGCACTACCAGGAATAACTCAAGGTATAATAATATTTTCTCATCTCAGAAACAACTGAAATAATATGAATGTATCAACCAAGATGAGGACAGTACCTGCAATAAATCAAGGTGCACTAATGGTAATTCATCGTCATAGGACGTTGCCGGGAATAACCTAAGATATATTAATGATTATTCAAAATCTTAGATATAATTGAAATATAACAACACCTGATATAACCTGGAATAACTCACGGTATAATAATGGTAATTGGTCATCTCAGAAATAATCGAAATATTATGACTAAAAAAAATAAGATGAGTTACCATGAAAGTGTTTATTGAAAAGGCACTGTGAAGTTACATTATGGCTGTGGGAAAAGTGACTGAAGCTGAGATGCCAGGCTAGGACCAAGAATATTACGGATTCGTCTTTGGAATTTATCAAGACTCTCTAAATATATAGCACAACCACCGGGCGATATGTGGCAGCAATATTCAAAGCATTCTCCATAGACCCCATTTCTTATGTGGTCTACGGGGAATTTTTGCTCCGTTTAACTGATAAACCTTTCCCTAAAAGTAACCCCCTTAGTAAAATATTTAACAGAAGAAGATTATAAAGAAACACAACAATAACATTTTAAACCAATTTAAAAACTTTGATGACGTAAAAAATGGCATTGATTAGCTGTTTCCCCCAGACGAAACTCTACCCTTCAACATAGCCTCATCTGGGGATCCCCTCTGCCCGGAGGCAGAGAGTTTGACCAACACAGCTGGAAACGAATCTCCAACTGAAGAATATTTGCCAACCTCCCCACGCGGTCAGATGTGGCAAAAGGCCGAATTTAATGTGGGTTATCGCAGCCTGTAGGCTCGGCCAAAACTTCCCCGTCGACCCCGTATAAAACGGGGTCAGATAACTGTTTCCCGAGACATCTGGGGATCCTCTCTGCCCGGAGGCAGAGTGTTTGACCGGCACAGCTGGAGACGAATAAATATGTAAGATAGATTCTAGAGAGAAAAATTATCAAGCATGACATGGTGAACCCAATTTCTTAGGAGCAGACCTAGCAACTGATGCAATATAATCTTTCCACTTCATGCTAGCGGGAGAAAGAGCCCCGAAACACTCTTCTGGAGGTTAGCATCAGCCATGCTGACGGAAAGCAGAAATTACACTAAGCAGAAAAATAAAAATATATTGCAGATTTTGACATCATTCTGGGGTCATTTGTTTTTTTTTGTTTTGTTTTCGTCCAATCCGTGGATGTGTTTTGCTCGAAATAAATAAATAAATAAATAAATTTCTAAAATATAAATTTCGCTTTTTGTTGTAGAGGGGTTTCACAGTAGAGGCTTGTATTTGTACTAAGTCGGTCCTAAAATAGGTTCGACGTACAAAACGTTAGGAACTCGATATAATAGGTACGACGCAGAGAAATCTAGTTGTGGTCTCTGATACTTTAATATCCGACTAATGGTTGTCCGACATCGACTGACTGACCAACTCCCTGAGCGACTGCTGCTACTACTCCTACTTATTATAGGTGGGAGAGTCTATTAACTATAGAATAGGGGTGTTCCGCTATAACACTTTTTATCCATGATGTTGAATGTGTTAAATTCTTCAACTTCTTAACAAAAAATCTGAAGTTGTTTAAAATTGCCGCAAAAAGATGGAATGATCTATTATCACATGACCCTAATTTGTATTTTTCCTTCAATTTTTCTAGTTGAATCATTCCCACATATTGCATATGATCCAATATTATACATAATTAGATTAAAGTAAAATTTGAATTTTATATGAATACTACAGGGTAACCTGATAATACTTAGGACAAGAACAACACACATAAGATTCGCCAGCAACGTGTAGAGAAGTAGTCAACTGCTAGAAGTGAGTCAAGTGAATTCCACAATGAATCGCCAACTGCAGAATAACTACCAACCGCCCTAGATTTGGCAAAAGGCCGAATTTAATGTGGGGCATAGCCTCCTTTGGGGATCCTCTCTACCCGGAGGCAGGGAATTTGACCAGCACAGTTGGAGATGAATCTCCAACTGCATAATATCTACCAACCTCCCCACGCGGTCAGAATTCATGTGGGGTATCTGAGCCTGTAGGCTCGACCAAAAGATCTCAGTATAAAACGGAGTTGGGTAGCTGTTTCCCCGAGACGAGACTCTGCTCTTCGACATAGCCTTGTCTGGGGATCCTCTCTGCCCGAAGGCAGAAAGTTTGACCAGCACACTTGGAAATGAATTCCAACTGGAAGATATCCACTAACCACCCACACATTGTCAAATGTGGCACAAGGCCAAGTTTTATCATGACAGTGGTAGATTGCCTTTAAGTTTTTTTAGGCCTAAAAAATGTAAAAACAAGGAGGCTCGGGCAAAAGTTATCCATAGGCCCCATTTCTTACGTGGTCTACGGGGATTTTTTTTGCTCCATTTAACTGAAAGTAGCCCTCTTAGTAAAATATTTAACAGAAACACACAAAAAGCTGCACGAGAAGATTATAAAGAAACACAACAATAACATTTTAAAATCAATTTAAAAACTTTGGTGCCGTGAAAAATTGGATTGGGTAGCTGTTTCCCCAGACGAGACTCTACCCTTCAACATAGCCTCATCTGGGGATCCTCTCTGCCCGGAGGCAGATAGTTTGACCCAAACAGCTGGAAACTAAACTGAAGGATATTTGGATATTTGCCAACCACTACACGCGGTCAGATGTGGCACAAGGCCGAATTTAACGTGGGGTATCCGAGCCCGTAGGCTCGAGCAAAAATTCCCCGTAGACTCCGTAAAAACCGGGTAGCTGTCTAACACCCCAGACGAGACTATACCCTTCGGCATAGCCTTGACTGGGTACCTCTCCGCCCAAAGGCAGAGAGTTCGTCAAGCACAGCTGGAGACCAATCTCCAACAGTAGACCAACATACCCATTATCGTCCGTCGGTATGCTACAACATAACCAAAGAACCCCTTGCCCATTTTTTATTTATTTATTATAATAAAAAGTATACAGTAAATATGACATACCGTCAATCCTCAGAATAATCCCCACTGTCATACAGAAACTTTCGTCAACAAGCCTCTAGCTGCGCAATGCCCTGGCAATAAAAATAAGGTGTCTTCGGCGCAAAGAAATTTGCGAGTACCTGCGGCAAGTCTGCTTCATTTGTGAAGGGAAGGGGTGGTTATCGGAGAGTATGGTGGATGGCACAGTATCTCCCACCCAAGTTGCCATATGGTATCCTTGACTATCTATATCACATGACGCCTGGCATTGTGATTAACCAATCCTAGCGGTTTCTAATTCAGTGCCTGTTGCACACGTTCCGAATGCTGTGAATATAGGGTCGTAATAACGGTTTGGTCCGTTGGTAGGTACTCATAGTGCACCACTTGTCGACTAGTTCGCCAGATACAGATCATGACATTGCGTGGGTGTAGATGTGGTCCCGTATACAGCACGCTTGCAACTTTCATACCATATACTTTCATATCGCTGGTGAGAACTCGATCAAATATGGATACAGTGTGGTACCGAGAAAACAAATTGGTTGGTTGGGTTTTATGGCATATCAACCACTGTGGGTCATTTAATGCCAAATTAAGGTATATATATATATATATATATATATATATATATATATATATATATATATATATATATATATTAAAAATTAATAGACTTAAAATATGGTTTTTCGCTACACAGTTCCAACCATGTTTCAAAAATGGAAGCTACGGGGCTTTTAGTTTCCATTTTTGAAACATGGTTGGAACTGTGTAGCGAAAAACCATATTTTAAGTCTATTAATTTATAATATTAATGCTCTGTAAATTTACATTGAGCACTATTTTGTAAAAATAAAAATATCTATAAGAACACTGGATTATATATCTTACTGTTCTTTCTTTTTATTAATATATATATATATATATATATATATATATATATATATATATATATATATACATACATACATACATACATACATACACACACATATACCCATGCATACATTAAATATACAGTACTATTAAAATATGTTTAATAGTACTGTATTACTGGCAACATTATTTTTTCAAAAACGCATTGCTAGCAACATTATTCTTTCCAAAAAAGTACAGCTTGCAACATTATTTTTCCGAAAACATTATCTGAAGCCTTGTTGTTGGACGTAATTTATCGTCATACCCAAGACGCGGATGTAGTTTATCGTCATACCCAGGACGCCGAGAAAAACAAAATAACAGGATGTCTTTCGTTGTTGCTTTGTTTGTTGGCTTTCGATAGTGTGTGAGGTACTTGCCACTTTGTGAAGTCAGTTTCATCAGAAAACTGGAAACTTTCGGCAAACTCACCACAGGTTTGGCTGTTGTCCTTCAGGCCCTCCTCATCAAAGCCGACCACTGCGGAGTTCATCACAAAGGGACCGATCTTCCGACCTGAACTTCTGAAAACAATGCCTGGTTCAGTGCGTTCAAATCACAGCATTATCCCGAAAGGCTCGACGTATTCGGCGACTTGATGCAGTTGCTGAATGGCAGCTGACAACCCGAATGAGCTATGACTAATGTTTGTGCACAACGCACCTGCATTGGTTGGGAGCAATGCTCCAACCGCTTTCCCGGAACTCGATGAACTCATTTGCCTATCATTGATCAATTCTTCCTACATGATGACGTAAAAAGTAACAGCAAGGACTTTTCCGACTTCTTCAGGTGTTTATTTATTTATTTTTTTTTTCTAAGAATGCGTAACCAGGCACAGAATGGCTATTATTGGCTATTAGACCCCTGGGTGCGGAATCATGACAGTGATTGATTGCCTTTAAGTTTTTTTAGGCGCAAAAAACATAAAAAAAAGGAGACAACTGCAAGAATTTGAAGGGTCAGGTAAGGTTACCTTATACTTTATGGAAATTGAGATGTGTTAGAATGGTTTTCGCTGTATCACACATTTGAAGGGGCGGTATCATAGTTTTGAGGGGCTGTATCATACAGTTGAGGGGGTCTGTGTCATACATTTGAGGGAGTCTGTATCATACATTTCAGGGGCTGTATCATACATTTGAGGTGGGGCTGTATCATAGTTTTGAGGGGTCTGTATCATAGTTTTGCTGGATACGAGACCCATGCCCCGATCCTTGGGCAATATATTCGGTAAACATTAATAAAGAAAAAAATAACGATTAAAAAGGGAAGGAAACTGTTTGGTACGTTTTATGTGCTTCTCGTAAAAAATCCATTATTAGAGAAGTTTTATTTTAACCCTATGTATGTGCGTATTACGAAATGTTGGGTAAATTGTTGCCTGTGGGTCTCTACTGTGTGACAAATGCAATGCTTGTGACAGAAAAATAACGATTTTTCAATAGTGAAAATACTGTTTATTAAACTGACACATTCAAATAACATTTAAAGAAAACTATTTGCATTGTTCGGACTATCGTCCTCATCTTTGTCGCCATATTTAACACAACGAAAATTAGCGTAATTTCATAAGACACCATAATACAGCCGGGCACAAATTGTAAGACAAAACGTTTTAAATTTCCATTGTTTATTGAAAATCACATTTAAACTTCTGCAGTATGTTACATCACTGGCAGCATGGCCCAGCGTTGCCCGTGCTTGATTCAAAAATCGTACGACTCATACAGCAATCGCTATCACTTGACTTAAAATATTTTTGCCCTTCCTTGCCTTTAAAGGAGTACCCTTTGCCGTGCTGATGTTGCTACATGTCTTACATCTTGCCTATCTCACACTGCAAATTTTTTCTAAGCTCTATACTAAACATTAAATCTGTTACGAAAAAAGAACTAAACAAAATGAACACAAAACGATCAGCTTTTAAAAAAAAAGGACTCAAAACTGGAAAAAACCGAATGAAAAAAGAATGTTAACAACAAATACTTTTTCACACCTAACCCAGTTCTGCAGAATCAGAATCAACGTTGAGTCTAAGCAAGCGAATGAGCCAATTGGAGTAAAGTGCCATGCGGATTAAAATTTTTCCCACTTGTGACGAATGCAGCTATCGATTTTTTTTGCATGCTAGTTAACATTCGTGTCAGTCAGCCGTTGGCTCTCATGCTGGCCAATAGAATCTTCCTGCTTATTCGTGGCAGCCAGCTATAGGCTCTCACTCAGGTAGGTACAAAATGGCCGCAAACTACCTGAAAACTGCCGTATTATTTCTACTATCGATGGGAGTTGGAAAATGCAAAGTCGATCTTGGCCTTCCCGCTAACTTGGAGCAAGTGCATGTAAATTTTGGTGCAAATCTGTCGAAAATTGCGTCCCTGCATTCGACACACACACACATCCTGCCTTTTATAGATGGAAATAATATAGCTAATACAGCAGAATTTCCCTTTGAAGTAAATGAAGGTCTTATTTAATGGCACAATTATTTAATAATAATGTTCTTTTGCCATGCATCTTGTTCATATAAAATATGGCGACAAAGATGAGGACGATAGTCTGAACAATGTAAATAGTGTACATAACTCATCTCAGAAACAGAGACTAACATTTAATGGTTGAACACTAATCAAGTTGCTTGCATCAACTGGAGCTCACACGTAACTCGTATATTTGTGCTATCGCTAAGGATGTTGGAAAAATGGTCGGTTCTAGAAAGTATCCAACTCCTACTGACATGCTCCTTCTTTACAAGAGTCAGATCTGACAACAACAACAAATAAATAAATAAAATCGAGTTTAGCTACCCATTCTTCTCCTTGCCGTCTTGA
>OZ010614.1:47905611-47915611 GCA_963932145.1 Acanthosepion lycidas
AAAATGATTAGATTGAGCCAGAACCAACAGAGGTGTTAAAAATAGTTCACACACAAAAGACTTTAAAAAAAAAAAAAAAAAAAAAAAAAAAAAAAAGATGCCGGGTGGGGGGAGGTAAAGCTAAAATGATTAGATTGAGCCAGAACCAACAGAGGTGTTAAAAATAGTTCACACACAAAAGACTTTAAAAAAAAAAAAAAAAAAAAAAAAAAAAAAAAAAAGATGCCGGGTGGGGGGAGGTAAAGCTAAAATGATTAGATTGAGCCAGAACCAACAGAGGTGTTAAAAATAGTTCACACACAAAAGACTTTAAAAAAAAAAAAAAAAAAAAAAAAAAAAAAAGATGCCGGGTGGGGGGAGGTAAAGCTAAAATGATTAGATTGAGCCAGAACCAACAGAGGTGTTAAAAATAGTTCACACACAAAAGACTTTAAAAAAAAAAAAAAAAAAAAGATGCCGGGTGGGGGGAGGTAAAGCTAAAATGATTAGATTGAGCCAGAACCAACAGAGGTGTTAAAAATAGTTCACACACAAAAGACTTTAAAAAAAAAAAAAAAAAAAAAAAAAAAAAAAGATGCCGGGTGGGGGGAGGTAAAGCTAAAATGATTAGATTGAGCCAGAACCAACAGAGGTGTTAAAAATAGTTCACACACAAAAGACTTTAAAAAAAAAAAAAAAAAAAAAAAAGATGCCGGGTGGGGGGAGGTAAAGCTAAAATGATTAGATTGAGCCAGAACCAACAGAGGTGTTAAAAATAGTTCACACACAAAAGACTTTAAAAAAAAAAAAAAAAAAAAAAAAAAAAAAAGATGCCGGGTGGGGGGAGGTAAAGCTAAAATGATTAGATTGAGCCAGAACCAACAGAGGTGTTAAAAATAGTTCACACACAAAAGACTTTAAAAAAAAAAAAAAAAAAAAAAAAAAAAAAAAAGATGCCGGGTGGGGGGAGGTAAAGCTAAAATGATTAGATTGAGCCAGAACCAACAGAGGTGTTAAAAATAGTTCACACACAAAAGACTTTAAAAAAAAAAAAAAAAAAAAAAAAAAAAAAAGATGCCGGGTGGGGGGAGGTAAAGCTAAAATGATTAGATTGAGCCAGAACCAACAGAGGTGTTAAAAATAGTTCACACACAAAAGACTTTAAAAAAAAAAAAAAAAAAAAAAAAAGATGCCGGGTGGGGGGAGGTAAAGCTAAAATGATTAGATTGAGCCAGAACCAACAGAGGTGTTAAAAATAGTTCACACACAAAAGACTTTAAAAAAAAAAAAAAAAAAAAAAAAAAAAAAAGATGCCGGGTGGGGGGAGGTAAAGCTAAAATGATTAGATTGAGCCAGAACCAACAGAGGTGTTAAAAATAGTTCACACACAAAAGACTTTAAAAAAAAAAAAAAAAAAAAAAAAAAAAAAAAAGATGCCGGGTGGGGGGAGGTAAAGCTAAAATGATTAGATTGAGCCAGAACCAACAGAGGTGTTAAAAATAGTTCACACACAAAAGACTTTAAAAAAAAAAAAAAAAAAAAAAAGATGCCGGGTGGGGGGAGGTAAAGCTAAAATGATTAGATTGAGCCAGAACCAACAGAGGTGTTAAAAATAGTTCACACACAAAAGACTTTAAAAAAAAAAAAAAAAAAAAAAAAAAAAAAAAAAAAGAAAAAAAAGGAAGACAAAAACCCACTTGCCAGCCAATTATTTGGGGAAAAATCATTCATTTTCAGACGAAATTTGTTTTATTTCTTTTTTAATATAGTAACTAAGAAACTGAGGTACTTTGAAATACCCGAGCAGTGGTTAAAACCTTTACCAGAGGTATGAGTTGACAATTGGACTCGTTTCAAGCTCAGAAGAAGATTTGAAGATTTCAAAAGAATCAAGACCGACGTATATAGCTGGTATTTGAACGTTCTGTTTTGGATGTGTTTATTCGTCTGCGTCTGAAAAAGATAATGTCTACGCCGGGGGTGGGGGAGGTTGTGAAGGTTAAAATTGACAAAACTGGACCAAACGCAAGACGGGGCCCGAAATTAGGCCAAATTCGTCATGGTAAGACAAAACAGGCCAAAGCTTAGCAATTTTAGTCAGCGAAACACAAAAAAAAAAAGACGTTAAAAAAAATCAACTGGCCAAACATAACACTATAAAAATATTACAGGCAAACTTAAAACGGCAAAGAAAATGGCCAAGCAACAAAAAAAAAAAAAATTATTTGAAATGAAATATACAAAAAGAACAATATATACACAAATGTATGTGTGGGTGTTAAATCTAAAAAGGCAAAAAACTGCCACATCTTTAATCCTATTGTTTACCCAACACAAGGTCAAAGAGTCACTCAAGGTCGAGAATTACCAAATAAAGTTGCTATCTGGATGTAAATATAAACCCCTCTTTTCCCGTACACGTCTCCTAGGCCGCGTTGGTCTAGTCTAGCTTTCTTTTGACGTGCAGTCGCTCAGTTCAGACCTCACTTGTCGCAATATCTCAACCCTCGCACGGCTATTGGATAAAGAGAGTTATACAGCAATGGTTTAGGGATTGGTGCCAATATAAGTCGCCAATCGTCCAGTTCTGGTTCTTCAAGTGTTGTGATTCTTACTGACCAAGAAAGCTGTCTTTCTTTCTTTTTAGCCAATGAACTGTGCTAAACCTCTTGTTCACGACTGGGCTGACTAGAAATAAAGTTAAGCTCTCACCGAAGGAATAATAATGCCGACTGATGAATAAAAAATAAAAATGAATATTTTACAATCGGATATATTTCGTATCTATTAAGGTTAAAAGATTACAAGGTGACGACTTGGAACCTCGATCTACGTGTTCAGCAAGTTCAGTCAGAAATCCCTGTGAATCCTCGTGCGGGTGGGCAACTGCGTGTGTACCTGACGACTCGTCTGTCTCTGTTGTCTCGGCCCCTTCTCTTTATACTCAAAATCGAACTGAATTTATATATAATTCTCGCACATCTTTTTATGCGCCATGTCCTTTCAAAACGTAGGCGATCATGGCTCTCCACCACCTCCTTCTAAACTTTACAGCTCTCAACAAGTTCCTTCCCTCTGCTACCTCCCCAAGACCACGTTCTGTCATCCACTTGCTTAAGCCCGCTAGGTATGTCATGCATTGTTTTCCCTTGTCTCTCTTTTCCCTCTATTCGACCTGCGAGTATCAGATTCTCCAGGCCCTCCTTTCTCATTATGTGCCCCAGAAACTTCAGCTGTCTCTCTTTCCCTCTATTCGACCCGTGAGTATCAGATTCTCCAGGCCCTCCTTCCTCATTATGTGTCCCAAAAACTTCAGCTACCTCTTCCTGATGTTAAGTATAAGCCTCCTCCTTGTTTAGGACGTAGGCGATCATGGCTCTCCACCTGCCTCTATCCCTTTCAGCTCTCAACAAGTTCCTTCCCTCTGCTTCCTGTCCTAGACCACGTTCTGTCATCCACTTGCTTAAGCCCTCCCAGGTATGTCACATGTTGTTTACCCTTATCTCTCTTTTCACTCTATTCGACCCGTGAGTATCAGATTCTCCAGGCCCTCCTTCCTCATTATGTGTCCCAAAAACTTCAGCTACCTCTTCCTGATGTTAAGTATAAGCCTCCTCCTTGTTTAGGACGTAGGCGATCATGGCTCTCCACCTGCCTCTATCCTTTGCAACTCTCAACAAGTTCCTTCCCTCTGCTTCCTGTCCTAGACCACGTTCTGTCATCCACTTGCTTAAGCCCTCCCAGGTATGTCACATGTTGTTTACCCTTGTCTCTCTTTTCACTCTATTCGACCCGTGAGTATCAGATTCTCCAGGCCCTCCTTCCTCATTATGTGTCCCAGGAACTTCAACCGATTTGAGGCCGTTCAACCAGCAAAAAGTTCGATCCTTACTTGGTATCATGTTACCTTGTGCTATGCCCCAGCTCTCTTCCCGTACTCGTTGGTCTAATCTCGCTTTTTGTCTCATGCAGCCGCTCCGTTTGGGCCCTTCTTGTACTGATATCTCAATCTTCGCACGGCCATAAGGAGAGTTATACAGCTTCCAAACTGGTTTAGGGATTGGCACCAGTATAAGTCGCTGATCCTCCAAGTGTTGTGATTCTTCCTGACGAAGAAAGTTGTCTTTCGACTTTCAGTCAATAAGCCGTGGTAAAACTCTTGTTGACGACCGGGCGGACTAGAAATAAAGCCAAGCTCTCACCGAAGAAATAATAATTCTTGTTTAATGAAGGGGAATAAAATATTTCACAATTGGATATATTTTGTATCTATTAACGCAAAAACTTTAACAAGCGGCGTTTCGGAATCTCGATCTATGTATTCATCAAGGTTCCATCAGAAATTCAAGTGAATATTAGGCCCCTTCTTCGTGAGGGTGGGAAACTGCGTGTGTCTGACGACTCGTCTGTCTGTCATCCCGGTCCGTCTCCCTGTATCCTCAAAATAGAGCTGAATAATTCTACGCCCACATATCAAACCGTTCACGCGCCAAAATAACTCAATCTTACATTTTTTTAAAAAATCGGGTTTAAAATCCTATGTTTTGATTATACTTCATTTCATTCAGAGCCACTGCTCCAAAACTAATATATTCGGCTGACATATACGTCAGAAACGAAATCAAAAAACATGCTCTGACCTGTCAAATTCGAGGTCACACCTGGCTTCTCGACAAATATCCCGGCCTGGGAAAATTAATAAGGTCTAGAATAGCATACACTAATCCATTCCAAATCGTTGCCTTAAAATTTAAAAACTACGATATCTCTCAGTAACAAGTTACCTTGTCATAGTAAGAAGAAAGAGGGGTATATTATGAGGATATATACTAGGTATTTACTCTGTCTGCCCACTGAGACAAGTTGTGACACAAGGTCTTTTTTTTAAGGTGTGTACCCGAGCGAGAACACCCGGGCAAGGGACAAAATTTGCCCACCACCGTCGGTTGCGCTGACCTCAGTGCGAGCACCGATCCCTCCCTCTGGTGCAATGGGAGGACGCGGCCTCGGGCAGCCATTATATATATATATATATATATGTAAGTGAACATAGAAGTCAACACTTAGAGGCGACCGTCTGTTTCATGCTATATGCAATCGTCAGGCCACATGTGCTGTTATTTTTCTCGGCTATGTATATATATATACGGGTCAGTGGCGCATTGTGGGAAGTCTATTATGGCGGTTGTTTTACCGGAAGTCGTTTATTTATTTATTTGGGTTAAATTATTTTGCTTGTTTTTATTTTTTGTTTCTTATTTTATTTATTTATTTATTTTTTTAATCGATGTTTTTATTAACGTAGTAAAAATTTGTTTCTGTCACTTATTTAATAGTTTTGTTTTGGTTTGAGAATTTAATTAAAGCTATTTATTCGATTTTGGGGTTGATTGTTGTAGTTTATTCTAACTATTATTTTGGCAGGAACAGTTTTTAATTTGTGTTTATTTAGGTTGATTATTTTTATTTGTTTTTTCTCACGGTAACTTTATCGGGATTGGTTTGTTTATTTATTTACTTGGATGAATTTAGGTTAATTTATTTTACTTGTATATTTTCTCTTTTTCGGTTTTTCGATTTTTAAGTAACATAGTATTTATTTATTTATTTATTTTTTATTTTTTATTATTATTATTATTTTCTTTTTATCGTTATATAACATTTATAGGTATTTTTTTCGTTCGATTTTTTAGTCTAACTAATATTTTGGTCATAATGGTTTGCTAATTTGTTTATTATTTACTTAATTTATTTGGATTCGTTTTTTTGTTATTATTATTATTCTACTTCGTCTATTCTAACAGGTGTGATTTGGTAATTTGTTTGGATTAATTAATTTAGCTTATTTTATTGTTATTTTATTTGTTTTTATTTTTTATTTTTTCGTTTTCAATTTTTTAAGTAACGTAGTAAAAATTTGTTTTCATGTCTGCATTTTGAGATGAGCTCGGATCTTTTATTTAATAATTTATTTTGGTCTGGGAAAGTAATGATAGCTATTTTTTCCTCCAAGCAAAGTTTGCAAGTTTTTGATTGATTGTTGAAAGCTGATGATTTTTTCATTATTTTCCAAGATATGTTTGGTGCGATGTGCGTTTTGTTTTTAATTCCCCGGATATACTTAGAAAGCATTGTACTGTTCGCATATTTACTATTTGTGAATATCGTGGCTTGGTATATTACGTTGTTTTGTAAACAGTTTCCGTTTAAGGGACATTCGTTCTTTATTCTGCAGTTGCACGTGGGTTTAATTTGTTCGTGTGGTTTGTTGGTAATTTTCCTGTTGTGCTTTTTTATTATTTGTGCCATGTTCTCGGTGCAGCTGTAGCTGATTTTTACTGTGTTTTTGTTGAATATTTTGTGTAGGGTGCTTGATTCAGGGAAGTGTTTGTGTAAGAGTTTGAAGAATATTTTTCCTACGTTTGTTTTTTACGTTTTTGCTGTACGGCGGGTTGAACCATATGATATTTCTTCTCCTGTTGGTCTTTTTTGTGTTCTGTGGTGAGTATGTGAGTGTTGCTGGGAATCCGTTATCTTTTAGGACTGATTCATAGTCTTTCTTAGCTTTGTTAAATATGGATTCATTGGAGGAATTGTCGGAAAGCCTGCGGTTAATCGATTTTGGTATCTGTTTGATTATAGAAGGCGGGTGGTTGGAAGATGTGTGTATGTAGAGTGGTTTATAATTAGGTTTATATGTGCTTTTTCTTAGGTTGAAGGTGACATCTAGAAAATCTACTTCGTTTAGGTTAGTTTTTATATCTATGTCGAATCCGTTATTTTTAAAAATCTTTATTATTGCTTTTCTAGTTTTGTCTGTGTTTTGTTTGTTACAGTTTCTTAAGATTATGAGACCGTCGTTCCTGTAGAGTCCTGTGTCATTTCTATCTATTATTTTGCTCAGGTCGTGTAGTAAGTAAATACCTATGATTTCGCATCTCTCTGCACCGTCAAAGCTTCCCATTGTAGTGTCAAATATATATTACACACCGTTTGTCCAGAAAAGAAAGCTCTTGTTCGAACATAAGAAAAATTAAATAAAACAGCTTAACCATAGTACCTTGTCTGTCGTTTTTAATGAAACATGTATGTATACATATATATATATATATATATATATATATGTGTGTGTGTAAGAACTGTCCAAATGTTTTATATTTCCGAGCGCTTTCGGCTCTACCTTTAGCCATTATCAAGGATGATTCGATTTTTTTCAGCTTAATTGGGTGTGTGCGTTCTGTGTATGTCTTAGTGTGTGGTAGGGATGTTTTTAATTTCCGAATACGGTTAGCACATTGTGGCTTTGTTCGTAGTTAATATTGTTAAGGGTTGGCTTTTTCTTTTTTATTATTAAAGCTTCCATTATTTTTAATCATTTTTTGCAGGTGGATGCAGTTAATATATTTGTGTAGGAACATACTAGTAGAAAACACATGGACGGTTCTTACACACCCTTTGTCCAGAAAAGAAAGCTCTTGTCAGAACACAAGAAAAATTAAATAAAAAGCTTAACCGTAGTACCTTGTCTGTCGTTTTTAATGAAACATATATATAGTTAGTTAGTTAGTTAGTTAAATATAATAGACAATGACATTTGGATATTTTTATTAAGCTGTTCTTTGAGCTAAATGTTCGCATAACCACTGTGAAGATGGTTCATGTGAGCCGAAAGCTTAAATCAAGGAACAGCTTAATAAAAAATATCCAAATGTTGGACAATTTTTGTCTTTATTTTCTCCTAAAATGAAAGCAAATATATGGAGTTTAGGACGGCTCCTGATCAAACATAATAGACATTCATTATTTGTTATATTTAATATATGTATGTTTAAATAATTATCTGCTTCCCTAATACACTAAATTAGGAACTTGTTATACCATAATACCTATTCTATTGTAATAGACTCTCCCACAGATAATAAGTAGTAGTAGTTCGGCTCAGTGGTGTTGAGCGAGTCAGATAATATCGGACATTGAAGTACCAACCATCACAACTAGATTGCTGCGTCATTAACTCTTATTTTCAAGTTCCTAACGTTTTGTACGTCGAACCTAATTTAGGACGACTTATTGAAATACAAGCCTCCACTGTGAAAACTACTCTACAACAGAACTGTAATCTTAATTCCTATTGTATGAAATATGTTGCTATGTTTAATTAAAACATAGAGCTCTATGCGTGAATCAGTTTTAATATTTAATAATAAAGGATTCACTTCGATTATGTACCAACGTGTGTGTGTGTCTGTGTTATATATATATATATATATATATATATATATATATATATATATATATATAATTTCGGACTCACAATCAAAATAAATGAAACATGAAGAAAAAGAAATTAATAAAATCGTATAGACTCCATACCCAAAACATTAAAAAAAATTAAATTTAAAATTCTCAGCGTCCACCTGCCTTTGTGCGCATGTGTAGTCGCATGATCTTTTCAGCCGACCCTTGTATGAATGGACAAGATTTAACCGGTAGGACCCATTCGCACAGTCTTGTGCAGCTACTACCGTAAAGCTAATATTGTTTAATTTAAAAAAAAAAAAAAAAAAAAATTTTAAAACATGGTCGGCAAAGATGTCACCAAGGTCACAAATGCAGGATTAACCCCCTACCACCAACAAAAAAGAGGAATTTTAAGAAGCGAAAAAAGAGACATTGAAAGAAAAAAAATAACAATAGAAAATAAATCCCGTAAAAAAAAAAAACAAAAAAACAAAACAAAAAAAAAAAAAACGCCTACCCAGGAAACGACAAACTGGGCCTAATAATTAAAAATACCCCCTCCTTTGCATTATCGATATCACAGAGTTTGCGCAGAAGGTCAAAGAGTGCAGTGCACATACCAAATGAAAGATAGGGGTTTACTGATTGATCTGCTAGAATTTTTGACCTTCGAAAAGAAAATTGTGTCTTTTTGTGATTAAAAGAAAAAAAAAACAGTAAAACCTCAACATAGTCATATCGGATTTAAGAAACCACTCGTGGATCCTGTGAGTCATAAAGAACTGACTTTTTTATTTTTTGTTGAACGAAGTTACACAAATGCTATAAGAAATCCTTTTTCGAGTCCGTGTTAAATTACTAAGTACATATCAACCATATTGGAACAATAAAGTTAGCTGATTTCAGCTATTTTTAAAGACAGCTCTCGCTGCTTACCAACGTTAGGCTGTTGTTCGCCTTTTTTTGTATGTATTTTTCACCGACCCCTCTCACATTTCATGGTTCCCGGAAGATCAAAAAATGAATTTGATATACGTTCCCTCTACGGGTTTTTGTAAATCAAAATTTGAGAAAATGCTTAGTACGTCGGATAAACTCGATTTCACTAAATTTTGTTAGGGAAAACAAGCAAAGCATTCAACCCAAACAGGTATGGAATTAACTGGGTTTTAAGTCAGTGCTGACGACTCTGTTAGCATAGTACCCATCAAAACTGATAAGACTATTTACATATGAAGATTTGGAAATAATATTGAATGATATTTTCTCAATATGAACAAGGAAAAGTGTGTATACCTTAGAGAGTTTTGCGTAACACTGATTCCCCGCAGTAAATGCGGTGATCGAGGGAACTTGTTTCATTACGAACTTAGAAAATGATTGGATTTAAAGAACATACCTCCCCTTCAGTTGGTTCTTTAAATCGATCTTTTACGCTCTCGTAACTACTAACAACTAAATAAGAAAAATGCAATGACTGGTCAACAAATATTTACTTCACCATTTAAGCATTAATTAAATTATATATATATATATATATATATATATATATATATATATTAGGTTGGTGCAAAAATAATGACGTAATAATGTCGTTTTTTGACATTAAAAAATACGTCAAAAAACGACATTATTACGTCATTATTTTTGCACCAACCTAATTATATATAATATTATATATATATATATATATAAAAATGAACGTTGAAGTCAACACTTAGAGACGACGGGCTGTTTCATGCTAGACGCAATCGTCAGGCCATATATATATATATATATA
>OZ010614.1:47923111-47933111 GCA_963932145.1 Acanthosepion lycidas
TCAGCTATTCTATTAGAGATTATCAATGATTCTTTTTTAAATGAATATGTAGATTTTTTATATATGTGTATGTGATGGAAATGTATTTTTTTTCCAAACACGGTCAGCTTATTGAGTGTTGGCTATTTCTATTAAATTATTAATGCTTATTTTTTAGGTCTATTTTTTTGTTTTTTTTTACATGTGGGAGAGGCTATTACAGTCGTATTTTCTCCGACTGTTGAGATTTGACATGCTGGAATTTTTCCTAATCAATAAGATTAGCCACTTCCCACGTTTTATTTGATATTTTATACACTTTTACGTAACATTGGTCTTTTCCCAAGCTGGCGATCTTTCATTTAACAAGACGATGTTCATTAAATGTTGTGATCGAGAGAGATTTCCCCTTCTTTAAAACGAAATGAGATAAATATTGGATTTCAGATACACGTTTCACTCAGTTTTGCTGCATGCTTGCCGAGTCCACAACGTATGATAAACATTCTAGTTGTATCAGGCTATTCCCGGACATGATTGTCTAGCTGCAAGAATGAAGCATCTGTTGATATTCATTACGTCCGACGTTATTTTTTAGTGGATACTCGTGTTTCAAAAGACGATCCGTTTTTTTTTCTTTTTCACCTCTACCGGTTTGCGCTCACGATAAAACAAAGAAAACGTGGATTCCGGCAGGGTTCGAACCTGTGTTTCCTTCTAAATTGAAAAGCAGAGTGTGATTCCGGCGTGGTCACAGGCAAGCAAAGCTTTATCTATACTTTTAAGGAGTGCACATGTTTGGGTTCAGGTTTTCTCGACAGTTCACGCCTATTTGATTTCGTGACCGAAATGTAAACAAAGCAATTTCTAAAGAATTAGTAGATTTATTTTTAATCCGATATTTTTATTAGTTCAACCTTTTTTTAGTGACTACCCCTGTTGGAAATACACGGTTCGTCTTTTTAAACAGTGTGTAGTATGCCTATTGGCTTGTAAACAAGAAAGAAAATTAATAAGAAAATATTTGCCCACTGTGTTCGAAAATGCGTCCTAATTTATCGTTTCCTAAGCCGGCCATTGTAGTCTTACGAACGCTTAGTCTCAAACGATTTAGATTTTATATATATATATATATATATATATATATATATATATATATATATATATAGTATAATGAGAAGCCACGTATACTTTTTAAATATGTATAGATAGAAAAAGTTGCAAATTAAAAGAATAATGTTTTTTATGAAAGTATTTATTTATATATATTTGATATTTCAGATCGACCTCGATCTTTCTTCAGAAAGATCGAGGTCGATCTCTGAATTCAAAACCCGCGGCGGACCTTGTGGCACTTAGTGCACCAGGTCTCTGTATTCGGCCCTTCAAAAAGTGTGGATGTTCCTGCACGAAACCATCACCGCTATAATCAATTCTCATGTGCTGTTGTCGGGCTGTCAGTTTCCTGGGAACTGATCGGCTCGACCCTCATACGTCGAGAATTCGACGGGAGAGTCGAGTATATATATATATATATATATATATATATATATATATATATATATATATATATGTTTCATTAAAAAAAAGAACCCATTTAAACACACACACGCACTTATCAAACTCCATCCGAATCCTTCTAGTAAAAAATACAAACATGATAACCTCACCCACATATGATAAAAGATTAAAAGTGATGGAAGCCTTAATAATAAAAAAGAAAAAGCCAACACTGCATAAAAGCCGCAATGTGCTGTGTTCAGAAAATAAAACATTTTATAACTCTAGAAACATACACACAACGCACACACCCAGTTAAATTGAAAAAATAAAATCATCCTTGATAATGGCTAAAAATTTAAACGAAAGTCCTCGGAATTACAGAACATTTGGACAGTTTCTAAACTCTCTATGTCCAGAAAAGAAAACACTTGTTCGAACCCAATAAAAATTAAATAAAAAGCTTAATCGTCGTACATTGTCTGTCGTTTTTAATGAAACATGCATAAATGAAGGATTACTGTCTATATATATATATTAGTGAAAATCAAACGTGAAAGATGTAGGCGCATGTGCAGGAAAGGCAAACCCGGAAAGAGCGCGCAAATTGCGCTTATACCTGTAGATAGCATGCAAAACAATTTCGGATTGGCTAATGCAAATCTCGATGCTATTATAAAAGTAAGATGTACCTCCTGATATAGGTAAGGATTTTCTAAAAGTACATCGTGGAACGAATTATGCGCAGAGGCGGCTTGTAAACAGGTTGGGGTAACTGACAGAACCCATGCACATCAGGAATACCTGAAATGCGCAATGAAGCCAGGGTGATATCGCTGATGACCTCCACTATTTCATTTTATAAAGGCATTCCAAGAAATATATATATATATATATATATATATATATACATATATGTATATGTGTGTGTGTGTGTGTGTAAATATATAGAAAAATAGGAAAGAATATATTTTTGGCATTTAAAAGAAATGAATAAAACACCAAAAATAAAATGGTAAATAATAAATAGAACAAGATCTTGTAAAACCTGGGATGACCCATGCCCTTTATGCCTACATGGAAATCTACACATTATTAATGTCATGGGTCCTTACCTATAACTACAGAATGAACTCTTCCTGACACTATGTATATTACGCCTCTCAAGAGAGAGGGTCGAATCGAGTCGAACTTCTCGGCTTGACAGTGGAACTCTCTGCCTCTGAGCAGAGAGGAACCCGGACGAGGCCCCGCCGAAGGGCAGAGTCTCGTTCAAGGAGGTTGACCAACGAGATCCCGTTTATACGGGTTCTACGGGCATTTTTTGACCGAGCCTACGGGCTCGGGAAACCCACGTTAAACTCGGCCTTGTGCCACATGCAACCCTTGTGGGGGGTGGCTAGATACCGAATCGAGTCGAGCCGATAGTAGATCACTCCAAACCAGACTGACAGTCATACTAACACCTTCCACATCTTGTATTATTATTTCGTGTAATATACCTTCGTTATTTCTACTCTTGTGTTCGTGTTGTTCTTCCTTGGTCCTAACCTGGACCATAACAACATGACATGAGTTAACGGTTTTTTTGCCGACATCAACAAATTTTCGCATTAAATAATTAGCATAAAAAAAAAATAAATTTAAAATTTCATAGTCTAATAAAAGGTTTAAAAGCTTAACCCAATCATAAGATTAAAAAAAACCTTTATGAAGTCGTCAAAAAAAAAAAAAAAAAAAAAAAAAGGAACAAATTGTAATTTAATACGATGCATTTATATACGAACAACCCTTTTAGAAAAAAAAAGTCTAGACATTTAACGGCGTAACAATAATCCTGACAACCCTGTCGCTAAAACAGACTGGACGATATGCGTATAATGAATGTCATCATTTGCTTTAATTTAGACACCCCAACCTTAACTTGACCTCTTTCCGAAAGTAACCGATATGTTGATACAAATTGTTAATCGTTACGTCTCTTATTTAAATTATTGCTTCAGCCGTTTCCATAGTAATTAATTTTACGAATGAATATGCTTATAAAGACACGTAAATTTCAAGATTAGTTATTCCAAAAATTTCGCTTCAGGATGAAACAGAGTTTGATACTTTAATTCAATTTAATTTTAATAATTATATTTTTTGGCTCCTGTTTTTGAGACATGAGAACTCTTATGTAGCGAAGGAATTATATTTTTTTAAAATAATTATAATATATATATATATATATATATATATATATATATATATATATATATATAGAGAGAGAGAGAGAGAGAGAGATATTAGTGGTTAATATACACATACATATATGTACATAAATCTAAAACACACAAATATATATACAAACGTTCATATGTGTGTGTGTGTGTGTGTGTTTAAAAAATCCAGGTAGAACTCAATGTCCAGGACAGAGTAAGGATATAATAAAAAGGCTTAAACACTAATATTCCATGGTCATAATTTATTCCATTGGAATCGTAAATACGATCCAATTCATCAGACCTATTTGTAGGTCTGATGAATTGGATCGTAAATAAGCCTTTATATATATATATATATATATATGTGTATGTATGTATGTATGTATGTATTAGTGAATATTCATAATATCCAACGTCGATAGCATGACTCGGAGTTTCATGCAGTTCTTGCAATCTTCAGGTGCAAATATGTTCTACCGTTATGGAGTTCGCATTCTCATAGCTATTTAATTATTATCGTGTAAAATATTAGAACTAATTATGAATAATTTATATCATTGAAATTCTTAATTTCGAAAGGCTAAGAATTAAAATTAAAGAAATATGTATGTATATATATATATGTGTGTGTGTGTGTATATATTTGCAAGAATTCTGATATAAATAAAAAATATATCTGTAAAAGGACAATATGAAAGATTTTTTTTTTACCGACGCGTTTCGTCTTCTGATAGAATTTATCAAGGCAAATGCAAAGATTATAAGCTTAACATAAAATTTGTTACAACTACTTCTGAAACAATAAAAAATTAATATAAAACAAAATAATAAGCAGCTAAAACTTAATGGATGAATTTAATCTATTGCCTGTAATAATTGCCACGAGGATTACATAGGAGAAACATGAAGGAATTCAAATAATAAAAGATTATATAGACACAAAAGGGATCTTTTGCAAAACAAAACAACACACTCACTGCATTAGTTGTCACCATAATGAGTCTGGGGATAATTTTGATTTAAGAAGAAAGCAATTTACTAAAACGGATATATATATATATATATCATAACGTCGATAGAATGTCACAAGATCAACCGCAATAAATTTATGTTCAGATTCTTACAACATTCCGCCATTCTTGATAGATCTATCATCACAATGTTGGATACTTAATACCAAAAGTGATAAAACAAACAAACAAACAAACAAAAAAAAGTTAAATTTAAAATTCGCGGGTGTAATCACATCAACGTAAACATCACTTTAGTCTGATGAAGTCCTAAAGGGCGCAAGGCGTCGCACGAATTTTTTTTTCCACTTTGTTATATAGGGTGCGATTGATAAATTGTCGTCTAAATGGCACAAAAATGAAAAATAATATTGGCATCTCATTGTATCTATATATATTTATTAAAGATATTTTTATGTTTAACGTTCTTTTTATAGATACAAGTATTTAAGTAAATGCTCTGTTTATAATAAACAGTATTAAATAACGTTTACCGGCCTGAATGTCCGAGAAATTTTCATAAAAAATATTCGTCCTTTGACAGGATTCGAACCTATACGGAACCGTCATTTACGCTGACGTGCCTAACCGATTCGGCCACAAAGGAGCGTTCGGTTGGCAAGGTCGAATTTACTGTTTATAAACTTGCCAACCGAACGACCTTTGTGGCCGAGCGGTTAGGCAAGTCAAGCTAAATGACGGTTCCGTATAGGATGCAGGTTCGAATCCTGTCAAAGGACGAATATTTTCTATGAAAATTTCTCGGACATTCAGGCCGGTAAATGTTATTTAATACTGTTTATTATAAACAGAGCATTTACTTAAATACTTGTATCTATAAAAAGAACGTTAAACATATGTCTTTAATAAATAAATTGTCGGACTTTGTCCATTTCTTATATATATATATATATATATATATATATATATATATATATATATAAGGTTGGTGCAAAAGTAATGACGTAATAATGTCGTTTTTTGACATATTTTTAACGTCAAAAAACGACATTACGTCATTATTTTTGCACCAACCTTATTACATACCAAAATTACACATAAATATCTTGAAATACTAAAGAGTAAATTTATTCAATAAAATCGCTTCATCGACTGTCTTCAGACGACTTCGGAATCTCCTGCAACTCTTCTGTACGGTTTCCTTGTTTAAGTTGGTGAATTCTGCCATAATTCTTGCCTTCAGTTCATCTTTGGTGTTACAAGGAATTTTGTTGGTCTCTCGCTCAACTGCATACCACAGGTAATAATCATGGGGGGGCAGGTTGCAGTTCGGGGAATTAGGTGTCCAGATGTAAGGGGTGATGTGGTCGAAAAAGTTGTCTCACAGCCATGACTGGGTTTTCCTGCTTACGGCGCATGGTTCAGAGTCCTGTTGCCAGACCCTCTTGTCACAGGACAGCACTATCTCCTCAAGGCTTTTGATGTCGGCCTCCGTGTGGAGTGTGAGGCTCTGTGGGATAATGAATCGCGGCATAAACGTTACCATCACTAGGGAACACTCCAAACAACTCTGTAATCACCATTTGACTCATCCATCGTTTTCTTGAATCCTTTGCAATGCCACTTGACGGCCAATCGGAAATGTTCGTATTGGAGCTTCCGGCATGAATGCCAAGCAGTACAGAAAGCCGTTTCCAAATTTGTGGTGGAGTGAATTGTATCATGGTGCTCCTTTTTTCTCACAGACGGTGCCCAACTATACTGTATAGTCGACAAAATCAAAAACAACGCGCATGCGCGAAATTAAAAATATAAAATGGCGGCAATTTACCCATTGCAATATATATATATATATATATATATAAGACTTTTTTATGTTGATACGTTCTTTTTATAGACACAAATATTTAAGTAAATGCTCTGTTTATAATAAACAGTTTTAACAACATTTACCGGCCTGAATGTCCGAGAAATTTTCATAGAAAATATCCGTCTTCCAACAGGAATCGAACCTGTATCCTATACAGAAAAGTCATTTAGCTTTGACGTGCCTTAACCGATTGGGCCACAGAGGAGCGTTTCGGTTAGCAATGTGGATTTTACTGTTTTTAAACACAATTCTCCATGATTTTCTCTCATACATTCATATCTGCTCAATGCCTATCCCAATGTAAACAAATGACGTCACACATTATGAAATGGACAAGGTCCGGCAATTATTTTTTAAGACATTTTTTTATGTTTAAACGTTCTTTTTATAGAAACAAATATTCTGTTTATAATAAACAGTATTAACAACATTTACCGGCCTGAATGTCCGAGAAATTTTCAGAAAAAATATGCGTCCTCCGACAGAAATCGAACCTGCATCCTATTTGTTTACATTTGGATACGCCTTGAGCAGATATGAATGTACAAAAAATCTACATTCATATCTGCTCGATGCCTATCCAAATATAAACAAATGACGTCACACATTATGAAATGGACGAAGTTCTTTTTTATAGCCCGAATGAATTGAATGTCCGAGAAAACTGTCATAGAAATGGCCGGTAAATGTTGTTTAATACTGTTTATTATAAAACAGAGCATTTACTTAAATATTTGTATCTATAAAAAAGAATGTATAAACATAAAAATGTTTTAAAATAATTGTTGGGCTTTGTCCATTTCATAACGTATAAGTTTAATTATAAGACAGAAGACCATCCTTTCCCCCATCCCTCTTTTGGCCTTGTGCTATATTTCTGTAAATTTTACAAAATAAATATCGCTATTCGCTATGGTACCTAGACTTTATGAATTTAAGGGCAGTACTAGATTAGCAACAAGGTCCCATCTATTTACGGTTGAATTGGCTAGATGTAACCGTAAGTTCTATGCTAACAGTTTCTTTTCCCGCTTGTGGGACTCTCTTCCGGCTCTATGCTTTCCAAATAAGTTTGTCAAAAATTTAAATGCAATGTTAATTGTTATCTACTGTCTTCCTGATTACTCTTCTATTGCTCTCGCTGCTCAATAATGCTTTTTTTTTTTTTACAGTAAGGTTTATCCTATACAAGGTCCGGGGGCCACAGGAAGTGAAGGGTTACATTAAGAGGCAGTTTATACGGATAGGAGGGGAAGACAACGGTTAACTCTAAACTTGAACAGATTGTAGTGATCGGGGAAACATTCCCTTGGGGATCTGTTCAACAGAGCAGTGATTCGCTGGAAGAAGCTGTTCGAGTGGAACTTACTTCTCACCGATGCAATGCGGAGAGTGGCTTGATACTATGTAAGGGGCATGGCGGGTCCCAGCAGTGAAGGCTACAATTAGCGGAACCAAGGAATGTACAGGGTGTCCCAAAAGTCACGCAACAATTAGCAGAAATTGACATCATCTTCCATAATTCGATCAATAAAATGTCTTAAGAATATATTGTCACATACAGAAACATGATACCATTTGGTAAATAAATATAAAACTTACAAGGTTTTTGAATGTTAATCTGACTTTTGGAACACCCTGTAGTTCGTCCGAGCACTTTACATAGTAGCGATAGAGCGGTGAGAGACTCGCCACATCACGCTTGAAAGAGAGGTTAGAAAGTGGAAAATAATTTATCACCCACTAGGACTCGGAGACGCTTTTGAACTCTATCAAGACTGGAAAGTCAGAGCTGGGCAGCTCCTGCCCTAAATATGGCAACAGTACGGCATTTTCAGTCTGATCTGGCTTTTAGAACGGTAGAGGATAGCATGAGGAGTCAGGTACTTTCTGGAGCGGTAGAAGTAGCCGGCCATTTTCCCGGTGGATCGTAAGAAAATAAAAGGATGAACCCAAAATGCGATTTGCAGGTCGAGAACACTAGAATCAAGCAGACGCAGAAGTTTAAATATCTGGGAAGCGTTTTGTCAGAGGACGGTAAATGCGACACTGAGATCCGTAGAGGTATTGGGATGGCCAAGAACGCATCCCAAAAGTGAGCAGAATATTGCAAGACAGGAGGAATACTGAGCTGTTACGTGGCATCTGCAGAAGGGTAGCGAAGGAGAGTGAGAAGAAGGGACTAAGCATAAACTACAAGAAAACAGAATGCATCGTCATCAGTAAAAGAGTATTGCGAGACAGGAGAATTTCTTTGGTAACAAAGAAAAAAAATACTGAGCTGTTGCATGACATCTGTCATTCTTTATGGCAGCGAATGTTGGACGATTTCCTCAAAGATGAAGAAGAGACTCGAGGCGACGGAGATGTGGTTCTACAGAAGGATGCTGAGGATATCATGAACCGAGCGTGTGAGCAACGATGAGGTCTTAGTGAGGTTGCAAACAAGGAGGAGGCTTGTACTTGATATCAAGGAAAGGCAGCTGAAGTTTCCGAGGCACATAATGAGGAAGGAGGGCCTGGAGAATCTAATACTCACGAGTCGAATAGAAGGAAAGGGCGACAAAAGAAGACAACACATGACATACCTAGCGGGCTTAAGCAAGCGGGTGACAGAACGTGATCTGCCGAAGTTGGCAGAGGGAAGGAACTTGTTGAGAGCTGCAAGGGATAGAAGGAGGTGGAGAGCCATGATCGTCTACGTCCCGAAAGGACATGGCAGATAAAAAGAAAGAAAAGTCCCTCGAGACACGGAGACTCATTTAGGGGGACGTCCATTCATAGCGAAGTGAAATATTAGGTTGGTGCAAAAAATGTCGTTTTCTCACATATGTTACTATGTGAAAAAACGACATTATTTTTGCACCAACCTAATATGTTCTTTTATTCTCCTTTCTCCTCACTAAAGTCAACTCCTTCGCCCTTCACTCCCAGTAACCCCCTTGAGTCCTAGCGGCATTGTCGCCTTGCTTGGGGTGAAATAAATAAATAAATAAATAATACATTTTTTTTGGTCGCTGCCTATTTTTTTTTTTTTTCATTTCATCAATTATTACTTCTCTTTTTCTACGTGTGTTAATTAATATTTCCCGATACAAAGAACTCCTTCATCGTATTGTTCACTTATAGCAACAATCCGCCGAGCCCCTTTGAAAGGAATTAAAATGGAGAGATGGAATAAAAACGCGCAAGAAGGCGGGGGGAATACCTTAAGTAGGTCTTTAATGGTAATGTATTAAATACAGGGGGTTTATGCATGCACGTTTCGGGGCCTTTGAAGTCAGTGTGTTGACAGTGCGTGACTAACTATTCTGATTGGCCCAGCGCCAACTAAGCTCCGGGCTTGGGTCTCCGGCGATTTCCTTCAATAAGCAACCGTATTGCGATACTTAGGCCTAATGATTACCTTCCACAATAGTGTCATATGGCACGAGAAAATGACTTCACATTTATATATCTATCTCTGTTCCTAT
>OZ010614.1:47938111-47945611 GCA_963932145.1 Acanthosepion lycidas
GCCGAAAACCCAAGTATAATTATTAAAATTAAATTGAGTTAAAGTATCAAGCCCGGTTTCATCCTCTAGCGAAAATTTAGAAATAACCAATCTTGAAATTTACGCATCTTTATAAGCATATTCATTCGCAAAATTAATTACCATGGAAACGGCTGGGGCGACCATTTTTATCCACATATTAATTTTTATCCACATGTCAGTCACCTTCGCTTTGCAGCGAAGGAATCATATTTTTTAAAAATAATTATACATATATATATATATATATATATATATATATATATATATCGAGAGAGAGAGAGAGAGAGAGACTGCCATAAATAAATAGCAACTGATATGTTGTTCTATTGAAAGATGCTAAGGATACCATGAGCCAAACATGTGAGCAACGTCGAGGATTTGAAGAGAATAGAAACAAAGTATAAACTTATACTTAACATCAGAAAGAGGCAGCTGAAATTTCTGGGACACGTAATGAGAAAAGAGGACTTGGAAAATTTGATACTCACAAGATGGATATAGAGAAAAAGGAATAGGGGGGAAAGCAACGCGCGGCATATTTAAGGGCCTTGATCAAATGGATGGTGGAACAGGATCTGGGAGAAATAACAAAAAGACAAAACTTATTAAGAGCTATCAGAGACAGGAAGATGTGGAGAGTCATGACTGCTTACTTCCTGAAGAGTCGTGACGCATAAAAGAAGAAGAATTGACCATTGACAATCATTCATTTATTGGTTTGAAATGCAGCGACTAGAGCTTTGTAATAAATAATGGGGTTGCTACGAACCCCTGTTGACAACATATTTCCTAATTATCTTGTTTGTCCAGATTGAATTCTTGGTTGAAGGGCAGAGTGACTGCATTTTACGACATCTCAATCCTTACTGGGTGTTTTAATGTCAAGTCTTATATAAAGCTCCTAGTGAAGATTGATCACCCTCCTCGATAGTAATCGTCATCAGGAGTAGACTTGCTAAACCTTGAGTCGTACACAGGCACTTATTCAGTGTCAAATTTGTTGATTAATTTAATGTTGAATTTTCTTTAGGGCACCCAGTGTGGATCAAATTCATGACATAATATGGATTTATATTCATATGCATAACGTGAGTAAAGAGAGGCAGAACAGTGAATAAGATGAAGAGACTGGCACAGAGAGATTTGAAAAGAAAGACACTTTAACGAATAGATAGATAGGTACATTGACAGAGAACAGAATTATATATATATATATATATATATATAAAGAAAGAAAGAACAGTAAGGTATATAATCCGGTGTTCTTATAGATATTTTTATTTTTACAAAATAGTGCTCAATGTAAATTTACAGAGCATTGATATTATAAATTAACTGATTTAAACTATGGTTTTTTCGCTACACAGTTCTAACCATGTTTCAAAATTGGAAGTTAAAAGCTTCGAATTTAATTTTGTAATTAAATTAAAGACATTAGTTCCATTTCATCCTCAAGCGAATTTTGGAGTAACTTTTAAAATTACTGGGTTTTAAAGGCACAGCAAAAAATCATAATTTATGTTTCCAAGGATAAAGAGAAATCTGTTCATCCAGACAAGGGGTGTTTGGGTGTTCATTATGTCTGTATTTTGATATATCAGTTATTAGTTACGTTTTGGTAGGGGTAGGGATGTATTTTTCAATGAATTCTGACATCCGTTAAATGCATGTCGTCTGGATTTTAAAAAAAATCCAAACGACATGCATTTAACGGATGTCATTAAATGTCCATTTTTGAAACATGGTTAGAACTGTGTAGCGAAAAAAGCCATATTTTAAATCAGTTATTTTATAATATATATATATATATATATATATATATATATATAGAGAGAGAGAGAGAGAGATGAAAGGGATAATGGATAGCTAGATAGTGAACAGAATTAGATAACTACACAGCGAACAGAATTAGATAGCTAGATAGATAGCATACAGAATTAGATAGCTAGATATATAGATAGCAAACAGAATTAGAAATATATTATAGCAAACGGAATTAGATAGAAAGATAGCTAGCAAACAGAATTCTGATAGATAAATAGATAACAAAGAGAATTACAGAGCTAGATGGATAGAGCACAAAATTAGATAGCTATATAAATAGAAAACTGAATTAGATTGCGACCATAATTATATAGATAGATAAATAGCCAGCAGAATTAGATAGTGAACAGAATTAGATAGCTGAATGGATAGCGAACAGAATTAGATAGCTAGATGGATAGCAAACAGAATTAGATAGCTAGATAGCTAGCAAATAAAATTAGATAGCTAGATAGCTAGCAAATAAAATTAGATAGCTAGATAGCTAGCAAATAAAATTAGATAGCTAGATAGCTAGCAAATAAAATTAGATAGCTAGATAGCTAGCAAATAAAATTAGATAGCTAGATAGCTCGCAAATAAAATTAGATAGCTAGATAGCTAGCAAATAAAATTAGATAGCTAGATAGCTAGCAAACAAAATTAGATAGCTAGATAGCTAGCAAACAAAATTAGATAGCTAGATAGCTAGCAAACAAAATTAGATAGCTAGATAGATAGCAAACAAAATTAGATAGCAAACAAAATTAGATAGCTAGATAGATAGATAGCAAACAAAATTAGATAGATAGATAGATAGCAAACAAAATTAGATAGATAGATAGATAGCAAACAAAATTAGATAGCAAACAAAATTAGATAGCTAGATAGATAGATAGCAAACAAAATTAGATAGATAGATAGATAGCAAACAAAATTAGATAGATAGATAGATAGCAAACAAAATTAGATAGATAGATAGCAAACAAAATTAGATAGATAGATAGATAGCAAACAGAATAGCAAACTGTTGTAAAGTTAGTGAATGAGAAATAACCAAAACAGGGGTTGGAGATGAAAAGGCAATCTTTATAACATTCCTAACATTTCATTTGAAGTAACAAGGAATATCAACATCACGATTATGTCATTATTTTCTATTTTAATTGCGTGTGGATGATGTGGTTTCTGTCATCTGGAGCAGTTGTCAGTTTGCGATCGTGTAGCGCCAGGTCCACAAGTTTCGAAGTATGGTCCTCTTCCAGACCTATGTGCTTCATTTCAATCGATGCCAATTTTAATAACTGATCGGAGAGAGAAGGAGTATACTGCTGACGGATTAGGTATTTCTGAAGGCGTTTAATTCCATTCACAACAAAGTTTTGATCTGTCAAGACTATTTAGTAATTTGCAATGTTGGATGAAACTAAGCCAAACGTTGTCTATTCTGTGGTCAATTTTTTATGGGCTGAACTAAATTTATTATAACCGATCCATTCACTGAGGTATTCTTCTAATGGACCCAGGGTTATTTCATTCCATTTCCAGATCATAGTTTATCATCATCTTTATTTCTTGGAATAAGATAGATAGATAATGCACAGACCGAGATAGATAGATAGATAGATAATGAACAGACCGAGATAGATAGATAGATAGATAATGAACAGACCGAGATAGATAGATAGATAATGAACAGACCGAGATAGATAGATAGATAATGAACAGACCGAGATAGATAGATAGATAATGAACAGACCGAGATAGATAGATAGATAATGAACAGACCGAGATAGATAGATAGATAATGAACAGACCGAGATAGATAGATAGATAATGAACAGACCGAGATAGATAGATAATGAACAGACCGAGATAGATAGATAATGAACAGACCGAGATAGATAGATAGATAGATAGATAGATAGATAATGGACAGACCGAGATAGATAGATAGATAGATAGATAATGGACAGACCGAGATAGATAGATAGATAGATAGATAGATAATGAACAGACCGAGATAGATAGATAGATAGATAGATAGATAATGGACAGACCGAGATAGATAGATAGATAGATAGATAGATAATGGACAGACCGAGATAGATAGATAGATAGATAGATAGATAATGGACAGACCGAGATAGATAGATAGATAGATAGATAGATAATGGACAGACCGAGATAGATAGGTAGATAGATAGATAATGAACAGACCTAGATAGGTAGATAGATAGATAATGAACAGACCTAGATAGGTAGATAGATAGATAATGAACAGACCTAGATAGATAGATAGATAGATAATGAACAGACCTAGATAGATAGATAGATAATGAACAGACCGAGATAGATAGATAGATAGATAATGCACAGACCGAGATAGATAGATAGATAGATAATGCACAGACCGAGATAGATAGATAGATAGATAATGCACAGACCGAGATAGATAGATAGATAGATAATGAACAGACCGAGATAGATAGATAGATAATGAACAGACCGAGATAGATAGATAATGAACAGACCGAGATAGATAGATAATGAACAGACCGAGATAGATAGATAGATAGATAGACAGAATGAACAGACCGAGATAGATAGATAGATAGACAGAATGAATAGACCGAGATAGATAGATAGATAGACAGAATGAATAGACCGAGATAGATAGATAGATAGACAGAATGAATAGACCGAGATAGATAGAAAGATAATGCACAGACCTAGATAGATAGATAATGAACAGACCGAGATAGATAGATAGATAGATAATGAACAGACCGAGATAGATAGATAGATAGATAATGAACAGACCGAGATAGATAGATAATGAACAGACCGAGATAGATAGATAATGAACAGACCGAGATAGATAGATAATGAACAGACCGAGATAGATAGATAATGAACAGACCGAGATAGATAGATAATGAACAGACCGAGATAGATAGATAATGAACAGACCGAGATAGATAGATAGATAATGAACAGACCGAGATAGATAGATAGATAATGAACAGACCGAGATAGATAGATAGATAATGAACAGACCGAGATAGATAGATAGATAATGAACAGACCGAGATAGATAGATAGATAATGAACAGACCGAGATAGATAGATAGATAGATAATGAACAGACCGAGATAGATAGATAGATAGATAATGAACAGACCGAGATAGATTGATAGATAGATAGATAGATAATGAACAGACCGAGATAGATAGATAGATAGATAGATAGATAATGAACAGACCGAGATAGATAGATAGATAGATAGATAGATAGATAGATAGATAGATAATGAACAGACCGAGATAGATCGATAGATAATGAACGGACCGAGATAGATAAATAGTTAATGAACAGAGGAAGAGATTGTTTAAAAGAGAAAGTTTATTTCAAGGCCAGAGTGTTTGTCTGTCATCGTCCATCTTTATCAGTTTGTCCATTACTTTCTCATCTTTTATATTTCTCGACCACATATCGAGAGAGAGAGAGAGAGAGAGAGAGTGTGTGTGTGTGTGTGGTGGAGGGAAATAAAGAATCCGAGACGCAAGACATAAATGTGGCCAAGAATGTAATTTGGTTTTATACGTAGACACATTTCATATCTTGAGCAAAATTCTTCTGAGAAATGTAAGTCTAAAACAGAATTTCTATCTTTAGGGTATTTCAATATACAAAAGTGTAATTTAGCCTTTTGGTGTCGCAGAATTTAATTATTTAAAAAAAAAAAAAAATCTTGAGGTAAAATTGATTCTGTGGCAAAAGGAACAATAGACCTAATCAGTTCGTTTGTAGGAAATAATGAAGAGAAAACCGGAAGTTTTGAAACAGAAAAACAAATATTACTTTCATAAGTTAGAAGAGAGATTTAAAAAAAAAAAAAAACAAAAAAAAAAAAACTGATTTCAGGAGAGCGAGTCGACAAAGGGAGGTTATTAGTGAAGCTTGTAATATTAAGGCGAAAAATACTTAATGAAATAAAATTTGGAATGAAAGAAGGTTGAGTTGTTTAGGTGCAGAGAGGGACGCGGAAACAGATAGATAGGTACATACGTACATACTCACACACAATATGGTTTTATGTATATATACAACAATATGGTTTTATATACAGGGTGTGTCAAAAATACTTTTACAAATTTGGGATCCCCACACCAAAATAAGAACAAGTCCATATATATATATATATATATTAGGTTGGTGCAAAAATAATGTCGTTTTCTCACATTATTTTTGCACCAACCTAATATATATATATATATATATATTAAACATGAAAAAAAATCTGTATATATATATATATATAAAACACGACAAAAAAAATATATATATATATATTATAAATTAATTGATTTAAAATATGTTTTTTATTGAGCACTATTTTGTAAAAATAAAAATATCTATAAGAACACCGGATTATATATCTTACTGTTCTTTCTTGTTATATATATATATATATATATATATATATATATATATATATATTAAAATATGTGGAAATCTACGCTTTTACCTGAAGACGGTCACGAGACCAGAAACACGTGTAGTAACATTATGTAAAACAAAGCATAATATTTTTTTCTAAATAAATCCACATTACAACCAAAAACGTTTACGGCACCTTTCTTCTCTTCTTTTTAATATACATACTTTTCTCTCGTTGGAACCACTACAACCTCTTTCTTTTATATATATATATATATATATATATATATATATATATATATATATATATAACAAAAGTTCATATATATATATATATATAGAGAGAGAGAGATAGATATATATGCGTGTAGAAATACACGCAATATATGGTTATATATATATATAACATGTAACAAAAGTTTATAACATATAACAAACGTTCATATATATATATATATATATATATACACACACACCATATGGTTATATACATACATACATACATACATACATACAGACTCAAGAACACAGCATGTTTATACATAAATATACACAAAAAATAAATTATAAATAAATGTATATGTAAGTGTTCATATATATATATATATATATATATATATATATATATATATATACTCAATGCGAAATATACATAAAACCCCCTACGATTCGAAGTATCATGCACTACGCAGTCGTCAGGTACTGTAAATTGAACAGTACCTGATGATTGTGTAGTTAATATTTTTGTGTCTCGCGGCTTTGTGGTGCTATTTGTATAATTTATTATCTGTTGTTAAATATTTAATTGCATAATATTTGAATCTAAATTTAGGTTCAAATTACACTTAAGATTGAAAATTCCAAGTTAGAAATTCTAATTTCAGTTTAAAATATATATATATATATATCAGACAGGAAAAATTTGTGTCCAGGCTCTGACAATATGTCACTATTGTTGGTAGATTTTCTCTTGTAGGATAGTTAAAGATGATGGGAAGAAAAAGAAAACAGGTGAATTTGATTAGATTGAAAAAAAAAAATTAACTCTAAAATAAGTAAATACCCTTTCAAAACTTTTTTATACTAATATCGTCTCTTGTTTCGTGAGCATGTGTAGACATGACAACATCAAAAAAGCCTATCCTAAGGGTTGAAAACTGTCACAAAACGTTTTTCAATTTTGTCATTATATATATATATATATATATATATATATATATATATGTTTGTGT
>OZ010614.1:47960611-48013111 GCA_963932145.1 Acanthosepion lycidas
TGTGTTAAGAAAAGAGAGAGAGAGAAAAAAAAAAAACATTACAAACCGCTCCATCTCAGTGCAGACGTTTTATGCTAGCACATTGCGCATGCGTGAATCTCTCTCGGCTTTTCGAGTGTTCACAGCGGTTTCGCATAAATGCAGGCGGGCTTGCGACTACCGCGGCTAAAATATTTATACTTGCTTCATTTTAAAATGCATGAACAAGTGATGGACGTCCTCTTGTCTCTACCCACACAACGACACCACGGGTGTGCGTGAAGCGTGCGAAACTTACTAAGTATTCATAAAATTAGAGACGTCCCTATCGTGATCTGGTGGTCTATATATAAAGATAATACATCTATGCCACTTCGTTATTTGTTAATGTGAGCGGATTTTGAGAATAGCTATCGTTTAACATTATTAGTCCCGCGAGAGCATAAATTCCTGATAGCGTTTAGACAAACAGAAGTAACATAAGTGTCAAACATAATTTTATAGGTTCATTCTGTGTCTTATCTATCTACTCTTAGACGATTCATATCTATCACGATCTCTTTATATCGATCTATGTAACTCTTTTTATATATATTTGTCTCTCTCATTTTTTTCATATCTATGCAATTCTCTTTACATCTATGTATCTCACACTTTTTATATCTATCTATCGCATTCTCTCTATATCTAATTCTCCTTATATCTATCTCATTCGCTTTATATCTATATATCGATCTCACCCTCTTTATATCTATGTATCTCATCCTCTTTATATCTATCTCACTCACCTGATCTCAATCTCATTATATATAATTATCTTCATAGCTATCTCATTCTTATATATATATATATATATATATATATCACTCTTTATAACGATGTATCTCATTCTACTTATATCTATATAATTCTCTTTGCATCTCTCTCATTATTTTTATCTGTCTCATTATATTTATATGCAATTCTCTTTTTATCTGTCTATTTATCTATCTATCGCATTCTCTTTATATAATTCTCTTCATATCTCTGTCTCTCACTATCGTTATATCAATCTTATTGTCTTATATCTATGTATAGCATTCTCTCTATATCAAATATCTATCTCATACCACCTTATCTCATTTATATATATATATATATATATATATATATATATATATATATATATATATATATATATATATATATATATATATATATATATATATGGCACGGTGGAGTAATGTATATCGGCTACGATTGAGGAATCGGAGAGCCGAGTTCGAATTCCAGACGAATCCATTACATTCGCTTACGTGCTAATACCCTTGGGAAAGATATGAATCCTCTTCTCCCACCAGCTATGGGTAAAATAGCAGGACAGACTGGGTTCTATAGCCTTGGATGGCAACTGGTCTAGGAGAAGGACAACTCTGAATTCAAAACCTGCGGAGGGTCGTTTGGAAACCTTGTGGCATTCGGTGCACCAGGTCTCTGTATTCGTCCCTCCAAAAAGTGTGGATGGTCCTGCATGAGGCCTTCACCACTATAATCAAATCTCATGTGCCGGTGTTGGGCTGTCGGTTTCCTGGAAACTGATCTGCTTGGCCCTCATACGTCGAATCTCGACGGGAGAGTCGATCATATATATATATATATATATATATATATATATATATATATATACATACATATATGTATATCATTCTTTATATATATATATATACATATATATCTCATTCTTTTTATATATACATATATATCTCATTCTTTATATATATATACATATATATCTCATTCTTTATATATATATATACATATATATCTCATTCTTTTTATATATACATATATATCTCATTCTTTATATATATATATACATATCTCATTCTTTATATATATATATATACATATATATCTCATTCTTTATATATATATACATATATATCTCATTCTTTATATATATATACATATATATCTCATTCTTTATATATATATACATATATATCTCATTCTTTATATATATATACATATATATCTCATTCTTTATATATATATACATATATATCTCATTCTTTATATATATATACATATATATCTCATTCTTTATATATATATATACATATATATATATATATATATATATATATATATATATATATCTCCTTCTTTATATATATACATATATATCTCCTTTATATATATATATATATATATATATATACATATCTCATTCTTTATATATATATATATATATACATATATATCTCATTCTTTATATATATATATATACATATATATCTCATTCTTTATATATATATATATACATATATATCTCATTCTTTATATATATACATATATATCTCATTCTATATATATATATATATATATCTCATTCTTTATATATATATATATACATATATATCTCATTCTATATATATATATATATATCTCATTCTTTATATATATATATATACATATATATCTCATTCTATATATATATATATATATATATCATTCTTTATATATATATATATCATTCTTTATATATATATATATATATATATATATATATATCACTCTTTATAACGATGTATCTCATTCTCCTTATATCTATATAATTCTCTTTATCTGTCTCGTTATCTTTATATATAATCCTCTTTTTATCTACCTATCACATTCTCTTTATATCTGTCTCACTATCGTTATATCAATCTTATTGTCTTTATATCTATGTATAGCATTCTCTCTATATCTCCTTTTCCTTATATCTATCTCATTCCCTTTAAATATAATTCTCTTTTCATCTCTCTCATTCTTATTATATCTATCTCTCTATGTCTATCTATCGCATTCTCTTTATATCTAATTCTTCTCATATTTATCTCATTCTCTTTATATCTATATATCGATCTCATTCTCTTTATATCTATATATAAAATTCTAACTATTAGGTTGTTGCAAAAATAATGACGTAAGAATGTCGGTTTTTGACGTTAAAAATACGTCAAAAAATGACATTATTACGTAATTATTTTTGCAGCATTCTTTCCATATCGGCCCCATTTTCTTTACGTCTGTCTCACTCTTTTCATAACTATGTAATTCTCTTTATATCTATGTATGTTACTCTTTTTCTATTTATCGCATTCTCTTTATATCACACACTCTTTATCTCAATCTTATTCACTTTATATATAATATCTGTTATATATATTTGTCACATTCTCGTCATATCTATATATCTAATTCTCCTTATATAGATCTCATTCATTTTATATCTATATACCGATCTCACCCTCTTTATATCTATGTCTCTCATTCGACTTATATCTCTCATTCTCTTTATATCTATCTCATTATATATAATTATCTTTATATCTCGTTCTATATATATATATATCACTCTTTATAACTTTCTATCTCATTCTCCTTATATTTATATAATTCTCTTTATATTTCTCTATATCTATATATCTATCTCTTTATATCTATGTATCTCACTCTCTTTATATCTCTCTCTATATATCTATGTATCTCACTATCCTAATATCTATATCTATGTATCTCACTCTCTTTATATCTATCTATGTATCTCACTCTCTTTATATCTATCTATATATCTCACTCTCTTTATATCTATCTATCTCATGGCGTATCCAAATGTAAACAAATGACGTCAGACATTATGAAATGGACAATAATAAAAATTAAAATAATTCTCGGACTTTGTCCATTTCATAATATATATATATATATATATATATAATTATGAAATGGACAAAGTCCGAGAATTATTTTAAGACATTTTTATGTTTAAACATTCTTTTTTATAGATACAAATATTTAACTAAATTCTCTGTTTATAATAAACAGTATTAAATAACATTTACCGGCCTGAATGTCCGAGAAATTTTCATAGATAATATTCGTCCTCCGACAGGAATCGAACCTGTATCCTATACGGAACCGTCATATAGCCTGACGTGCCTTTAACCGATTTGGACACAGAGGAGCGTTCAGTTAGCAACGTCGATTTTACTGTCTTTGTCCATTTTCATAATGTGTGACGTCATTTGTTTACATTTGGATACGCCATGAGCAGATATGAATGTATGTGAGAGAATCATGGACGATTGTAGTTTAAAGACAGTAAAATCGACCTTGCTAACCGAACGCTCCTCTGTAGCCAAATCAGTTAAAAGGAAATCAAGCTAAATGACGGTTCCATGTAGGATACAGGTTCGAATCCTGACGGAGGACGAATATTTTCTATGAAAATTTCTCGGACATTCATGCCGGTAAATGTTTAATACTGTTTATTATAAACAGAGAATTCAGTTAAATATTTGTATCCATAAAAAGAATGTATAAACACAAAAATGTCTTAAAATATATATATATATATATATATATATATATATATATATATTATGTTGGTGCAAAAATAATGACGTAATAATGTCGTTTTTGACGTCAAAAAACGACATTATTACATCATTATTTTTGCACCAACCTAATATATATATCACTCTCTTTATATTTATGTATCTCATTCTCTCTACATATAATTCTCTTTATATCTCTCATTCTCCCTATCTCTCTATCATTCTCTTTATATCTAATTATCTTTACATCTATGTTTCTCATTCTCCTTATATGTCTATCCCACCCTCTTTATATCTATCTATGTCTCTTCATATCTATCGCAACCTCTTCTAATATATGTATCTCGCGATTTCAAGCTGTCAGTATCCATCTCGTCTCTTTATATCTATATCCGTTTTTCTCTATATATCTTAATCGATCGATATCAGTCGCCTCTTCATCACTCCTCATTTTTTTTTTTTTACTCTCCTCCTGTCAATCCTATTAATCTGCCGATCTAGATGCATGCATCGATTCTCCCATGAGTCATCGCTCTAACCCGCCTGATTTTCATCATATCAGATGACACGCATACGCAGACCCCACACCACCAACAACATCAACTAAATTATAAACTGGTCGAACGTAAAACGACACTTGTTACTGAACCAACGATGCTACAGATGAAATGTTACTAAGTCAGACACTTGTATAACATATTTGTACATAGAGCTTTGCTCTTTAACTTCACGGAAGAGTCTTCTTTTATGTGCAGTGTCTCTTCCTGACGTAGGCAATCATGGCTCTCCACATCTTCATGTCCCATGTAGCTCTTAATAAGTTTTTTTTTTCTTTTTGTTATTTCTCTCAAATCCTGTTCTGTCATCCATTTTCTCAAGCCCATCAAGTACGTGACGCGTTGCTTTCTTCTGTTCTTCTTTCCGTCCTGTGAGTATCAGAGTTTCCAAGCCCTCTTTCCTCATTACGTGTCTCAGAAATTTCAACTGCGACTTTCCGATGTTACGTATAAGTGTCCTTTTTGATTCCATTTTCTCCAAAACCTCGTTGTTGCTCACATGATCGGCCCATGTTAGTCTCAACATCTTTCTGTAGAACCATATTCAAGTCTCTTTTTCATTTTGAGGAGATTGTCCAGGTTTCACTGCAATACAGGTGAACAGATTTCACGTAAAAATTCAGTAGTCTCTTATTTTTCCAACATAAATTTTCTGTCCCATAACACTCTGCTTAGCTTTTGGAATGTCTTTGGCTGTTCCAATATGTCTTCGGATCTCAGTGTCACACATTCTATCCTCCTTTAGAATCAGTCACTTATTTGCCATGCGGGATACCCACCTAGGCGATCATGTATCTTTCGATACATGACTGACGAGGCAGAATTTTTTTTACCGCAGTAGGTTGCCATTTTTTCTGCGGTAGACCAGTTGCCATCCAAGGATATAGAACCCGGTCCGTCCTGCTATTTACCCATAGCTGGGGAAGAATAAAAGGATTCATACATTTCCCAAGAATTCCAGTTGAATCCATTACGTGCTAATAGCCTTGGGAAAGGCAGGAATCCTCCTCTTCTGTTAGAATACTGAACTGATATATAATATTAGTCCCCCTATATGTCGGTGAATCTCCTTCTATAGGACAAACAGGCTTGAGGCAAAAGAAGGCGAACTGGAGACATCAAAATCAAACTACAAGGATTTATATCTATCTCATTCTCTTTGTATCTATCTCACTCTTCTTCTCTCTATCTCATTCTCTTTATATCGTATTCTCTTTGTATCTCTCTCTCTCATTCTCTTTATATATAATTCTCTTTTTATCGCATTCTTTTTTATCTGTTATTCTCTTTCCATCTCTCTCATTCTCTTTATATCTATCCCAGTCTCTTCATATCTATCGCAACCTATTCTAATATATGTATCTCGCTATTTCCACCTCGTCTCTTTACATATACATACATATATATATATATATATATATATATATATGTGTGTGTTTCTCTCTTAATCGATCAATATCAGTCTCCGCTTCCTCATTTATTTTTACTCTCCTCCTGTCAAGTGTTTAAACAGAAGATGGAGAATACGACACAGAAATCTGAAGGCGCATTGGGTTATACGAAAGATGCTTTTCAAAATCTAAGCAAAGCATTAAGAAACAGGAAAATTTCATTAGATTGGTTGATTGATTTTGTTTAGCGGCATATCAACACCTCTATGGGTTATTGTTATGGTGTTGGACCATAAAAGATAACTCGGACCCGGATATAAGGTTTAACAAAATATTCTCGGTAAAAAAAGTACAACAGTAAACGTGGACAGGAGAGTACTTTCTCTCATTGGTACTCTCCAACTCATAGTTGGTAGCCACATTATACAAGTGTGGAATAGTCCATTTGTAGGTAGGTTAGGTCCCCGACAATAGTTATTTAATGCCGAAATTTAAATATTTTGAACACGATTTTATGGCTTCAACTACAGATAAAATGTAGTGTTAGTCATTTTGCTATAAAATTGTGGAGAGCCATGATCGCCAATGTCCTGGAGTTTTTCGAAAAAAATCTTGCCGCTAACTATTTTTTAGGCAAGTTTTTTTTTTTAATTTAATTCATTTTTGAGGATCTGCTGGACTATTAGAAGATGGTTTACGCATTTTACAGGAAAATTCAATAGCTCATGATTAAATGTCTTAAAAAATAATTGTCGGACTTTGTTAATTTCATAATGTGTGACGTCATTTGTTTACATTTGATACGCCATCAGCAGATATGAATGTACGTGAGAGATTCATGGAAGATTGAAGTTTAAAGACAGTAAATTCGACCTTGCTAAGCGAACGCTCCTCTATGACCAAATCGGTAAAGGCACGTCAAGTCTAAATTACGGTTCCATATAGGATACAGGTTCGAATCCTGTCGGAGGACGAATATTTTCTATGAAAATTTCTCGGACATTCAGGCGGGTAAATATTGTTTAATACTGTTTATTATAAACAAAGCATTTACTTTAATATATGTTTCTATGAAAAGAACGTATAAACATAAAAAAATGTCTTAAAATTATTCGGATTGTTATTCTTATCTTCATTGCCATATTTACAACGTTTCGGCCGTTGTACGCTTCGGCTTTCTTCGGGTGATTGGAATTTCGAACCGAACTCTTTATTTCGTCGACCGGGGGGAGGGGTCTAGTTCCACGCGCCACGCCTCTTCCGGATATCTCAGTCATTTTCCTTTTAACTCAACTCGCCAATTTTCTTAGCTCGCCACTACTGTGGCCTGGTACTGAATTCACAGCTCTTTGGGTCTAGTCACCAGCGCCCTCTTTACCCACTGTGCCATGAGTCTAGAAACAAAGAGTTGCGAGTTCAATGCCAGGCCACAGCAGTGCTGAACCAAAACACTTGGAGCGCTAAGGGAAACAACCGAAACACCCCGGAAGAGTCATGGCACATGGAACCAGATCAATCTACCCCGGTGGACAAAAGGAAGGGTGCGGTTTAAAATTATAAGTAGTCATTATAAAACCATACTCATATTCTTTATCGGCTAAAGTTTTAATCAAGAAAGATATTTTGTATTGGTCTAAACCGGTTTTACAGCTAATATGCCGTGATATTTAACTGAACTGCGATGCAAAATGCATTCAAGTATTTTTTGAACACTGGGAATTGTATGCGTTTCCTTGTTTTAAGAAACATTTTACCTAGAGCCAGATTAATACTGATTACAATATTGATATAATAACTGAAGCAAAAGCAATTTTCTTCAAAACGAGTCCCTTTTTTGGCTCTTAATCAGATTTTCAGTGGCAAATCCTCAAAAATACATAGATTGGAAAAAGATTGCCTGAAAACATATTCAAGGGATTAATATCTTAAAGAAAAATGGTAGCAACTTTATGCTTAAGAGGGCCTCGGCAAATCTGTTCATACCTTCCACCTCTAAAACGTCTTGTGAATTTACAGTTGAAATTATTATTCTATATCATTCTCTGTCTTTTTAATCACTCATTCATTCTCATCCTATCTATCACATTCTCTCTCTCTCTCTATCTATTTCACTCTATGTCCTCATATCTATCTAATACTTATATACATCTTTCCCGTATTTATCTAATTTACTCTTCTCATATCCATCTAATACTCGCATTTATCTATCTAATCCTCAAGTCTATCTATCTATCTCGCATTTACCTATCTAATCCTCGCATTTATCTAATCCTCAAGTATAAATATCTCGCATTTATCTATCTAATCCTCACGTCTATCTATCTCGCATTTATCTATCTAATCCTCACGTCTATCTATCTCGCATTTATCTATCTAATCCTCACGTCTATCTATCTCGCATTTATCCATCTAATCCTCACGTCTATCTATCTCGCATTTATCTATCTAATCCTCACGTCTATCTATCTCGCATTTATCTATCTAATCCTCACGTCTATCTATCTCGCATTTATCTATCTAATCCTCACGTCTATCTATCTCGCATTTATCTATCTAATCCTCACGTCTATCTATCTCGCATTTATCTATCTAATCCTCACGTCTATCTATCTCGCATTTATCTATCTAATCCTCACGTCTATCTATCTCGCATTTATCTATCTAATCCTCACGTCTATCTATCTCGCATTTATCTATCTAATCCTCACGTCTATCTATCTCGCATTTATCTATCTAATCCTCACGTCTATCTATCTCGCATTTATCTATCTAATCCTCACGTCTATCTATCTCGCATTTATCTATCTAATCCTCACGTCTATCTATCTCGCATTTATCTATCTAATCCTCACGTCTATCTATCTCGCATTTATCTATCTAATCCTCACGTCTATCTATCTCGCATTTATCTATCTAATCCTCACGTCTATCTATCTCGCATTTATCTATCTAATCCTCACGTCTATCTATCTCGCATTTATCTATCTAATCCTCACGTCTATCTATCTCGCATTTATCTATCTAATCCTCACGTCTATCTATCTCGCATTTATCTATCTAATCCTCACGTCTATCTATCTCGCATTTATCTATCTAATCCTCACGTCTATCTATCTCGCATTTATCTATCTAATCCTCACGTCTATCTATCTCGCATTTATCTATCTAATCCTCACGTCTATCTATCTCGCATTTATCTATCTAATCCTCACGTCTATCTATCTGGCATTTATCTATCTAATCCTCACGTCTATCTATCTGGCATTTATCTATCTAATCCTCACGTCTATCTATCTGGCATTTATCTATCTAATCCTCACGTCTATCTATCTGGCATTTATCTATCTAATCCTCACGTCTATCTATCTCGCATTTATCTATCTAATCCTCACGTCTATCTATCTCGCATTTATCTATCTAATCCTCACGTCTATCTATCTCGCATTTATCTATCTAATCCTCACGTCTATCTATCTCGCATTTATCTATCTAATCCTCACGTCTATCTATCTCGCATTTATCTATCTAATCCTCACGTCTATCTATCTCGCATTTATCTATCTAATCCTCACGTCTATCTATCTGGCATTTATCTATCTAATCCTCACGTCTATCTATCTCGCATTTATCTATCTAATCCTCACGTCTATCTATCTCGCATTTATCTATCTAATCCTCAAGTCTATCTATCTCGCATTTATCTAATTCTTGCCATATTTAATTCTAATTAATTCTGGCGTTTGTTATATTTCTCTTCTCTTTCTACTTTTTTTTTTATCTAAGATTGGTTGCAACTAACGGAACTGTTATTTAGACTGAAGGAGTTCTTTCTCAGAACAGAACACGGCACCAGAGAGTTTCCAGTCTTGTTTTTCATTTACCCACCATTAACACCTAAATACCTAGTCTTTTAATATCGATCTCGGTCTGTCCATCTATCTAGTTATCTATCCAGACTACAATGATAACCAAAAACAATCTAACATTGAATATAAAGACATCAAAATGACACCACTGTTGTCCTTAGTAGATATATTTGGAGGTTGACATATCAATCTCCAACATTGTTACAGCGAATTAGGAAATCCATGTTGCTTGATATTGCCACAATGTTGTTTGTTAGAAAATGAAAAAATCTCAAACCCAATATATACACCCGATATGATGAGGATGTAGCGACGGGGTTACCAATATTGTAGAGGGTTGTCACCATTATATAAGGGTGTGTACTACATATATTTAACTTTGGCTAGGAAAGGCGGGATTAAGGACAATGCGTGGACGCAATGCAATTTATAGTTGACGTAAAATAACACATAGTATAAAATACAAAACTGAACGTAATAATTTCAAAACATAACAATTGAATTTATTAAGTATTTGATGTACAAGCATGTGAACTGAAAGGTTAGATAGAGTTGTGTCTCTTAGACTTGGTAATATTTGTACCTAAGCTCATAAAGAAGAAGTTGATTATTAAACTGTAGAAGAATGAGTTATTGCATGTTTGGAATTGTGTATTGTACAAGTTGGTAAAAGTTCAGAAGAGATTGCAGAGTTCGTACTTGCGTGAATGTTGGTAATGGTCTTTAACGTCTGACTGCATTGGTCAAGACGGGAGTTCTTGAAGATTACATCTTGGCGGCAAGGAGAAAGATGAATGAAAAAGAAACACGAGGGAGCTTACACGTGTTTTGTTTATATATGGCTGTGAATCCCGTGGTAGGCTCAGAGCATATTGAGCGGGAAAACAGATTTGTCGCGTGCGGGCGGTTTGATTGGTCGGAACTGACCAATAAACGAGCTAGTTTTGAGTAGATTAACCAATCTGTGTTTATGTAACGTGGTGGTGGTTAGCACAAGGACATCCATCCTAATACTCGAGTGAAAATATCGGAGTGAAAATACCCTAAGGATGTGAGTCTCCGACTGATTTCAAATCGGTCAGGTTTCGATCCCAGCTTGAGGTAATCTCATGTCTAGCCACACTGATGAGCTATGATACAGCGAAACAGTCCGTCTGTGGATGACATTATATATATATATATATATATATATATATATATATATATATATATATATTGAATAAAAAGTGATAAGAGGAGAACTATACTTAGCCAACCTGTTTCGTCTACTGAGGATTTATAAAGACAATGTATGATTTATTGTCTTAATTAATTTTCTAAGGCTACCAAAAAAATTAATTCGTGAACTTGAAATGAACATAAAGAAAACTAATCGAGATGATATATCTAAATTATTTAACCAAATTTGTTTGAATATATATGTTGCGGGAGGTCATGACTTTTCGACTTATTGTAAATTAATTGATTTTCTGTATCATAATTTAATGAACTTCTGTTAAAAACTGATGAAGACAGGTTTAATTCAGTTTATTTGTTTAAAAAATATCATCTACCCCCAACACAAAAATTCTAAAATTGTATATAAGTATAGTTCTACTATGGCTTTCTAGAATTTGTTTTTGTTTATTTGTAATCTTTTATGTCATGCTATAGCGATAAAGAGTTAAATGTTTTAAAAATATCCCAGTACTGTCCAATTACAAATTGAAAAATAAAGCTTCTGAAAAAATCAAATTTTCAGTTTGAGTGTGGGGTGACATTTTTTTAGCAGAGCAATATGAGTCCGGGTAAAAATAATGAAAATTTATAAAATGAAATTTTACATAAACGACAATTAAAATAAATAAAATCTGTCCTCAAATATCAGCTGCACCCTGTACTTGTTTGAACAGTGATTTAATGATCAATATAGAGAATACTGATCACTTTGATTTCATGCTAATTCCTATTTGCACATTTCTGTTATGATCACATGATCTTTTATTTAAAAATGGAATTGTCCGAATTTGCTAACTGGTGATTTGTGTTCAAACTACAGTGACGGCAACGGCGCTATTCCTATACAACATGAAGTCTAAAAGAAAGAAAGAATAAAAGAAAAAGAAAGAATAAAAGAAAGAAAGAATAAAAGAAAGAAAGAATAAAAGAAGGAAAGAAAAAGGAAAGAAAAAGAAGGAAAGAAAAAGAAGGAAAGAAAAAGAAGGAAAGAAAAAGAAAAGAAAAAGAAGGAAAGAAAAAGAAGGAAAGAAAAAGAAGGAAAGAAAAAGAAAAGAAAAAGAAATGGAGGGAAAGAATAAAGAAAGCAGTGGAAGAAAATAAAAGAAAAAAAAGGAAGAAAATGAAAAAGAAAAGAAGGAAAGAAAGAAGGAAAGAAAGAACGAAAGAAAGAAGGAAAGAAAGAAGGAAAGAAAGAAGGAAAGAAAGAAGGAAGGAAAGAAAAAGAAGGAAAGAAAAAGAAGGAAAGAAAAAGAAGGAAAGAAAAAGAAGGAAAGAAAAAGAAGGAAAGAAAAAGAAGGAAAGAAAAAGAAAGAAAGAAAAAAGAAGGAAAGGAAAAGAAAGAAAGAAAAAAGAAGGAAAGAAAAAGAAGGAAAGGAAAAGAAAGAATAAAAAAAGAAAAAGAAATGGAGGAAAAGAATAAAGAGAGCAATGGAATAAAATAAAAGAGAATAAATAAAGGAAGAAAATGAAAAAGAAAAGAAAGAAGGAAAGAAAGAAAGAAAATATTTAGCGGAGCAATATGAGTCCGGGTAAAAACAAGTTATATAAAAATTGAAATTTAACTTACACGACACGTGATGCATGTTATTAACAAAAGGAATTACATGTGAACACAATGGAAATCAAAGGAAAAGACATTGAAACTAGCTGTAAGAATGTGTTTGTGTGTGAAACAAGCGTGTGTGTGAGTGACTTAACGAAGGAAGCGAATGCGCCCTGTATACAGCGTTCGATATCTAGGCCCGACTAGATCTGGAATTAAGAGAGAGAGAGAGAGAGAAAGAATACGTTTGCCTTTTTGTAAAGTCATTCGGGGTAAATTGTAGCGGAAAAAGACAATTTACACATAAAGATAAGAAATTAAAACCAAATTTACACTATTATTAGAAAATATATATCTGTAACTACATACCAATTTTCGTCTAGCTAAGTTACACACATGCCGCACTCTAATCTAAACAAATTTTAGCAGAAACACAAATATACCAGAGTGTTAGCCATTATTGAGGCATATCTCGTTTGCCACAGATACTTTCAGCTACGTCAGCGCATCTCCCTTTATAATGACCCGGACAATAGAACACCAACAGAAAGCAGAGAGACACTTCACGCACGCACGGCTGAATACCCGTCCGACCATTAGGCTTTGCTAACGATCTCCTGTAAACGCAGTAAATGAACAGACCCTATCAACGCGACAAACACAAAGCGATAACGACTAAACAGTCAGCCGGGGTTAAGCATACGCCTTTTTCACGCTCTCACTTCACACCTAGTACACCACACATTCAATCCGCTACAGTATACCACATACAAGAGACGTATTTATAAACTTGTGTATAAAAATAAATCGTTGGTCATTTATCTAAACAAGCGTCCAAGTTCGTTTCTTCTACTCCAACCAATGTCCAATCTCCGGATCAACAAAAACATCAGGTTACATCCTCCAAGATCTGGTGTTATAGATAAAAAAAAAATAGTTCCTCTACAAGAAAATCAGATTTTATGAGACCATTTTCTAGTTTTGTTCTTGTCTAATTTTCTACCGCTTTCAGTCTTTTAATAGTTTTTTGACTTCAGATTTAACAAATCAAGTCTTTGGCAATTTCAACCATGGAAAGATTAACATTCAAACAACCAGAGTTCAGTAATTCGCTTTCAGTCCTTTAATAGTTTTAATGTACCATTAATTTGAAAAGATTCGTTAGCAAAGTTCTCACAACGGTTATGTAATTCTAGGTTTAGAGTTAAAAGTACTAAATTTGTTTGTTTGGGTTTTATGGCATATAAACCACTGTAGGTTATTTAATGCCAACTCCAGTTTATATGAATTTTAAATGCCTATTTTGTATGGAATATAAAACGTATAGCTGGCAACATTGTTTCAAAAACGCATAGCTGGCAACATTATTTTTAACAAAAACGTATAGGTAACAACATTATTTTTTTTACAGAAAAAAACGTCTAGCTGGCAACATTATTGTTTCAAAAAAGTATAGCTGGCAACATTATTTTACCGAAAACATTATCTGATGCCTTGCTGTTGGATGTAGTTTATCGCCGTACCCAGGACGCGGATGTAGTTTATCATTATACCCAGGACGTTCAAAAACGTATAGCTGGCAACATTATTGTTTCAAAAACGTATAGCTGGCAACATTATTTTTCCGAAAACATTATCTGAGGCCTTGCTGTTTGTTGGATGTAGTTTATCGCCATACCCAGGACGCGGATGTAGTTTATCGTCATACCCAGGACGTTAAAAGTACTAAAGTGTGTTCCAATCACTTGTACCGATTTTAAATGTGAATTAAGTTTAAGCGTCTAAAGATTTTTTTCTTTTTCTTTCAGATTTAGCGGACATTTTGGTTCTATTGCTTTCACACACAATTGCCATGACTTAAATAACATGATCCAATAAAGAAATTTCTACGTAGAAAGAAATGGCAACCTACTGCTGGGAAAAATCTGCCTCGTTAATCATGTATCGAAAGATACACGATCGCTTAAGCGTGTATCACGCATGGCACATAATTGAATGACTAAATATATTTGGTACTTTATGTAGTCTACGAATGTCGACTTTGTAAAGTGATTTCTATCCTCCTCTCAAGAGGAAGTTGCGCAGATGGAAGAAGCATTTCAATTTCTTAGTTTTATCAACTTCAAATTTGTTTGCCACCTTCTGATGAATCTAGTGGCGTAGCTAGAGTGTGTGCCACCCCAACACTTCATTTCCCCTCCCCCCAAAAATACAATATATTTCACAGTTTTCCTCATATTTATAAATACAGAGTGTCACATAATGAGGCGGCACAGCAAATGTCATGAATGATAAAAGGGCACAGTACCAAATATAAAGGGTGTTCCTTTGACCGATTTTAAATGTGAATTAAGTTTAAGCGTCTAATGTTTTTTTTTTCTTTTCCTTTCAGATTTGGCGGACATTTACGTGATATTATTTTTCATATATAATTGCCATGATCCGATAGAGAAATAAATAAATTTTCACCAATAACACTGATTTATTTATTGCTGACTTTGATCCACCTTAATGAAACACCCTTTATATATAATCCCTCTTAATGAAACACCCTTTATTAGCTACAGTAGTATTCTGAACCGGACCTAACACTTCATTGGTTTGAAAATGTTATTGCGTCCAGGGTATGATAGTAAACTGAATTCGGCAAGCAAAGCATCTGATTGGGAGATTGGAGGCTTTGAGGAGCGTGGAACCATGTCTGAATTGCTGTTGCTACCAGGTCCAACCTGGCACGGGATTGTAACACCTGTTAGCATCCCAAATATGCGCAAATAGTGAACCCCCAAACAAAATCAACCAACCAACATGAAAGAACACTTTCATGACATTAGTCTATATTATATTCTGCAATTTCTTAAAGAAATCAAACTGTATTCGAAAATATAACTTCAACAAAACTACAACATAAAACACACACATCCCCACCTCTAGTAATTATGTCCACACAAACATGTATGTGCAAAAAAGCTGAGTTTCATCTACCATGTATTCGATTGCGAAAACAGAATAACATATATTTTACTATTTCAAAGCTCCCAAGAAAATTCCATTCCGGCATTAAATGAGCCATAATGAGTTGATATGACATCAAACAGATAAAATGTTGTTGCATAATATTAAAAAAAAAACAAAAAAAAAAACACCTCGACTTGTATATTCAAGCAGAACGGCGAGCGCAGGATACAGTGGCTGAAACGATTGCCTAAATATTGCCAATATGTGGATGCAGATAAGAAATATTCAACGTGTAATAGTAAAAATACGAGAGTAAGTAAAGAATTATCTACACTTTCGCCACAGCATATCTTTAAGTTGGCCGCCCAACTTTCTCCTTATGCTTGCTTATAAAGGGTGTTCCAATAACTTGGATCGATTTTAAATGTAAATTAAGTTTAAGCGTCTAATGATTTTTTTTTCTTTTTCTTTCAGATTTAACAACTCAAGTCTTTGGCAATTTCAACCATGGAAAGATTAACATTCAAACAACCAGAGTTCAGTAATTCACTTTCAGTCCTTTAATAGTTTTAATGTGCGGGGTACATTAATTTGAAAAGATTCGTTAGCAAAGTCCTCGCAACGGTTATGTAATTCTAGGTCTAGAGTTAAAAGTATTAAAAGGTGTTCCAATAACTTGGACTGATTTTAAATGTGAATTAAACTTAAGTGTCAAATGATATTTTCTTTTTCTTTCAGATTTAACAACTTAGGTCTTTGGCAATTTCAACCATGGAAAGATTAACAATCAAACGTGTTAAAGTTATCGAAGCCTATTACGAAAATGGGCGTTCAAATTTTGTGCATTTTTGGTGTTTTCACATCTGCCATCGACCCAGTTTGTTTAAATTTACGGAAAATTTTTCCATTTGCACTCTTGAATATTTTAGAGTGCGTGACAGGCAGATATATAATTCTGTGAAGTCATAGAATTATATATATATATATATATATATATATATATATATATATATATATATATATATATATACGGTGTCCATAAAGTTCGTGTTAAAAAATTTATAACTTTATTTGTATTTGCGATAGAAATAATTTGTAAAAAGGATTAGAAAGAAGTAAATCTATATTTTTTGACGATTTATTGAAATTTTATTTAAGTTTCCACATGTCCTCCATCATTAGCAATACAAAGGGTAATACGATTTTGCAGTTCACGGAAGACATTTGCCAACTGATTTACAGTAATGCCTGAAATCACATTAGTTATTTTAGCTATACTTAAAATTAGGTACATTAAATTTTATAACATTTTTTTACAGATCATTTCTATCGCAAATAAAAATAAGGTTACAAATTTTTTACAGTGCACATGAACTTTATGGACATCCTATTATATATATATATATATATATGTGTGTGTGTGAAAGGTTTAAACATTGATATTTCATGGTTTTAATTTATTGCATTGGAATCGTAATCACGACCCAATTCATCAGACCGACCAATTCAAGGAGAAAACAGAAAATAAATCTCCGGGTTTAAAAAACAAAATTTCAGTGATATTTTATATGTGGGAAGTGAGAAAAAAAGGTGAGAGGGAAATGTATGAAAGATCTAGAGAGAGGTGTAAAGAAAAATGAAAGGCCTAAATTGAGGGTGAGGAATAAAATTTTAAATGGAGAAGTTAAATAACGGTTTTAGGGAGTGAGATTCAACAAATACGAGTTATTGTCAGTTACATAAATCGACTTCCGATTCGCTGACATAAATTAAAAAAAAATTAAAAAAAAGACAACGGGAAAAGTATGGATACATTTGTAGTTACATTAGATACAATGAATAAGAGAAAAGCATTTAGGCGATCCATATTTAACGTCTAGCTAATTTACGATGCCAATATATATATTATAAATTAATTGATTTAAAATATGGTTTTTCCATACACAGTTCTAACCACGTTTCAAAAATGGAAGCGAAAAGCTTCGAATTTAATTTTGTAATTAAATTAAAGACATTAGTTCCATTTCATCCTCAAGCGAATTTTGACTCCAAAATACAATGGGTTTGGGTAAGAATCAAGTTATAATACTAAGTCCATCTCGAATCGAAAATGCAAACATAAGTTAATACAACCGAAAAGAGGACGAAAGTTTTGGAGAACGAAAACGTCATTATTATGGCCAATCAATGTATAACAGCAAGAACATCTCCAATTATAAATACAGATGTAAATGATTGATATTTTCAACGGCTATTACGTGGTCATAAGGACCCCAAACGACCTTTCCCCACCCGCTAAAAGACTTATTGTATAATTTGAAGGTCGTTCTTCAGAAAGACAAGCGAATTTGACAGCGGACAAATCTTCGTCGTAAGAACAAAAAGCGGGACTGAATGAATTAGAGGCTTAATGTTCTGGACATTCGTCAAGCGACATTAAATTCTTTTGTTAACAATGAACGTGACCTAATTTTATTTCATCATTTGAATTCAAAACTGGAAAAATCGAATAATGATTTCTTTTGTTTCTTGCAAACAATATTCTAGCAACGTTTTCTGAATATTTATGTAAACAATAAAACGTTTTTTTTTTTTTTTTTTATTTTGTTGTTTTTCTCATTTTTCTTTTAATTTGAGTATTTTTTTGTCGCACATCTATTTTGACGTTCGTGTAAATTATTATTATTTATTTATTTATTTATTTTTTTTTGGGGGGGGAGGGTTGGGGAATCAACCAGTGATTCTTCAGAGTATTAACTCGGAACATGTGACCAAACGGAACACGGGTAGCAGAAAATTCATCCTGATTAGGAATAATTTAAAAAAAAAAAAAAAAAAAAAAAAAAATCAACGTATTTTAATAATTATTTACACTATTTAAAATGTTAGGACTGGGCCACGTGTTTCTCAAGTGTAAAAACATTGATATTCTAGTGACTTCACCCAAAGGGTTGTGAGAGTTCAATACCTGGCTACAGCAGAAGTGAACAAAAACTTGAAGAGTTCAGTTAAAATGAAATAACTAATGCTGAGATATCTGGAAGAGGCACGACGCGTGGAACTAGAACAATCTACACCGATGGACGAAATAAAGGGTTCAGTACGAAATTCCAATCATCTGATGAAGGCTGTTGCGTACAACGGCCGAAACTCCGTGAATATGGCAACAAAGATGAGGATAACAGTTCGAACGTTGTAAATAGTGTACATAATTACAATGCCTCATCTCCGAAATGAAGACAGCTATTTGAATTCTATGGCTCGTTAAGAAGACTAAATCAAATATTTTATGGCGTATAGTTAAGAACAAATTAATTTAAAAGAAATCAATTTTATTTCAGGATAGTAATATAATTCTTGTTTTTTTTTTTGTTTGTTTTTTTTTTTGAAAAACTTTCTGGGCTGATCCACTATTGGTTATTTTACTGATATTATTCAGTGAGTGCCACGCTTAGACAATCATGTATCTTTCGATACATGACTGAAGAGGCATTTTTTTCCCGCAGTAGGTTGCCATTTCTTTCTGCAGTAGACCAGTTGCCATCCAAGGCTACAGAAATCAGTCCGTGGTCAGTTATGTGTCATGCGGGATACACGCTTAGACAATCATGTATCTTTCGATACATGACTGATGGCGCAGATTTTTTTTTCCCGCATTAGGTTGCCATTTCTTTCTGCGGTAGACCAGATGCTATCCAAGACTATAGAACTCGGTCTGCCCTGCTATTTACTCATATCTGTGCGGGGGGGAGAGAAGAAGAGTAACTGAATGTAATGTAATAGATTCGCCTGGAATTCGAACTCGGCTCTCCGATTCCTCAATCCGAGCAACTATCCATTACTCCAACGTGCCTACATAATATTATCACTTGATATAATCTATTATATTATTATCCCTTTTTTTCTTATAAAAATGAAAAAAAAGAATGAAAATGGATGTCTATATATATATATATATATATATATTAAATAAAAACAGACCACTTTAAGGTTCCATGTAATAAATTATTTCACCACAGCCCTTTTAAAAGGACTGCGGATCATCAGACTTTACTTCCAAAACAAAAAATGAAAAGAAAATTTAGACATTTTTGACGGGCTGTATTAAACATATGTAAATTAACGAACTGAGGAAGTGAGGGGAGAGAGAGAGAAGACATGAGTGAGTTATATTGACACATTTAAACGTTTAACTTAACGGAAGTTATATATTGATATCGAAGGGGTAGAGAAGAAAAAACCCATAGAGAGAAAAAGAGAGAAGGAAGTTATGAGAGAAGGTGTCACTAATTTTCTTTGAGAAAAGGTTAGACGTTGTTATTTTGTTTTACTTTGAAAGTGTTATTTTGGGGGTTCATAAAGATTATAATGTTTGATATAAATTTGAATGTCTCTAAATTGTCTACAAATAATTTAATTTGATGTTTGTTAGTGATTTAAATTGTTTTTCAATTTTTGGGGATTTTCTATGAAATAGTCGATTAGAAAAATATTCATAGAAAGTACATTAAAAGAATAAAATTTTATTTTAAAATAATTTTACTTCTAGTAATCTTTTTTTTTAATCTCTTTAAAACATTTTATTATGGATTATTAAATTGACATCTCTATCCGTTTGAATTTTGTTCATGAATTTAACTCGTGACTGTTTCTAGATAGGTAATCTCCTTTACTTAAATTTTAGTTAAGTTAATATGGGGTAATATTTGAAGGTAATATTAAAGATCTTGCTCTGTTATACTGTACACACACCCATGTAAATATCACATACACACACGTTCCTTTATATATTCAATCACTCATACAGGTGTATGTAATAGATTCAACTGGAATTCAAACTCGGCTCACCGATTCCTCAATCCAAGCCGCTATCCATTACTCCTCCAGGAAAATCTAGAAGAGGATTCATGCCTTTCCCAAGGGTATTAGCACGTAAGTGTATGTAATAGATTCAATTGGAATTCAAACTCGGCTTACCGATTCCTCAATCCAAGCCGCTATCCATTACTCCTCCAGAAAAATCTAGAAGAGGATTCATACCTTTCCCAAGGGTATTAGCACGTAAGTGTATGTAATAGATTCAACTGGAATTCAAACTCGGCTCACCGATTCCTCAATCCGATCCACTATCTATTACTCCTCCAGGAAAATCTAGAAGAGGATTCATACCTTTCCCAAGGGTATTAGCACGTAAGTGTATGTAATAGATTAAACTGGAATTCAAACTCAGCTCACCAATTCCTCAATCCGAGTCGCTATCTGCTATGCCTCCTGGCATTTCATAATGTTCATTAATAATTCAATTGATAATTCTCATAAATTATATTTAGAAATACTGTTTATAATACCGAAATACACAGGTAACTTCATGTATTAGCATCTACCTAAATATCAAAAATTATTCCAATTTAAATATTTTATCATCAATAATGATTATTAAAGGGTAATATATTTCAATTCAAATTAAATTATCAATCTAAAAAAATTTCCTCCATATTATAAAGAATGTTAACCTCACACTTCCAATTGGAGAATATTAAATGAGAAAATGAGATAAAACACTAATAACAGGACTGTAAGTCCTTTTATTAGTTTGGTGCAAAAAAAATGACGTAATAATGTCTTTTTTTGACGTAATTTTAACGTCAAAAAACGACATTATTACGTCATTATTTTTGCACCAACCTAATATTCTGTGTATCCATAAATATACATCTACTCACATATATGTATATACTCATACATACACATGTAGATATATACACACACATACATATTTACATATACCCACATATATATATATATATATATATACACATATACAAACCCACATGTGCGTGTATACAAAAAACATATCAAAATCCATACTTAATTACCGTATTATATCTATATTCTCCCATATTATATATATGAACTCAAAACTTATATTTATACATACATACATACATACACCATCTATGGAACGACATACATATACCCATCTATATATACACACCCACACCTATATATAGAGAAATTATAAAAAAATTGTATACATACACACCCACACATATATATATACCCATATATACATATAACTACATATATTTTAAAAATAAACAAAAAAAAAAACAGATCACATATATCCATAACCATACCTACCCACTCCAAAAATGTGCCCACAATACACAAAAAATTTCACATGCATGCCTATCTTTCCATATAAACGCATATACATATCAAAAGACGTATCAATGTTCAAGTTCAATTACATAGTTATATATATATATATATATATATATATATATATATATATATATATATATAGTTATGTGTTCGTACTTATGTGTGCATAGCAACATTTCCAAAAACAAAAAACCAAGATCATGTAATATTAGTCTTCCTATATAGTCATTTCTAAATATATTGAATTAGATTTAGGTTGTTCTTATGTCGGTATTTAAAAATTAGTTCATTATGTTTGTTTAGTAATAAATCCGGATCTTTATGTTTTATTATGAGGACTTTTTCTTTTATGCATAAGTCGCATCTGTCTCTGAAATTGATTGGAGTTCTGACTCTCAAGATTATCTTCCACTTTATTTGCAGGGTGGCAATAAATACAATTACTTATAAGAAAAACGCAAAGCATTGAAGTAGGTGGCTTGTAATTCGAACAGTATCGGTAATTAATTTACTATTGTTTACTATAGCATTTCATTGTTATTAATTAGAACGATTTTAATAATAAAATTCTAGACTGTTGATTAATTGCTTTGTCTTAATTGTTATTGTAAGTAACTGTATAGTGACTTTATTGCCACCATATATATATATATATATATATATATATATATATGCACGCACACACACTCGACTATCCCGTCGAATTCGACGTATGAGGGTCAGGCAGATCAGTTCCTAGGAAGCTGAGAGCAGCACGTGAGATTTGATTATAGTGGTGAAGGCCTCGTGCAGGACCATCCACACTTTTTGACGGGCCGAATACAGAGACCTGGTGCACTATGTGCCACAGGGTACCCAAACGACCATTCACAGGTTTTTAATTCAGAGTTGTCCGAGACCAGTTGCCATCCAAGGCTATAGAACCCAGTCTGTCCTGCTATTTACCCATATCAGGGAGAAGAAGAGGATTCACACCTTTCCCAAGGATATTAGTACGTAAGTGAATGTAATGGATTCGACTGGAATTCGAACTCGGCTCTCCGATTCCTCAATCCAAGCCGCTATCCATTACTCCACCGTGAAGTAAACAGCCTGACAGACATTCTCTTGAATTTGGACATTGCAGATGATAAGGTCTCCACTTATACTCATAGATCTCAAGGCATTTTTCTTATATACAGTTTTGCCTTTCTTGCGCGCGCGCGTGTAGGATGTATGACAGATATAGATAGATTGGTATGAATAGGTGTAGAGACAATGATAGATATAAATAGAGACAGAAATAGAGAATGGTAGATAACATGACATAACAAAAAAATTCAAAATTTATTTTCAGCAAATTGAATTATACATTTAGTGATTTGAATTCTATTTTCTGTGTGTATGTGTTTTTATATATATATATATGTGCGTTTGTGTGTGTATACGTATGTATATATGTGTGTGTGCGTATACATATGTATATGTGTGTGTACGTATATATGTGTGTGTGTATACGCATGTATATATATGTGTGTGTACGTATATATATAGAGAGAGAGAGAGAGATAGGTGTGTATGTACGTATGTGTGTGTGTATATATATATATATATATATATATATATAGAGAGAGAGAGAGAGATGTGTGTGTGCGTACGTGTATATATATATATATATATATATATATATATAGATGGATATGTCTGTGTGTGTGTACGTGTATATATATATATATAGATAGATGGATATGTCTGTGTATGTACGTATTAGACATATACTCACATATGTATATACTCATACATACACATGTAGATATACACACACACATAGATATATATATATATACACACACACACACATAGATATATATATATATATACACAGACACATATACATAGTACATATCTAGATAGATAGATGTATGTATGTATGTATGTATGTATGTATGTATGTATGTGCGTCCGTCCAATGGTCCCTAAGAAGAAAAGAATTTAAAAAAAACAAAAACTGATACTTTGTCAGACGATGGGAAGTGGCTAAAACTGACAACTTTCCTCCATTTTAATTTTTTTCCGCCAAGTAATTTGAAATCGTTTCTACGGATCATTTTAACACCATGAATTGACCTTTGCCAAGACTCAGTCTATTCGATATAAATGGAATATTAAATTTTCTTCCTTTTTTTTTCTTTTTTCTTTTTAAATTTCCCATATATCTCGCAGCCGGATATCAGTAGCCGTTCTAACTTATAATTTGCTTAGATAAGAACAAGCGAGCCTCGAGCTGTTCTCGTTGCATTCCTTGGATGCTCAAATACTGGCCAATATACCAGATATTTTAACCCCCCCCCACCCCACGAACAAAGTCTATAAATTATTACTTTTTTTATATATAAATCATGCCAATACTTTGGTGGGATCGGGATTAGGGTGTGGAGTAGAAAAACGGGGGCCTTTTTTTTTCAAACTATTTCACAGTCGTCAGCAATTAATTTTCACCGCATTCCAGTGAAATTATTCGTGTGAAGGTGTTCCGATTAATCATCTCAACAAATGGAACTTATTCGTTTTTTTCTATGCGCTGTGTTCCTTCATGACGTTGCTTAACTTTGGTAATCGTACGAGAACCGGTCTTTAGACGTGATATGGCCGTGCACTCATGTTTTATATTTATGGAGCTTGGCTAAGAAATTATTACAGGGAGTGAAAATTTAAAGTCCTTTAAAAATCTTTGGAGATGGTAATGATACAGGTTTTACTATTTAACCCATAGCTAATGAGAGAAGATTCGGATTCATACCTTTCCCAAGGGTATTTGCGTGTAAGTGAATATAACGAACCCAACGGGAATTGGAACTCTTAAAGCACATGGTATTCTCATGCTGTCACCCATCCAGGCTTGGCATGGCTTAACTTCACGAGTTCTGAACCAGTATTTCAACATATGGCTATATGCCCTTTAGACCACTCGTACAACACGGCCGGCGCGACTCGATTCTGAGTCCTTCCCACACTGGTCAGTACCACCGCCGGTTAACTGATGGTTATCCACTGCCGCTTCGTACGTTCATTTGCCCTGCCCCACGTTGTGTTCCTTGATCACAGAGCAGTGAAGCCCGAATTTCGCCCGTCCTTGAACGCTGAAACGAGCTCCGCTGAACCGTGTTACGAAAAAACAAAGAAAGCTTCCGCTGGCGAAAATACAAATGTCATAACAAAATAACGAAGATTAACTTTCACTTGGTTTACATAGTCGTTGATACAACAAAATTAACTCCCCCGTTAAACTCTCTATCGTGATACGATCTCTTTTTTCTAAATCTTGGAGCGGGTTAAAAGCAACATCACAAGGTGGTCGGTTGGGAATTCTGTCGGCAGCAGGTCACATTCGATTTAGCAGCTCCCTCATCCGCTACTAACTTATTTCGGTTTTCGCTCCAACTGATGGCTTCAAGTAAGTGCCCTGTTTATATGTATTTCGCCCAACTCCTACCGTACGTCAGGTCTCATCAATATTCATATCAATCAGTTATTTTCTCCAACCTTCGAGAAACAACACCGACCCTCCAACAAAACGTTCAGTTATTTAAAACAAGACATTCTCCGACAACAATATTTTCCGATAATAAACATTTTTGTTCAAAAATTATTCCTATTTTTTTATGTCAAAGAATTTTAGAATTCCTCAGGACATATTTTAGACTACCTACTTCATCAGCTTCGCGATTTATAATAACTCGATTCGTTTTTAGGCCGAAAATTAATATTCATATCAATTATTTTCTCTAGTTGTGGAGAAATGACACTAACCCTCAAACAAAGCGGTCACCTATTCAAAACAATACATTCTTCAACAACAATAATTTTCCTGATAACAAACTTTTGTGTTTCAAAATTATTTCTATTTTTTTTTATGTCAAAGAATTTTCTTTGTTGACGACTTCTCTTAGTTGTGAATTTATCAATACGACCCAAATAGTTTTCTGTCCATTTTACAAAACGATACTCCGGATTGTTTACATTATTGGCTTTGCAATTTCGGCTGCTGACATCATATGTCAGATTGTTTACATTATACATTCCTTTTCCATTCTGCGTTCCTGGCTATCAGAAAGAAGAAAAAAAAATTTTTTCTCGCTTCATTCACCTTCAAATTCTCCAAATCCTATACGGGGTTTTCAAATAAACCCCTTTTAACCTAATTTCATACTAACAGTGTTACACTCGCACATCTAAGCTTACAAAACTTGTTATTCTGAAACGGTCATCTAGATACTGATCAGGCTCGACGCTGCTTAACTTTGGTGACCGTACAAGAACTGGTGATTTTATTCATATATGGAGCATATTGAGAGAGAAAATTAAATGTCCTTTAAAAATCTTTGGAGATAATAATGATACAGCTCCTACTATTTAACCCATAGACAGGTGGAGAACAGGTGGATTCATACTTTTCCCAACGGTATTTGTGCGTAAATGAATATAACGAGCCCGACTGGAATTGAAACTCGGCACTCTGATTTCATGCCGTTATCCATTACGCCAAACTTCATCCATCTAGGTACTGACCAGGGTCGACGTTGCTTAACTTCGGTGATCGTATAAGAACCAGTATTTCAACATGATATAGCTGTGAGCCCTTTAGAGTATTCTCACATCCAAGGTTATAGCACTTGGTATTCCGAAACGGTCACCCATCTAGATACTGACCAGGCTCGACGTTGCTTAACTTCGGCGATCGACATAGTTTGTGGAAGACAGGAATGGACAAAGTACAATGAATTTAATTCAGGGAACCACTGTAAAATGGATTCATCCGTTCCTGGACCCCAGCAGACTGATTATTGAAACTTTTACAAGAATATTCTCTTCGCAAGTTCATACAGAAAGAGCTCGTTGCATTTGGCACACAAGAAAAAGGCAAACGCAATACTAGAAAGACAGAATATCGATGAAAATTTAATTTAATTTTATCATAACAGTGCGGGGGTGGCGTGAGTTGATTGCGGGAGTGGAAGGTGATGAGGTAGAAGGTAAATGTTGATTGGGACTTTTGAACATTTAGTTTGCCTTCGCAGATTCGATGTCGTACTGGAATCTTACCATTTTTACAGTCGTGAAACTAAGACAAGCGCTGAGGATTATTTGAAGAATTAGCACCAAATAAAATTCAGAACTCGGGTATCCAGACGTACTAAATTCCACAGTGTTGCTTTTATAAATTTAAGGTTTTCTTCAATAATCTTACTTATTATAAAACGCAGATTGTGTGTGTGTGTGTGTGTGTGTGTGTGTGTGTGTGTGTGTACGTTTATATATTGGATCGGATTTCCTACATTTTCCAACCGATTTCAACAAAACTTCACAGGACTACGTAAAATTACCTTGCGGTGGTTCTGACAGTGCCAAAAATTGGAAAAACACAATTGTTTTTGCACGAAATCAATTTGAAAACACGATTAAGAGGCATGACGAGAATGAAAGGGGGACAACTCATATCGAGTTATACTTATTATAAAACCCAGGTTGTGTGTGTGTGTGTGTATTAGTTTATATATGGGATCGGATTTCCTACATTTTTCAACCGATTTCAACAAAACTTCACTTTTTTTTGGCAGGTAGTGTTTCTTATTGTCTTGCACACTTTTTTCTTCATTTTTAGATTCAGAATGCTTTAAAAATTCCATTTACAAGACAATTGTTTATAATAAAATTCTATTCAATCGGTAGACTCGTAACGATTGAAAACAATGTTTCTGTTTGAGTTTGGGTTTGACCAATTCGTAAAAAAAAAATAATAATAATTAAGACATGCGTGTCCGTCAACCTTAAACAATAATCTTTGTCAATTTTATTTTTCAGTCTTTATGATGGTCGATACTTGATCTATCTCTTACTGTTACATCCCCGGTCAACGCCGGGCTCTACTGCTAGTCATCAATAAAAGTTTTCTTCAATAAACATCGATATTTCAATGATCAAGTAAGAACTTACTTTAAAAAATCTGTTACAAAACCAAATATTAAATTATATACATACAGTAGAATCTCGTGTTCGTCAACCGAGACATTTTTTGTTTGTTTGTTTGTTTGTTCGTGAACTGATTTGTTCGTAATGACAGACGTTCGCAATCCAAGGTTCCACTGTATTAAGAAACGGGAACATTATTTCGAGAAACAATAAAAAATTGCGTTGAACGAATATTTGGCTTCATCCTTTTGTTCCTCAAAAAAAAAAAAAAAAAAATTGTGTAATAAAGTTCGTGATGAGCGGACACGCTTCTAGTTTTTTTCATATGTTTCTGATCTTCAACAACGACCGAACCGATGTCATCAGTTCTCAGGTAGGCATTTATACTAAACACAACTATGTACTTCTGTCTTTAGGAGAAACAAAGCAAAATCGGCAACTGCTTTCGAAAAGGAGCAAAAAAAAAAAAAATGGCTTGTAGAATAGAAGAGACGGTTGAATGTAGCTATTTCAACATTGAAACCATTTCTTTTCTGGCAATTTCTGCTTCTTGCTTCATCGGTCACCTACAATCTTCCAATTTTTACGTAATAAATGCTATGCGTCTTAGTGGCTTTATCGCCTTGCTTGAGATGAAACGATAAAAAAGGGAAAGAAAGAAAGGCTAAGATGTGTACTACAAAAAGAGGAGGTGTCAAAATCTAGCACTTACTCAAATTCAGTTATCCTAGAATGTAATTGTGGATGCTACGGAGATGAGCTAAAGGACAGTCGACTAAGTTCTGTTGCGAACGCACCGACGATGGCTATTTTCTAGGAGAAAGCGTGGATGCTGCTCAAAGGTGCTAAGGGACAGTCGACTAAGTTCAGTTGCGAACGCACCGACGATGGTTATTTTCTAGGAGAAAGCGTGGATGCTGCTCAAAGGTGCTAAGGGACAGTCGACTAAGTTCTGTTGCGAACGCACCGACGATGGCTATTTTTTTGTAGGAGAAAGCGTGGATGCTGCTCAAAGGTGCTAAGGGACAGTCGACTAAGTTCAGTTGCGAACGTACCGACGATGGTTATTTTCTAGGAGAAAGCGTGGATGCTGCTCAAAGGTGCTAAAGGACAGTCGACTAAGTCTTGCAATCGCCGTTTCGGTTTTTTGCAATTTGATGTTTTATGAACGAGCCAAAAAAATGTTAACCCCCCCACAAAAAAAAAAAACCCAAACTTATCCCAACTTTTATTTTTTAACTCTGAAAGTATTGGTCCCGTTTAAAACGTCAGCGGTTTGAGTATTTCAACATTGAGGAATCGTTTTTTAAGCGATCAATTTTTAATATATTGAGGCAGGCTCAATTGAAAGATTCCCGCAAGTATTAGATCCAATATTATCCCCTGAAATGTGTATTTAGTTTGGATTTCAGCTTTCAAGAGAATTTTCTCTCTTTTTTTTTTATTTATTCTAACAGTTACAGGATTTTTTTTTCTCCATAATTGAAATTAACAAAATTAATTTCAAACACCTCTCTTAAAAGGATTCTTTTACAACCTTATTATATAGCACGAGTTTACCCCAAGCTGGCTAAAAGCAGAAAATTAATTTAGATTCAGAAATTGAATCTTGGATTCAGTAGGCATTTCACTAAAAGTTTCGAGTCTGGCTTAAGATTGAAAAGGTTGTCTGTAAAAAAGAAAGAAAGAAAAAGAAACCCGAATAAGTAAAGTTAAAATTAAAACATTATTTTCTTATTTACTTTTCTTTTTTACATGTAAAAGGTGAATTAGAACCCCCCCCCCCTAATTTTTATAAATTAATAGATAAAAATGTATATATGACCTTTGGAAAACCTTTTAGAGTTGAAGAAAAAAAAGTATCTTTTTTTTTTTTGTCTGTTTAATGTCCCTAAGGTAAACTTGAGCCAGAAGATCGAGAAGAAAAAGAAACAGTCGAATTCCGTTTCTATTTTGCATCTAAAGGTTAAAACTCAACCCGAGGTACTCGAAAATAATTTTAAAATAATTACAGAAAGAAAATCTATAAAACTTAAAAATCGTACATGAAAACGAAACGAAGTCTTCTCAACAGAAAACACAAATATATATAAAAATAAAAAACCGAATTCTTGACAAAAGATAGGCGAAAAAAGATAAATAAAAGCGAAAAGAAACATTTTTGTTTCTATGAATTCAGTTTTTTTTTTTTTTAAATTACAAGGACGGGAAGTACAAAAACAGGAAAAAGAACGTAACTGAGTAAGAAAAAAAAAAAAAGGAAAAAAAAAAAAAAAAGCGAGAAAACGGGTTTAGCGTCAGTCGAGCGACGAAATAAATATACAGATGTTGTTTAAAAGCATAGAGTTCAACTCGTTTAAAATTCTTGTCGCCGACTGAATTTTTTTGTTTCTTTGTTCCTTCTATTCCTTTCTCAAGAATCATGTTTTTTTTTTCCCCATTTCTTTCTTTTAAACATCGTTTCACTCATTTCTTTCTTTTAAACATCGTCTCATTCATTTCTTTCTTTTAAACATCCTTTCATTCATTTGTTTTTTTCCATTTCTTTCTTTTAAACATCGTCTCGTTCATTTCTTTTAAACATCGTCTCGTTCATTTCTTTTAAACATCGTCTCGTTCATTTCTTTCTTTTAAACATCGTTTCACTCATTTCTTTCTTTTAAACATCGTCTCATTCATTTCTTTCTTTTAAACATCGTCTCTTTCATTTCTTTCTTTTAAACATCGTCTCGTTCATTTCTTTCTTTTAAACATCCTTTCATTCATTTTTTTTCCATTTCTTTCTTTTAAACATCGTCTCTTTCATTTCTTTCTTTTAAACATCGTCTCTTTCATTTCTTTCTTTTAAACATCGTCTCTTTCATTTCTTTCTTTTAAACATCGTCTCTCTCATTTCTTTTAAACATCGTCTCGTTCATTTCTTTCTTTTAAACATCGTCCCATTCATTTCTTTCTTTTAAACATCATCTCGTTCATTTCTTTCTTTTAAACATCCTTTCATTCATTTGTTTGTTTTTTTTCATTTCTTTCTTTTTAAACATTCTCTCATTCATTTGTTTTTTTCATTTCTTTCTTTTAATTCACTTCTTTCTTTTAAATATCCTCTCATTCGTTCGTTTTTTTTCCATTTCATTTAAACATCCTTTCATTCATTCGTTTTTTTTTACTTCTTTCTTTTAACTTTCTTTTAAAAATTCTCTCATTCATTCGTTTTTTTCCATTTTTTTTGAACATCCTTTCATTCATTTGTTTTTTTTTTTTTTCATTTCTTTCTTTTTAAACATTCTCTCATTCATTTGTTTTATTCACTTCTTTCTTTTAAATATCCTCTCATTCGTTCGTTTTTTTTCCATTTCATTTAAACATCCTTTCATTCATTCGTTTTTTTTACTTCTTTCTTTTAACTTTCTTTTAAAAATTCTCTCATTCATTCGTTTTTTTCCATTTTTTTTGAACATCCTTTCATTCATTCGTTTTTTTTTTTTTCACTTCTTCTAAAAATCTTCTCATTCGTTCTTTCATTCTTTCTTTTAAGAATCCTGTTCTTTTCTTCCTCCCTTTTAATCATCCGTCATTTTTTTTCTTTTTTCTTTCTTTTGAGGATCTTTTTTTTTCCTTCATCCTAACGACCTGTCATTCCTTTCTCGCTTATCCTTTCTTTTAAACACCCTGTCTTTTCATTCATTTTTCATTCTTTCTCGCTCTCAATTCGTTCTTTCTTCATATACCGCTTCTTTCCTTGAGATGGCCCTATTCATTTTTAAACATCGGCTGTTCATTCATTTCTTCTTTAGCATTTTTTTCTCTCTTCGCACCGATGTTAAATTTCCTCCCCCAAGCGACCAACCAGGTCTCTCTTTTTCTATCTTTTCTTTTTTTTTCCTCTTCAGCCATTCCTGACTTGAGTTTATTCCGTTTTTTTTTTTTTATTCATTTAAATTTGATCATATCAACCACCCACTTCATATATTTTCCTGTTCTGTCATTCTTTTATTTATACCCGCTGAATTCTTTCCTCGTCTCTTCACTCGGGGTTTAATTTCGTTTATAGCTCTTGAGACCAACATACGCAATAATCGTCTCCCGCCTTTTTAAATTCGCGCTTTTCGTATTCACTGCGCACGCGCAAAAGAAAATAAGAGAAAATAAAGTCGAAAGACAAGAACCCAATCGTTGCATTATGTACGAAACGTCCCAGGTTAACTCGCTAATTAGAAAACGGCCAAGGAAAAGAAAGCAGTAACTTCTAACAGAAAATAATCGGGATAGAAGATGGAGAGTGAGAGAGAGAGAGAGAGAAAGAAAAGGCGGCGACTTCAATGGAAACGTTTATTTATTTATTTTTTTATCGCTGTCGTTAGTTTGAAGGGAAATCGACGGAGTGTATGGTCGTCGAATCTCAATCAAATTGGATTTTTCTCTTTTGCACGTTTGGGTTTATTAGAAATAAAAAAACAAAAAAATTGGAAAAGCGAAGAAATACATCGAGACATGAAGATCCCCAGGGAGGGGAAAATAGAAAGAAAGAACGAAAGAAAGAAGGAACGAAAGAAAGAAAGAACGAAAGAAAGAAAGAAAGAAAGAACGAAAGAACGAAAGAACGAAAGAAAGAAAGAACGAAAGAAAGAAACAGAATTAATGTAAGAAGAAAAATATATAAGGATAATCTCGCGAGAAGTTGCAAATAAAGAGAGAGGGAAAAAGAAGTTGTGATTTGAGAGTGAGAAACTATTTGATACGGAAAGAGAGATTGGGAGATTATTTGTGAGGGGAGAGTGAATTTTGTAAGAATTTAAGAGAAAAGAGAATGAAAGAAAGCACACAAGAAAGAAAGTACGAAAGAATGTACGTACGATGAAAGAAGGAAGAAAAGGACGAACGAACGAACGAACAAAAGAAAGAGGGAAGGAAAGGACGAACGAGCTAAAGAAGAAAGGAAGGAAAAGACGAACGAAGGAAAGAACGAAGGAAAGAACGAAGGAAGTAAAGGACGAACGAACGAAAGAAGAAAGAAAAGGACGAACGAACGAAAGAAGTAACGAAAGAAAGAACAAATGGATGAACGAAAAAACAAAGGAAAGAACGTACGAACGAACGAACGAAAGTGAAAAAGAACGTACGAACGAACGAAAGCAGGAAAGAACGTACGAACGAACGAAAAAATGAAAGAAAAAAAAGAAAGAAAGAATGAACGAGAGAAGAAACGAACGTACGAACAAACATGAAAAAAACGAAAGAAAGAGCGAGTGAGCGAACGAACGAACGAAAGAAAGAAAGAAAGAAAGAGGGAACGAACGAACGAACGAACGAAAGAGCGAACGAACGAACGAACGAAAGAACGAACGAAAGAACGAAAGAAAGAAAGAACGAAAGAAAGAAAGAACGAAAGAAAGAAAGAACGAAAGAAAGAAAGAAAGAACGAAAGAAAGAAAGAACGAAAGAAAGAAAGAACGAAAGAAAGAAAGAACGAAAGAAAGAGCGAACGAACGAACGAACGAACGAAAGAGCGAACGAACGAACGAACGAAAGAAAGAGCGAACGAACGAACGAACGAAAGAAAGAGCGAACGAACGAACGAACGAACGAAAGAGCGAACGAACGAACGAACGAAAGAAAGAGCGAACGAACGAACGAACGAAAGAAAGAGCGAACGAACGAACGAACGAACGAAAGAAAGAGCGAACGAACGAACGAACGAACGAAAGAAAGAGCGAACGAACGAACGAACGAACGAAAGAAAGAGCGAACGAACGAAAGAAAGAGCGAACGAACGAAAGAAAGAGCGAACGAACGAAAGAAAGAGCGAACGAACGAAAGAAAGAGCGAACGAACGAAAGAAAGAGCGAACGAACGAAAGAAAGAGCGAACGAACGAAAGAAAGAGCGAACGAACGAAAGAAAGAGCGAACGAACGAAAGAAAGAGCGAACGAACGAAAGAAAGAGCGAACGAACGAAAGAAAGAGCGAACGAACGAAAGAAAGAGCGAACGAACGAAAGAAAGAGCGAACGAACGAAAGAAAGAGCGAACGAACGAAAGAAAGAGCGAACGAACGAAAGAAAGAGCGAACGAACGAAAGAAAGAGCGAACGAACGAAAGAAAGAGCGAACGAACGAAAGAAAGAGCGAACGAACGAAAGAAAGAGCGAACGAACGAAAGAAAGAGCGAACGAACGAAAGAAAGAGCGAACGAACGAAAGAAAGAGCGAACGAACGAAAGAAAGAGCGAACGAACGAAAGAAAGAGCGAACGAACGAAAGAAAGAGCGAACGAACGAAAGAAAGAGCGAACGAACGAAAGAAAGAGCGAACGAACGAAAGAAAGAGCGAACGAACGAAAGAAAGAGCGAACGAACGAAAGAAAGAGCGAACGAACGAAAGAAAGAGCGAACGAACGAAAGAAAGAGCGAACGAACGAAAGAAAGAGCGAACGAACGAAAGAAAGAGCGAACGAACGAAAGAAAGAGCGAACGAACGAAAGAAAGAGCGAACGAACGAAAGAAAGAGCGAACGAACGAAAGAAAGAGCGAACGAACGAAAGAAAGAGCGAACGAACGAAAGAAAGAGCGAACGAACGAAAGAAAGAGCGAACGAACGAACGAAAGAGCGAACGAACGAACGAAAGAAAGAGCGAACGAACGAACGAAAGAAAGAGCGAACGAACGAACGAACGAAAGAAAGAGCGAACGAACGAACGAACGAAAGAAAGAGCGAACGAACGAACGAACGAAAGAAAGAGCGAACGAACGAACGAACGAAAGAAAGAGCGAACGAACGAACGAACGAAAGAAAGAGCGAACGAACGAACGAACGAAAGAAAGAGCGAACGAACGAACGAACGAAAGAAAGAGCGAACGAACGAACGAACGAAAGAAAGAGCGAACGAACGAACGAAAGAAAGAGCGAACGAACGAACGAAAGAAAGAGCGAACGAACGAACGAAAGAAAGAGCGAACGAACGAAAGAAAGAGCGAACGAACGAAAGAAAGAAAGAGCGAACGAACGAAAGAAAGAGCGAACGAACGAAAGAAAGAGCGAACGAACGAAAGAAAGAAAGAGCGAACGAACGAACGAACGAAAGAGCGAACGAACGAACGAACGAAAGAAAGAGCGAACGAAGAGAGGTAACGAAAATAGAGACTAGAAGAGAGAGAAATTTTGTAAGAAGTTGAGAAAAAGGAAAAAGATCTATCGAAGAGAGGATATGAAAATAGTGATTGGGAGACTATTTCTGGGGGAGACATTGAATTTTATAAGATGTTGAGAGAAAAGAAAAAAATGAAAGTATAGCGGCTATTTTCACGTCAGACTTTATTTTGCCAGGCTGTTGTTCAGTTTTTTTGGTCATCTGTGTTACAATTTCCAAACCCACCTACTTCTGATAAAATGGCTAAGATAATAAAATAAGAATCGTTAACTTTGCAGCGACCATCCATCTATATGCAGGTTTAATTAAGATGCGCAGTTAAGGTTTATTTTAATAATCTTTATTTCGTAATTTTCTCCTGCCTTCGTCAAACAAAATGGATGCTTCATTCTTGTCGGTGTCAAAAATAAAAATTATCCTTAGGCATATGTTCAATATGATGGATTCTCCCGTCGATTTCGACGTATGAGGTCCTGACAAATATCCCTGTTTACGGTTCTTTGTGCCTGCACACGCTCAGGCGAAGATGGCATTTGAGTCCAGCTAGAGACCTGCACACAAGGCCACAGTGGATGCAGGCGTTAGGGTTGAGAGAAAGCGTCGCTGGTATATTTGCATTCGCTTTTGTTCTAAGCCTAGTTTCCTTTACTTTGTGAATACCAGCCGTGGAGAAATGTTTGATTCGCTGGTGACACATACTCTTCCAAGCATCTCCATTATTAGCACTGAGCTCAAAATTTCTGCTATCGATCTGGACAGCTGCAAGGTTAGCTTTCAATTTGTCTTTGTAGCGAAGCCAAGGTCGTCCAACATTTCGGCTACCACCATCAAGATGACTGTACATGAGTTGCTTTGGTATCCTACTATCGTCCATGCGAACAACATGACCTGCCGAGCGAAGTTGTGATTGGATCAGAAAACTTTCTATTCCACTGATGCCACAAAATGTAAACAAGTCTGCATTAGATACCCGGCCTTTAAGAGTAAATATATATATATTGATAATATTAGTGGTCAATATATATATATATATATATATATATATATTGATAATATTAGTGGTCAATATATATATATATATATATATATATATATATATATATATATTGATAATATTAGTGGTCAATATATATATATATATATATATATATATTGATAATATTAGTGGTCAATATATATATATATATATATATATTGAGCTAAATTCAAAGGATAAGCGACCTAAAATCCGAAAAAGAAGCTTTGAAAGCTCTTTGAATTTAGCAGTAAGTACTGTCAAGCATTCGTTCAGCATAATGTTCTGGGGATGCTTTTCTTTTCATGGAAATGGTTTCTTAAAACCTATTGAAAAGACCCTCAGGAACGAGCAGTACAAGAGAATTTGAGTCTTACCTGCTCCCTTCTGCTGAAAGGGTGCAAATCAACCCCACCAAGCTCATTTTTATGCAGGATAATGCTCCCTGTCACAAATCAAAATTGATGAAGGAATACTTTAATGAGAAGCAGGTGAGTGTTAGGACATGGGCGCCCCAAACTCCTGACCTCAACCCACATAGAAAACTTATGGAGCATTATAAAGTACAGGCTCTCGAGAAAGCAGTTGAGCAACAAAGAGGATTTCATTGTGAATTTCATATCCGAATGGAATTCAATGCTTGGAGATGAGATTTGCCAGAACCTAATCAAGTCAATGCCAAAAAGGGTTGAAAAGGTTATTTAAAATAAAGGAGGACCCATAGATTATTAAATATTTCGAACTATATTACCTATTATAAATAAATTATACCTCTATTATTCTTTATTTAAAGCTGTCCGGTTATGTCTCTATTGATTACTAGTTGCAGGAAATAAGCGAGTCACTTTTATTTGCCTAAATCTCATTTATATCCAAAATTATAATTATCAATAGAATACCTTAGGGTGAGTAAACTTTTTTACGAGGTGGTCGGGAAGGGGTCTTTATATTAGTAAGATTAAAAATTAGTTCGATCCTAAAAATAATAGGCGAAAAGATTTTTAAGTAAAAAAATCAGGTGAGTCACTTTTATCGAACAGCACTGTACACTGCATTTGCAGAGGTATATTTTACAACACTTAGCCTTTAAAGTTTTTATTATTAGCCGTAAGAAGACACTTTCTGTCGTATTTTTTACATTTCACGAGTAGAAAAATAATGACTATTTTGAAAAGTATTTTTTTATTATTTCTAATCAATATTATTTTTTGATGTTTTATACACATATATATATTTAATGTTCTAGTTTCTATAAAAACAACAATGGTAACTACTGAAATTCAACATAAGGAAGAAATAAACTCCTAAAACACCTGTCTGGGCTAAAAATGAGCATTAAAATAATTTGGCAGTTAATGGGTTAATTGGCAGAAATCAAGTCAAAACTTTGCATTTTTTCATGGCATTAAGATGCCACAGCGCAGACTATTGCACGGCCCGGATCGTCTTCACCAAATGGCAATACATTAATCCCGAGATTATGCCCCTGAAGTTAATAATATATATTTATATATATAGTCCCCTTATCACCGAGAGTATACTATAGCCTTCTTATCAGGTGCCTAATATAACCCCTTTGACTTAAGGGGCATGATTCTTAATAAAATCGAAAGAAGAATCTTCAATGTTATCGGCCCTGGCATCTCGGCTTCACTCCCTTTCCCCCACTACATTAACGTCGCTTCTGTGTCTTTTCTATAAATACTCTCATAGCAACTGTCCTGGTGAACTTTCCTCTGTGGTACCTAGACTCCATGAATTTAATCGCAGTGCTAGATTGGCTGCAAGGTCTCATCAATGTACAGGTGTAATGGCTAGACGTAACCGTAAGTTCTTTTCTAACAGTTTCTCCTATCGTATTTCTTGCTTATGGGACGCTTTTTCCGGCTTCTTGCTTCTCAGCCAAGTTTGATCCACAAAAATTCAAAATGCAATGTCAATCGTCATCTTCTGTCTTCTTAATTTTTATTCTTTTATTATACTCTCTCTTTAATAGTAGTTGTTTCCATATTCTATAATGCCCATAATTGCGTCTTAGTGGCTTTATTACCTTGCTTGGGGTGAAATGATTAAAAAGAAGAAAACAAATATGGTTAGGATCCTTGAATCTCCTGTTGATAGTAGCTGCCCAGGAAAGCGCTTGTCCACAGGCGCCCTTCTTGACGACAAATAAACTAGGTCTCAGAAGTTATTAGAAATGAAATCGTAATGTTTACACGCTAATCAAAGACTGAAGAACATTGAAAACCCATCTTTGATTGAAAAATCACAAAAAGTGATGATGGTCAAACATTTAAGCGTCCTGGGTATGACGATAAACTACATCCAACAGCAAAGCTTCTGGTCAGGAGGTTTTGAACAGCATGGAACCACCTCTAAATTGCTGTTGTTTCCAGGTCCACCCTGACTAGGGGGTGGTACCACCTGTTAGGGTCCCATCTATGGACAAATAGTTAACCCCAAACTGTGGACAAAACACTATGAAAGTATAAATAGATTTTTGTGTTAAAAATGCCAGCAGTGCATTTTTGAAAAAAAATATTACCATCAATACATTTTTAAAAGAAAAAATAATCAGCAATACTTAAAAAAAATTCTATTCATACAAACCTATCCTAAAAATCGTATCGGCATTAAATAACCCATTGAGGTTGATATGCCGTAAAACAAAATTAACCAAACCAATCTAAACCAAAGAATACATATTCTATTCATACGAATCTATTCTAAAAATGTTGTCGGCATTAAATAACCCATTGAGGTTGATATGCCGTAAAACAAAATAAACCAAACCAATCTAAACCAAAGAATACATATTCTATTCATACGAATCTATCCCAAAAATGTTGTCGGCATTAAATAACCCATTGAGGTTGATATGCCGTAAAACAAAATAAACCAAACCAATCTAAACCAAAGAATACATTTTCTATTCATACGAATCTATCCCAAAAATGTTGTCGGCATTAAATAACCCATTGAGGTTGATATGCCGTAAAACAAAATAAACCAAACCAATCTAAACCAAAGAATAAATTTTCTATTCATACGAATCTATCCTAAAAATGTTGTCGGCATTAAATAACCCATTGAGGTTGATATGCCGTAAAACAAAATAAACCAAACCAAAGAATACATATTCTATTCATACGAATCTATCCTAAAAATCGTATCGGCATTAAATAACTCATTGAGGTTGACATACCGAAAGACAAAATAAACCAAACTAAAACTTTAAATGGAAGTATTACTGATAGAATACGCTTATATGCAAAACGTAATTTTTAATGTGTTTTTGTTGTAGCATACCTACGGACGAAAATGGGTATGTCCCCATTCGCATAAATATAGTAGTAAATACTGTATGTTGGTCTGCAGTCGGAGTCCAACTCTCTGCCTCCGGGCAGAGAGGATTCCCAGACGAGGCCTACATGAAGTACCTTAAAGAGGTAGTGCTACTCTGTGTCAAAAGGGTGGCTTTTGGAAGAATCTATATCTAGCAACAGGACTCTGCACTATGCCACACAATCAGGAGAACTGATAATGACTGTCTGACAATTTCTGTGACCACATCATACTTTGCATCTGGCTATTTGATTATGGATGTAGGTGGCTCAGTTGAGCGAGACACCAACAAAACTTCTAACACCAAAGATGAACTGAAGGCAAAGATCAGGGATGCATTCACCAACATAAACATGGAGACCGTCCAAAAGAGTTGCAGTCGATTCCGAAGTCGTCTAAAGACCGTAGTTGAAGCCAATGGCGATTTTATTGAATAAATTTACTCTTTAATGTTTCAAGATAATTTTTTGTGTAATTTTGTTAAATATATCTGTTAAAATGAAACATTAGTGTTATTTTCATTTTTGCGTCATTTAGACGACAATGTATCCATCGCACCCTGTATATATGTATATACAGTACTTTTGGGTGGGGGGCGCTCACCTTATATGTGCATATATATATATATATATATATATATATATGTGTGTGTGTGTGTGTGTAATATATATATATATATATATATATATATATATATATATATATATATAATTTTACTCATGGCAAGGAGATAATGCCATTAAGACGCAAGAAGTTATTTTGAAGGAAAGAGAATGAGAAGACTTTAGTGAGGAGAAAAAAAAAAGAAGAAAAACATTATGAAAGACAGAATTACGATTGAAATTGCATTTATATATTTTAAGATTTTAGGTGGCAATAAAGATATTGATAAATCCTGAAAATTCTACTAGTACTGGTTAGTTAATACTAATTTTACTGCGAAAACATTTAAAACTGGTATCATAAAAAGGCCGCCAAATTCCTATTCTTCTATTTTCTAAGTCCACTTCTTTTCTTTTAATAGACACACTTCTTTTATGATTCCTCTTCTTCATAATTTCTTTCTTTTCTTCTTTGCCTCGTTCATCTTCGACCCGGTCCTCCTCCTCCTTTTTTCCTTTTCTTTTTAACGCTTTCCTCCTCTTCTATTCATGTTTTTTCAGGATCTTATGTTGCCTTTTTATCTTCCCGACTCTGACTTTCCGTCTCTGTCTTCCCGCCGACTCTGACTTTCCGTCTCTGTCTTCCCGCCGACTCTGACTTTCCGTCTCTGTCTTCCCGCCGACTCTGACTTTCCGTCTCTGTCTTCCCGCCGACTCTGACTTTCCGTCTCTGTCTTCCCGCCGACTCTGACTTTCCGTCTCTGTCTTCCCGCCGACTCTGACTTTCCGTCTCTGTCTTCCCGCCGACTCTGACTTTCCGTCTCTGTCTTCCCGCCGACTCTGACTTTCCGTCTCTGTCTTCCCGCCGACTCTGACTTTCCGTCTCTGTCTTCCCGCCGACTCTGACTTTCCGTCTCTGTCTTCCCGCCGACTCTGACTTTCCGTCTCTGTCTTCCCGCCGACTCTGACTTTCCGTCTCTGTCTTCCCGCCGACTCTGACTTTCCGTCTCTGTCTTCCCGCCGACTCTGACTTTCCGTCTCTGTCTTCCCGCCGACTCTGACTTTCCGTCTCTGTCTTCCCGCCGACTCTGACTTTCCGTCTCTGTCTTCCCGCCGACTCTGACTTTCCGTCTCTGTCTTCCCGCCGACTCTGACTTTCCGTCTCTGTCTTCCCGCCGACTCTGACTTTCCGTCTCTGTCTTCCCGCCGACTCTGACTTTCCGTCTCTGTCTTCCCGCCGACTCTGACTTTCCGTCTCTGTCTTCCCGCCGACTCTGACTTTCCGTCTCTGTCTTCCCGCCGACTCTGACTTTCCGTCTCTGTCTTCCCGCCGACTCTGACTTTCCGTCTCTGTCTTCCCGCCGACTCTGACTTTCCGTCTCTGTCTTCCCGCCGACTCTGACTTTCCGTCTCTGTCTTCCCGCCGACTCTGACTTTCCGTCTCTGTCTTCCCGCCGACTCTGACTTTCCGTCTCTGTCTTCCCGCCGACTCTGACTTTCCGTCTCTGTCTTCCCGCCGACTCTGACTTTCCGTCTCTGTCTTCCCGCCGACTCTGACTTTCCGTCTCTGTCTTCCCGCCGACTCTGACTTTCCGTCTCTGTCTTCCCGCCGACTCTGACTTTCCGTCTCTGTCTTCCCGCCGACTCTGACTTTCCGTCTCTGTCTTCCCGCCGACTCTGACTTTCCGTCTCTGTCTTCCCGCCGACTCTGACTTTCCGTCTCTGTCTTCCCGCCGACTCTGACTTTCCGTCTCTGTCTTCCCGCCGACTCTGACTTTCCGTCTCTGTCTTCCCGCCGACTCTGACTTTCCGTCTCTGTCTTCCCGACTCTGGCGTCTCGTCTCTGTGTTCCCGTCTCTCTCTTCCAGCCCCTGGCGTCTCGGCTCTCTCTACCTGTGTCTGTCTTTCCATCTTCATCATCTCATCATCGTCTTCCCGTCTCTGTCTTCTCAGACTCTACTTAACTTCTTGATCATTTCTTTTTCTTTTTCTTTTCTTCTTTTCATCCTAGTCCTTCTTTTTCTTCTTCTATACCTACTACCTCCTCCTCTTGTTTCTTTTTTCTTCTTCTAGCATTTTCCTTGTTGCACCTCAATACTTTATTTCTTCTTTGTCGTTTCTTTCACCTTGTCTTTTTTCCTTCGTCTTTTGTCCATTTTTTTCTGTTACTTCTTTGACTTTTTCTCCTGCTTCCTCTTTTTCTTACTCTATTCCTCCTCCTTCTCCTCGACATAACGTCTTGATCATTTCTCCTCCTCCTCCTTCTCTTACTCTATTCCTCGTTCTCCTCCTCGATTTAACCTCTCGATCGTTTCTCCTTTTTCCTACTCTATTCCTCCTCCTTCTCCTCGACTTAACCTCTCGATCGTTTCTCCTCCTTCTTTCTACTCTATTCCTCCTCCTTCTCCTCTTCGATTTAACCTCTCGATCGTTTCTCCTTTTTCCTACTCTATTCCTCCTCCTTCTCCTCGACAACCTCTCGATCGTTTCTCCTCCTCCTCCTCCTTTCTACTCTATTCCTCCTCCTTCTCCTCTTCGATTTAACCTCTCGATCGTTTCTCCTTTTTCCTACACTATTTCTCCTCCGCCTCCTCGACTTAACCCCTCGATCGTTTCTCCTTCTTACTCTATTTCTCCTGCTCTTCCTCGACTTCTCGATCGTTTCTCCTCCTTCTTTCTACTCTATTCCTCCTCCTTCTCCTCCGATTTAACCTCTCGATCGTTTCTCCTTTTTCCTACTCTATTCCTCCTCCTTCTCCTCGACTTAACCTCTCGATCGTTTCTCCTCCTCCTCCTCCTTTCTACTCTATTCCTCCTCCTTCTCCTCTTCGATTCAACCTCTCGATCGTTTCTCCTTCTTCCTACACTATTTCTCCTCCGCCTCCTCGACTTAACCCCTCGATCGTTTCTCCTTCTTACTCTATTTCTCCTGCTCCTCCTCGACTTCTTGATCACTTCTCCTCTTCCTCCTCCTTCTTCTCTTACTCTATTCCTCCTCCTCCTCGATTTAACCTCTTGATCGTTTCTCCTTACTCTATTCCTCCTCCTTGACTTAACCTCTCGTTCATTTCTCCTCCTTCTTTGTTCTTTTCGTACTCGACCTTCGTTTTGTCAGTCTCTCTTTTTCTCATCTCTTCCTTCTGTTTTCTGAATTATTCTTTCACTACACCTTCTTCTTCCGCTACTCAAACTCTGCTTCCAGTTCTCTGTGTGTCATCACGCCTTGGTCACCGTGTAAATAAGACTAGTGTTGTGAACTGTGATTTATCAATTATCTCATGCCTTTGCCCTTGACTGTACATATTTTTTTGTTATTTCGCTTTAAAATAACCTTTGTTCGTTCATATATTTATATGATACATTCATCTTTCAATCACTAATTTTGATCTACCTCTCCATCTTTCTTTCGTCTCTATTGCGTCCTAATCTCTCTCTCTCTCTCTCCCCCTATAAGAAAAAATACATTTGTTCCTCGCAGTTCCATGCAACTGGCATTGATGCACGTAGAAATCGTTCGGTCAAATTAACAACTGAACATTGTAATATGTCAATAAATGAAAAGGATCTCCAACCACTGGTTAACTAGTGAAAAGTATGGCCTGTAAAAGGGGGTGGGGAGGAAGAAAGAAGAAAAAGAAAGAAAGAAAGAAAAAGAAAGAAGTAAAAGAAAGAAAAAGAAAGAAGGAAGAAAGAAAAAAGAATAGAAAGAGAAAGAATAAGAAAGAATAGAAAGAAAAAGAATAAGAAAGAACAGAAAGAAGAAAAAGAAAGAAAAAGAAAGAAAAAGAAAGAAAAAGAAAGAAAAAGAAAGAAAAAGAAAGAAAAAGAATAGAAAGAGAAAGAAAAAGAAAGAAAAAAGAATAGAAAAAGAAAGAAAGAAAAAGAAAGAAAGAAAAAGAAAGAAAGAAAAAGAAAGAAAGAAAAAGAAAGAAAGAAAAAGAAAGAAAGAAAAAGAAAGAAAGAAAAAGAAAGAAAGAAAAAGAAAAAGAAAAAGAAAAAGAAAAAGAAAAAGAAAAAGAAAGAGAAAAAGAAAGAGAGAAAAAGAAAGAGAGAAAAAGAAAGAAAGAAAAAGAAAGAAAGAAAAAGAAAGAAAGAAAAAGAAGAAGTAAGAAGAAAAAGAAAGAAGGAAGAAAGAAAGAAAGAAAAAGAAAGAAAAAGAAGAAGGAAGAAAAAACAAAAGTTGGGGAATGGAGGGAGTAAAAAAAAAAAAATTGACCCAAATCTAATCAACTCATTCAGATCTAAACATATGAATGATCTACTGGCTTCGTTTCGAAGACGAGTCTTCCCGGCATCCTACGAGTTCCCAAATTTCGGTGCTTAAATATCGGAAGGTATTAATGAGATTACTTGACCTCATATCGATATCTTATTCATCAAAACAAAATAAAAGGATATATATATATATATATATATATATATATATATATATATATAAAATTATGAGAGACAGACATTTGTAGTTCCCACATCGTATCGGTCAGAACCAAGTTATCTAATATCATTGTACATTGTAACTTTTAATGGATCCGTTAGGGGAATATCGCTGGGCCGGAGTCATGGCGGAAAGACTTCTGCGCATGCGTACAAGCTGGCCAGCCGACATTGTTCATATGAAGAGAGAGCCGATACGCCAGGAAAATAGAAGAAGAAGAAGAAGAAAATATACGACAATGACGACGTGGGTGACAGACTAGAAGAAGAAGAGGGTCTAGAAGAAAAGAACTAGAGGAAGTGGTTCTGTTAGAAGAAGTTGTTCCAGAGAAAGAAAAAGAAATGTGGATAGAAAAAGAAATGGGTCTTGAAAAAGAAAAAGAAGGGGACCTCGAAGAAAAAAAAAGTGTCTTGAAGAAAAAGAAATGGGGCTAAAAGAATAATAAGAAAATGTAGGTCTAGAAGAAGAAAAGATGTGTTTTAAAAAGAAGAAAAGTGATTTTAGAAGAAAAAGAAGAAGAAGGGGGAAGAGATACAGTCTTAGTAGAAGAAGAAGGAGTAGGAGGAGTCTTAGAAGAAGTGTGCCCAAATAGAAGAAGAAAAAGAAGTGGGACGTGGAAAATAATAAGAAATGTGGGTCTACAATAAAAAGAAAATATCTGTTTCAGAAGAAGAAGAAAAGTAGTTTGAGAAAAAGAAAAAATGTGGTTTTAGAAGAAGGAGGAGTGGTCTTAGAAAAGAAGAAGTGTGTCAAGATAGAAGAAGAAAAAATGTATCTAAAAGAAGAAAAAAGAAGAGGATCTAGAAGACGAAAAAAGATGCGGATCTAGAAGAAAAAAGAAGAAGCGGATCTACAAGAAGAAAAAAGAAGCGGATCTACAAGAAGAAAAAAGAAGAGGATCTACAAGAAGAAAAAAGAAGAGGATCTAGAAGACGAAAAAAGAAGAGGATCTAGAAGACGAAAAAAGATGCGGATCTAGAAGACGAAAAAAGATGCGGATCTAGAAGACGAAAAAAGATGCGGATCTAGAAGACGAAAAAAGATGCGGATCGAGAAAAAGAAGAAAAAAAGATGTGGATCGAGAAAAAGAAGAAAAAAAGATGTGGATCGAGAAAAAGAAGAAAAAAGATGTCGATCTAGGAAAAGAAGAAAAAAGATGTCGATCTAGGAAAAGAAGAAAAAAGATGTCGATCTAGGAAAAGAAGAAAAAAGATGTCGATCTAGGAAAAGAAGAAAACAGATGTGGATCAAGAAGTAAAATGTGGATCTAGAAGAAGTGCGTCTAGAAGAAGAAAAAAGAAGTACGTCTAGAAGAAGAAAAAAGAAGTGCGTCTAGAAGAAGAAAAAAGAAGTGCGTCTAGAAGAAGAAAAAAGAAGTGCGTCTAGAAGAAGAAAAAAGAAGTGCGTCTAGAAGAAGAAAAAAGAAGTGCGTCTAGAAGAAGAAAAAAGAAGTGCGTCTAAAAGAAGAAAAAAGAAGTGTGTCTAGAAGAAAAATCAGTTTAAGTTAGAAGCAAATAAAATGGCGGAAAGAAGAGAGCGTTATCAGAAAAGAACGCACAGAAATGAGAAAGAACACGAGAAGAAAAAAATGGAAATATGAAGGAGGGGGTGGGGGAAGAGAAACAGTCAACGAAGAAATTAGCAGGAGTGTGTGTGGGGGGGGGATGAAAACCGGTCGAATCAACAGAAGAAAACAGAAAGGAAGGAACGAGTCGGAGAAAAAGAGGAAAAAAGAAACTGAAGAACGATAAAGATGAGACAGAAATAATGGATACGAAAAAAAGAAAAACAAAAGCACAACCTTTTACTTGTAAAATCTATTATGATCTCCATCTCCCAGGAGCTAGAGGTGCGCTCTTAGAGAGATAATCAAGTTATATTTGCTCAGCTATAAAAAGGCTTCTATCATCAGCTTTGGTAACGTGATTATATCATCAAGAAAGATGTCTCCTGTTTCTTTGAGAAATATAATGAAAGCGTATGATTTGAAACAACATCGCGTTTGGTGTAATGTTTGACGAGTTAATCTGGTTGACCATGAGGAGTGAATTCAATATTTACCAGATGACCCATATTTGAGACATTTTATCAAACTTAGCATGGTAAATATAATAAGATCTAATATCATTCATGTATTTAAGGAATCACTTCGAATCCAAAGCGTAGAATCCAAAATAGAATTGTATTTTCATAGCAATGACAACAGTTTTTTTTTGTTTTTTTTTTAAACCCCTCTTTTTTTTCCATCTCGACTGTGTTTGCTTTCTTCTTTCCCTGCGGCCGTAATTATTTTATGCTTTCCTTCTCCCTTAACGAGAGAGCCACTTGATTTTGTCTAAAGACAAGATACAGCGGCCTCTCTTAAATCGTTTTTGGGGGTTTGACGAGTTCAACTAACGCCTGATCTTTATTTTGTAAATTTGTTTTGATATTTTTGCTTTTGTTTTGGGGGTCCATTACGTATTATGTACAGAATTTTTTATGCTAATTAAATTTTCATGTCACTAAGGGAAGCTAAAAAAAAAAAAAAAAAAAAAAAACGCACCCCATGACATGAAAATTTAATTAGCATAAAGGCATAGCGTATGCGGTATTATGGAGGATTGAATGACGACGGATGAGGTCTTGTGGTGGATGTGTAAATTGTAATGAGTGGATGGATCGTGAATTTGATTAGCTAAGTATAAGATAGTAAGTGACGGTCAGTCTCGCCCCATTCCCACCTTGTAGGCCCTGTGACTCAATTGCATTTTATATGCAATAAATCTTGACAACGATCTTATATATGTTTCTTTTCACAACAGAGTTCGGTTTTAAATAGTTGCGAAATGTGTGGTTGTTACTTAGCAAATGTATAGATATTTACTTGACCCCCCGACTGAGTCAGGTTGTGACACAAGGTCAGTTTTTAACGTGGGGACCCGAGTGTTTTCACTCGGACCGCTGGTCTAAGCTGGTATTGGCTTCTTATAGCTGGCCAGAGCCGGTTCGAGCTAGTCATAGCCGTGATACCACCAGCACAGGGACGGACCCCCGTGCCAGGTAAGTACTTAGCAAATGTATATAGGCTTTCCTTGTTACGAAATGACGACATTATAAGAATGATATTGGAAAATCCAACATTGTAGGATTGGCATCTAACAATACAAAAAACAAAACAAAACAAAAAACAAACAAACCAAAAAAACAGAAACAAAAAAAAATCAGTTTCGTACGTCACAATAATGAACCACGAGTTTCGTCCGTCACAATAGTACACTACGATTTTAGTATATCGCATCTGCCAATAAGACTATTGGTGAATTAGCTCCCTTGCTTTAAAAAAAAAAAAAACAAACAAAAAAACAAAACAAAAAAAGAAACAATTACAATGTATACCTTTCTTGCTAATGTACTGTCGGGTTAACTCCTCCTAATTTTCGAAACTGCTCCTAGGGGATGATCTCCGGCACTATAAATACTCCGCAATAATTATTCGCATCCCTTTCTTACTTTTTACGTCAACATGTCAAGTTCTCGCGGAAGAAACGCGTTCCCCTTTTGGGAAACGCATGAACAATACATACACACACACTTACGTAGACACATTCACTTACTTTGGACAAAAAAATTTCCATCATTCATTTGTTACACACATTATTGACTTTATCACTAGTACCCGTTTGTTCACATTATGAAATGGACTAAGTCCGATAATTATTTTAAGGCATTTTTATATGCGCATATATATATATATATATATATATATATATATATATATATATATATATATATATATATATATATATATATATATATTATGAAATGAACAAAGTCCGACAATTATTTTAAGACCTTTTTAGGTTTAACATTCTTTTTATAGATACAAATATTTAAGTAAATGCTCTGTTTTATAATAAACAGTATTAAACAACATTTACCGGCCTTCATAGAAAATATTCGTCCTCCGACAGGAATCGAACCTGTATGCTGTACGGAACAGTCATATATCTTGACATGCTTTTACCGATTAAGCCACTGAGGAGTGTTTCGGTTAGTAAGGTGCACGGCAAGGTTGTTACGTCACAATAGTACACTACAAGCTTGTTTTTACGTCACAATAGTACAAGGTTGTTACGTCACAATACTGCACTACAAGGTTATTACGTCATAATAGTACATTACAACTACGTTGGAATTTATTGAAAGAAAGCATGTTGCCCGGCCCGTTTAGGATCAAAGTGTAGTATCTGTGCTTTGTGATCATCCGGGCGGGCTTCTGTCGAACTCTCTAATGCAGAGAGGAACTCGGAGGAAGCTTTGCCGAAGGGCAAGGTTTCCTTCGGGGAGGTCGACAGGACCTGAACCCGTCTAGGCGGGTTCAAAGGTCATATTTTTGTCCGAGCCTACGGGCTCCCCACATTAAACCGGCCTTGTGCCACATTTAATCCTCGTGGGTGGATTAATAAATACCAAGTTCAGTTGAACATTGATGACAGAAATTATAAACAATTTTTCTTTTTGCTATCCTCCGCCAGCCGCAATGATGGTGAAAACATTACCTCGAACCATGGCCAGTGAGACACGCTGCAAGAGCCACTCCGTTTCGCAAGGCTCGTCCCTTAATCGAGACGCAATCGTGCCAATCCTCCGAAGAAACGCCATCGAACGAGGGCCAATAACCCCTGAAGTCTCCATTGCCATTGGAATTAAATTGGCACAATAATAGATCATCTCATGCCGGGGAAGTTTTAAAAAATATATTTTTATTTAAATAATCAATACATTATTTTTTTGGCACAAGGTCAGAGAAGAAATGGGGGAGGCTGGTCAACACTGTCTATCCCGCACCTAGCTGATCCAAATTGCATTCTAACAATTTCCTCAATCACTACAAGAACACATCCTTCACCATTCAATCCGATGTATACCATAATACCACATATTCCGTGGGGCCCTACTAAAAGATCAACAATGTACTAATATATACATAAGTTTTTTTAAAGTTTTATTATAGAAATGTATACATAATTTTTTGCAATGAAATTAACTAATTAATTAGGAACCCAATAACCAGAAATTTTAAACAAATGGAAAAAAATTATTTGTATGGCACGCCTATCCCAGAAAAAAACAAAGTGAGCGGCTGCTGTATTCTGCCGATAAAATTGAAAAAAAAATTAATCCAAAACCCAGCAATACCTTTCGTGAGGGGGTTTGGCTTATTCCTCGGTGTCTAAAGGCTTCCTTAAAATGGTCAGTACCCCAGAGGCTCGGGTAATTTTTTCCGCGGTATGTCTGTTAAACCCATTTTTAAACCGCGATCTTGTGTCTCACATTCGGTAACGACGTGGACGCACCGAAGAACACTTATTTTCTGGTAGTTCATTTGAGCTTATTTAGTAAAATACATTGTCCCTGTGGTTTGACAAATTGGCCAGCTTCTCGTTTCACCTCTCTCAATATTTATTACTAGCAGCATGGCCCGGCGTTGCCCGTGCTTGATTCAAAAATTGTATGACTTGACTTAAATTTTTTTTGCCCTTCCTTACCTTTAAAGGAGTGCCCTTTGCCATGCTGATGTTGCTACATGCCTTACTTCTTGCCTATCTCACACTGCGAATTTTTTCGAAGCTCTATACTAAACATTAAATCTGTTACGAAAAAAGAACTAAACAAAATGAACACAAAACGATCAGCTTTAAAAAAGGACTCGTAACTGGAAAAACTGAATGAAAAAAGAATGTTAACAACAAATACTTTTTCACACGCAACCCAGTTCTGCGGAATCAGAATCAACGTTGAGTTTAAGCAAGCGAATGAGCCAATTGGAGTAAAGTGCCATGCAGATTTAAATTTTTCCCCACTTGTGACGAATGCAGCTATCGATTTTTTTGCATGCTAGCATGCTAGTTAACATTCGTGTCAGTCAGCTGTTGGCTCTCACGCTTGCCAATAGAATCTTCCTGCCTATTCGTGGCAGCCAGCTATAGGCTCTCACTCTGGCCAGTAGAAAATGGCCGCAAACTACATGAAAACTGCCGTAGAAGCATGAAAAAATCGATTATTTCCAATATCGATGGGAGTTGGAAAATGAAAACTCGGTGTTGGCCTTTTCCGCTAACTTGGAGCATGTGCATGTAAATTTTGGTGCAAATCCGTCGAAAATTGCGGCCGTGCATTCGTTACACACACACACACACACACACACACACATCCTGCCTTTTATACATAGATAACAGAAGCGAAAGGAACGATAAAGTGAAAGGGGCCAGGGAGGGACTGACATGTGAGGTAGCAGACAGGTAAAGACAGTTAAACATACGCACATTATACATACATGCCTCATGAATGTGTGGATGATACCGCATGTATACGTACGTAAGTGTATAGGTTTGCAACTATTTGTACTCGTATGTATGGGTATATGTGCTTCGTTTTGGTTTGATGTGTGTGTGTGTGTCTGTGTGGTTCGTTTGTGGAACAATTTTCAATAACAGTTTCAAATCTACACGTCATAATTTCACTTCGGTTGATTTTTTTTCACTTTGAAGAATTTTGACGTTCCTTGAGGAAAAGTAATTTTTGTTTGGTGTTTTTTTAATTTTAGATTTTCTTTTGTTTTTCTGATTTTTGTTTATTTTCATTATGGTTTTAAATATTTAGGTTGACAGGGGGGTCTGCATATGTAATTTTCCTTAATTTTTCATTAATGGCCTTTGTCCGGACCGCGGGGTCGAATGAGTTGCCAGCCCCTGACCTAGGTCTTCATCGCTTAAAAGACGGGAGGAAGGACAAAGCTGACGAGGATCCCACCAAGACTGGACCAAGCAGGGCAGAGAAGGCAGTGAAAATTACCAAGACACAATCTGCTCCTGCTTTGACAACAATAAACAAAGAAAAAGAAAAAACTTCAGGTAAGGCAATGAGCCTTCCTTCTCCCTCTAGGGCTCTGGCATTTCCATCCCACAATTCATCTAAAAACAAATAAGGCTAAGAAATTAAAAACAATGATGGCAGCCTAGCCTGGGCGATGGCAGGTGGATACCCTAGAGATACGTTTAGTTAATTTGATTTGTATTATTAGGTTGGTGCAAAAATAATGACGTAATAATGTCGTTTTTTGACTTTAAAAATACGTCAAAAAACGACATCATTACGTCATTATTTTTGCACCAACCTAATATTAGGTTGGTGCAAAAATAGTGTCGTTTTTTGACATAAAAACATATGTTAGAAAACGACATTACTTTTGCATTATCTTGAATTTATAAACAATTTATTAGGCTGGTGCAAAAATAATGACGTAATAATGTCGTTTTTTGACCTATTTTTAACGTAAAAAACGACATTATTACGTCATTATTTTTGCACCAACCTAATATTTTAGCATCATTAATGTGGAAATTGTAATGTATGAATGGGTCGTGAATCGGATTAGCTAGGTATAGGATAGTTAGTTAAGACCAGCCTCAACCCCACTCCATTTTCGGCTTTATTTGTATTTTTTAATGCAATAAATATTGAGATACGTTTAGTTAGGCATTCGGTTAACGGCCGTAATGAAGGCCACATAGATCTAGGTTAACTAAAATGTCAAACGAAGCCATGAACATGGGTGGAGAATTGCCCAAGGATGAAAATACGCCGAGTTTTTGATCAATACATCCAGGTCAACACTCCAAACGGGCGTACCTTAAGGGCGACCGAAGACATGTGCAGGGCATTTCCAAAACGGTTTACCAAGGAGCTTGGTTACGGCGAGCAAGACTTTCACAGCTGATTTTCCTCAACTGAATCGGCTGGCGGTGGTGTCCGCGAAGCCTTGAAGCAGTGGCATATCTCCGGTACTTGATGGTCTACCCTACGAATCTTGAGGCTGTCGCATATGTCTGTGCCGATTTTGATAGTGGTGTTCAGCAACTGGTTACAACAGGAGTCCGTACCCGATCGGATTTCTATGGGCGTGATCACGCTGTTGAAAAAGGACA